>JANRMT010062807.1:14569430-14598700 GCA_026402145.1 Polypterus bichir lapradei
TTTAAGAAGCGATTTAAGGTGGGACGGATCTAAGAGTTTTTTCGTAGGCTCTGGTAATTCTAGTGTTAATTGACTATTCGCGGTAAGTGGTGACTTTATTTATTTATTTATTTTTATAAAATTTGTTTGGGGTAGTTTACAGATTATTTCCCAGTTTAGTTTTTTATTGGCCGTTTTGAAAATCACTGGCAGCACCAGCAACGGTCAGATATAACTTTAGATAACTTAATGGTCTGTTTACCAAGTCTGGAGTTAACATTACAGCTTACTGTCAGTGTCACAAACTCACAATGTCACTCCTCTTTTCATCAAAAAGACGCTTTGCAGCAAAATATAATTCATAAGTATATTAAATGGAACTAGGTAAAATACACCGTAATGTAAAATACTGTACATAGCCTGCATTTGTATTCCGTACCTACAATGATCGGTATAGACAGATTACAGACGTACCGTGTCTTTAAGGATTGTTAACCCAGATAGCACACACACGTCGCGGAGACGTCTATGCGATGTCATCTTTTTCATCTGGCAGATGTCTGGCAGAGGGCGTTTGTCTTTAAGGATTATTAAGGATGTCTTTAAAAAATATTTTAATAACTAGTTTTCTCGACATTTCCACTTTATTCTCGACATTTACGTTGAGATTAAAGTCGACATGTTGACTTTATTCTCGACATTTACGTCGAGATTAAAGTCGACATTTCCACTTTATTCTAATAGTTTGTCAGTAGAATGTCGCAAACTAAACTTCATCTTAAAATGAATGTTTAATTTACTAGATTTTCTCAAACCCCGTCATTAATTAATGTAGCACATTAAATGCTTTATATTAAGTGTTCCTCGACCCAGTTGTTAATCTCAGAGCGCTTCTTAAACTGACGTCCTCTTGCACTGAGAGGCGCAGACAGCAATCGCTGCACATTGACTTCATGATATTCCTGCTCTAAGAACATTCAGAATACTAAGAGAAATGCTTGATATCTTCTTCACGATGAAATGCACTAAAGCATGTATTAAACATGGGTGGCGGGGGGCACGGTGGCGTGGCTATAGAGCTGCTCCCTTGCATTAAGGGGTCCCCAGTTGTATGTTCAGTGTAGTGAACCTTATGGCAGGTGTGACGAGGCTCCAAAAAACTGGATACATGAATGGGTATCGCACAGGTTTAACTTAAATATTGGGCTCGTGATGTGGTGGTCGGAGACACGAGCGCAGAATTCAATGGATGTTCTTCTGAGCGGGCTTTCTTTATTGCATGCGTGCTGTCTCTATCTGACGTACTAAACCTCCAGTCCCTATCCTTGCTATTTCTTTCTGCACATAACCAATCACCACACGATAAACGTCTTTGTGAAATTAAAACAAGTTATAAACTTAGACCTCGGAGTTTTCAGAACTTTAAATTATTAAAGCATGTGGGGGCACGGTGCTTGCTGGGATGGAGTTTTCAGAAATTAAAAAAAAAATCTTCATTATACATGTTTAATTATGCCATCCATTCAGGGTTGCGCCCATCCCAGCAAGCATCTTGTGTGAGGCAGGAGTAAATCCTGAATGTGGTGCCAACACATCGCAAGGTGAATACGTGGAACACATAAAGTAGCAGGGTCAATAATACATAACAAAACCCCACAACCTACATGTCTTTGAAAGGAAACTGAAGCACGCCGAGTAGACCCACCAGAAAAAAACATGCAAACTCAAGGCAGGGAACACCCGGGACCCCCTTGCTGCGAAGCAGCAGCGCAACCACCACGCCACCGTGCCCCCACATGCTTTAATACATTTTAAGTTCTGAAAACTCTGAGGTCTAAGTTTATAACTTGTTTTAATTTCACAAAGACGTTTATCGTGTGGTGATTGGTTATGTGCAGAAAGAAAAAGCAATGATAGGAACTGGA
The DNA here is from genome assembly GCA_026402145.1 of Polypterus bichir lapradei. Taxonomy (NCBI): domain Eukaryota; kingdom Metazoa; phylum Chordata; class Cladistia; order Polypteriformes; family Polypteridae; genus Polypterus; species Polypterus bichir. The sequence continues at coordinate 14,571,335 of JANRMT010062807.1, forward strand.
GGTTTAGTACGTCAGATAGAGACAGCGCGCATGCAATAAAGAAAGCCCGCTCAGAAGAACATCCATTGAATTCTGCGTTCGTGTCTCCGACCACCACATCACGAGCCCAATATTTACACAATATTTAAGTTAAACCTGTGCGATACCCATTCATATATCCAGTTTTTTGGAGCCTCGTCACACCTGTCATAAAGTTCACTACACTGAAAACCTGGGGACCCCGTAATGCAAGGGAGCAGCACTACAGCCACGCCACCGTGCCCCCCGCCACCCGTGTTTAATACATGCTTTAATGCATTTCATCGTGAAGATCATGCACTGTATGTTAGTATTCTGAATGTTCATAGAACAGGAATATCATGAAGTCAATGTGCGGCGATCGCTGTCTGCTGTCTGTGTGCAAGAGGAAGTCAGTTTAAGAAGCGCATGGAGATTAAAAACTGGGTCGGAGAACACTTAATAAAAAGCATTTAATGTGCTACATTAACTTATGACGGCGGTTTGAGAAAATCTAGTAAATTAAACATTCATTTTAAGATGAAGTTTAGTTTGCGACATTCTACTGACAAAATAAACTACTAGAATAAAGTGGAAATGTCGACTTTAATCTTGACGTAAATGGCGAGAATAAAGTGGAAATGTCGAGAATAAAGTCAACATGTCGACTTTAATCTCGACATTTTGATTTTTTTTTCTTCACTGTGTCCGTATTTTTTTTTCACCGTGGCCCTAATACGCTTTCGTATCATCATGAGTTGTGTATTGAGTGATTTAACAAATCTGTTTTATTAATCGGTTTGTTGTTGTTTTTTTTACCACGTCATCTATTTATGAAACTACAGTATGTTGACAATACAAGAACTGCCTGTACAGTATATTAAAGATACGGTATAGGGCTTCCTGGACACTGCAGTTAACTGAAGCAGTCAATGCTCCATCTGGCGGGATTATACAGCATTGCAACCATCTTTTTAGAAAGCGCATGGGGGCGTTTATGGGGCGGGGCATCGTTAACTGCGTCATCGCGGGGGATCACATTCCGTGCACGGATCGTGCATTGTCCTGTCATGGTCCTGTCATGGTCCTGTCATGGACCTGTCATGCTCCAGGCGGCTGTTTGACGTGGCTCCCACTGTAAGTGGTGGTCTTTATCCAGTCTACACTATCCTAGAGTGAAAAGATTGTATACAAGTCACCCAGTCTCAATCCTCCAAACTCTTCTGTTCATTTCTTGATGTACCACGTCAGCTCAGGAACAGCCATGATGGGAAATAATACAAGGCGACTTCCAAACCAAAAGAGGACTTGGTACCCAAATGAGACAATCTTCTCTCTGGTCTTGGATGGTCCAGGCCTGTTTCAACTGCCCTTTTCATGCTCCTGATTTAACTGTACGTTGGTATCTATCACCACAACCCAGCCACAGGGAATGCACATGCCAGTGTGTTTCTTCACACCGGTCCCAAGCCCGGAAAAATGGGTAGGGTTACGTCAGGAAGGGCATCCAGTGTAAAATTTTGCCAGATCAACATGCGGACAATACAAATTATACCTTACCAGATCGGTCGAACACTGGGTTAACGATGGCCGCCACCAGTACTGTTAGCGAACAGGGTGCTGGCGGAAATTGGGTTACTGTTGGCCAAAGAAGGAGAAGAAGAGGGGGGAGACGTGTCTGGAGGCAGGAGGAGAGGAGGAAAGTAAAGAGAGTGAAACTGAGGGTAGGAACTTTGAATGTGGGCAGTATGACTGGTAAGGGGAGAGAGTTAGCAGATATGATGGAGAGAAGGAAGGTTGATATATTGTGCGTGAAGAGACTAAATGGAAGGTGAGTTAGGCCAAGTGGATCGGAGGAGGATTCAAATTGTTCTATCATGGTGTGGATGGGGGGAGAAATGGAGTAGGAGTTATTCTGAAGGAACAGCACGTCAAGAGTCTTTTGGAGATGAAAAGAGTGTCAGACAGAGTGATGATTATGAAGCTGGAAATTGGAGGTGTGATGATGAATGTTGTTAGTGCATATGCACCGCAAGTTGGGTGTGCAATGGATGAGAAAGAAGATTTTTGGAGTGAGTTCCATGAAGTGATGAACAGAGTACCCAAGGGACAGAAAGTGGTGATTGGAGCAGATTTCAATAGATGTTGGTGAAGGGAACAGAGGAGACGAGGAGGTGATGGGTAGGTATGGTGTCAAGTAGAGGAATGAAGAAGGTCAGAAGATAGTGGATTTTGCGAAAAGGATGGACATGGCTGTGGTGAATACGTATTTTAAGAAGAGAGAGGAACATAGGGTTACGTACAAGAGTGGAGGAAGATGCACACAGGTAGATGACATCCTATGCAGAAGAGTCAATCTGAAGGAGACTGAAGACTACACAGATAGCAGGGGAAAGTGCAGTTAAGCAGCATAGGATGGTGGTCTGTAGGATGACGTTGGAGATCAAGAAGAGGAAGAGAGTGAGGGCAGAGCCAAGGATCAAATGGTGGAAGATGAAAAAGGAAGACTGCAAGGTGGAGTTTAGGGGGGAGGAGAGACTGGCACTGGGAGACAGTGAAGAGTTACCAGACAGCTGGGAAACTACAGAAGATGTCGTAAGGGTGACAGCAAGAAGGGTGCTTGGCATGACATCTGGACAGAGGAAGGAGCAAAAGGAAACCTGGTGGTGGAATGGGGAAGTACAGGAGAGTATACAGAGGAAGAGGATGGCGACGAAGAAGTGGGATAGTCTGAGAGATGCAGAAAGTAGACAAGAAGATGCAAGGTGAAGAGAGAGGTGGTGAAGGCTAAAGAAAAGGCATATGATGAGTGTGTAACTGGCTCCAGACACAGACAGGCAGACATCATTTCAAGCTCCACTGCACGTTTATTTACAGTCACTATTTACAAATGTGCACCACAAACCCTTAACTCCCCCAATGTCCAGGCCAACACCCCACTGCCTCTTTCTCTTCAGGCCGTCTCCTTGCCTCTTCTCTCGAGCTCTGTCCTCCTCTCCCGACTCCAGCCCCTGAACGGAGGGAGGCGGCCCCTTTTATAGTTACTTGGATGTGCTCCAGGTGCCTCCTGACAATCTTCCGCCGGCACTCCCCAGTGTGGCAGAAATGCCGGCTGTGAAACCGGAAGCACTCCGGGTGTCCCCAATTCTCTTCCCCCCAGCACTTCCGGGTGTGGCGCAAGTGCTGAGGTCCAGGGCTCCCAAGGCATTGGGGCGGCCCCTGGCGGTGACCACAGGCACCTACAGGGTTGAGCTTCAAAGCTCTGCATCCGTAGCCCCCAAAGGTACCAGGGAGGTTGCCCCCACATGGTCTGGGGAAGTCTTAAGCCCTCCTCCTGTCCTCCTGGGCATCCTGGCTGGGCAGTAGCCCCAGCCACTCACCACATGAGTTGTATGAGAGGTTGGACAATAAGGATGGAGAGAAGGACCTGTACCGATTGCCTAGACAGAGGGACCGAGCTGGGAAAGATGTGCGGCAGGTTTGGGTGATAAAGGATAAAGATGGAAATGTACTAACAAGTGAGGAGAGTGTGTTTTGAAAATGGAAAGAGTACTTTGAGAGGGTGATGAATGAGAAGAACGAGAGAGAGAAGGTTGGATGATGTCGAAATAGTGAATCAGGAAGTGCAATGAATTAGTAAGGAGGAAGTAACGACATCTATGAAGAGGATGAAAAATGGTAAGGATGTTGGTCCAGATGACACACCTTTGGAAGCATGGAGGTGTTTAGGAGAGATGGCAGTGGAGTTTTTAATCAGATTGTTTAATGGAATCTTGGAAAGTGAGAGGAAACCTGAGAGATTTAGAAGAAGTGTACTGGTGCCGATATTTAAGAATAAGGGGGATGTGCAGGACTGTAGTATCTACAGGGGGATAAAATTGATGAGCCACAGCATGAAGTTATGGGAAAGAGTAGTGGAAGCTCAGTTAAGAAGGGAGGTGATGATTAGTGAGCAGCAGGATGGTTTCATGCCAAGAAAGAGCACCACAGATGAGATGTTTGCTCTGAGGATGTTGATGGAGAAGTTTAGAGAAGGTCAGAAGGAGTTGTATTGTGTCTTTGTGGACCTGGAGAAAGCATATAACATGGTGCCTCGAGAGGAGTTGTGGTATTGTAGAGTTGGCGAAGGTGGATGAGTTTAAATACTTGGGATCAACAGTACAGAGTGACGGGGAGTGTGGTAGAGAAGTGAAGAAGAGAGTGCAGGCAGGGTGGAGTGGGTGGAGAAGAGTGTCAGGAGTGATTTGTGACAGACGGCATCAGCAAGAGTGAAAGGGAAGGTCTACAGGATGGTAGTGAGACCAGCTATGTTATATGGGCTGGAGACGGTGGCACTAACCAGAAAGCAGGAGACAGAGCTGGAGGTGGCAGAGTTAAAGATGCTAAAATTTGCATTGGGTGTGATGAGGATGGACAGGATTAGAAATGAGGACATTAGAGGATCAGCTCAGGTTGAACGGCTAGTAGACAAAGTCAGATAGGTGAGATTGCATTGGTTTGAACATGTGCAGAGGAGAGATGCTGGGTATATTGGGAGAAGGATACTAAGGATAGAGCCGACAGGGAAGAGGAAAAGATGAAGGCCAAAGAGAAGGTTTATGGATGTGGTGAGAGAGGACATGCAGGTGATGGGGGTGACAGAGCAAGATACAGAGGACAGAAAGATATGGAAGAAGATGATCTGCTGTGGCAACCCCTAACAGGAGCAGCTGGAAGAAGAAGAAGAAGAAGAAGAAGAAGAAGAAGAAGAAGAAGAAGAAGAAGAAGAAGAAGAAGAAGAAGAAGAAGAAGAAGATATTTATCACCATAAGAACCTCCCAGAAATTGTAACCACTGACCATACTTCATTAAGGTCCTCACTATTGTAGTCTGCCCAAAATGCCCATTTTATTCCTTCCAATTTTTTCTATGTGCCCTGGGTGAAGACAGGGTTCACATTTAGGACGAAACAACAGAGAGACAGAAGACAAACTAGTAAAATACATTATGTGTCAGCAAAACACATGTGATGGACAGTCAACTTGGACTACATGGGGAGATCAGCTCTCATTCATTAATTAAGTATTAATGACAGAGTACTTCAGAGAAGTTGGACATAAGATATCATCAACATGATTTTCAATATGATTTTCATGTAGGGTACCATGAGAGCCGAGTCATCAGACTGTAGGTAAGTTGACCGAGGGTACAGCGGGCAGAAATGACTGGACACAGAAATAAAGAAATTGGACTTTTAGGAATTCTGAGATGAAATTCATTAAATTAAATGTAAACAGTTATACATCAGGAACAGAAGCTCTTCAGTTTAAATACACAATGGAAGGTCTGCATGAGAAGGTGTAACTTGGGATGAAGACTTGGGCGTTTTTATGTGATCATCATCATCCTCACCTAGACATTGTAGAGAAGGCTAGCGAGAAGCAGAGTTATTTAGCACTTGTGATGTGTGAAGTTTAAATCGAGAATAGAATCTCCATGTCCTGCAGAACACACTTGTGAGTCCACATAAGGAGTATTGTGTGAGGTGTTGGTCTCCATATTGACCTAACAGCACAAGAGAAAGTGGAAAGAAGAGAGACGAAACTGGACTGTGGGGTTTGTAGGATTTGAATCTGATGGAATAGAGACATCAGGAGATGACCTGGCAGGGGTGTTTAAAATATAAAGGGAGTTTATGTCATGTTTTGTCAGGTGGCATCTATTAAAATAAAGTTAGTTAAGCGTACATTTCATGCAAATTTTGTTCCTCACAGAGACAAGTGTAGAAACTCAATGACCTTTGAACATTTTGACAATATTAGTGGAATATGAGAATACATTCTGTGTTGGGTTGAATTGTCTAAATTCCTCAGATTTTTCAAATTGCTTTGTAAATGTTTTCTGGTCCCACACTCCCTAGATGGATCGGATTTCCTATGAGGAGCTGCTCTCACCTGCAGAAAGTGGACGTTGTCCTTGGTGTCTGAAAGCTCCTTCAGCTCAGAATCTCTCCTCTTCAGCTCTTCAATCTCCTTCTTTAGTTCTTCAATGACTCCTACAGCCTTCTCCATTTCTCTCTTCTCTTGCTCTCTGATCCGCTCAACCAAATTCTCCTGAGCTTCTTCAATGCAGTGGATCAGATCGGTGAAGCTCTTCTTAGTTTCCTCTACCTCTCTTTCCACTGATATCTGGTTGAAATAAAGACAGATATTGAATTGAGTTCCAAAAAGAATTACCAGTCATGAGACACTTTGGTTGGTATTTGATGTCGTAAGGATAATTTAGATTGGCTGGCATCCTGGTCAAGATGTTTGGTGGTACCTGTCTGTTGTGTAAATGTTCATCTGTTTTCAGGACCCTTCAGAACTGAAGGGTGAATCCTAAGACCCTGAGACACTAGGCAGGAATAGGACTCCCTAAATCTTGACCTCCAAACCAGTCACCAGAAAGAGGGTAGAAGTGATAGTTAGGGTGTGGCACTGCCACACATAAGAAGTATATTGTAATAATAACATTTTGCCTACGTTCTTTGTATCATACATTGTCTGTTCTTTTTCATGTGCTGCTCTTTACTGCCTGAGCTTCCACACGCAGGACAGGACTGTGAACCGCAAGGTGGTGATTGATGGCATTGCCCTTTGAGGGTGGGATCTGGAAGGGTCCATCTGAAAATGTTCGGGCCATTAGCCAATGATGGATCTGACTGCCAATATTAAAGTGGGGAGAAGGAAGCAATCTGGAGGAATGACCGATCTGTGTACCAGTTACAGTTAAGGCAAAGACGGGAAAGATGATTCTGTCAACAGCAATCAGAACAAAAAAGGTAGAAACGACCCGCCCACTGTAGGCACCTGCACACCTCTTTAAGATTCTTTGTACACCATAGCTAACCAATTCTCAGAGGATGAGATTGAAAACTTTTTTGGCTTTTGGTATAGCGCCGTCTTCATTCTTTCTTCATTCACAAAAAAATCTGCCTCCCATTTTCTGACGTTTTCTTCAGTCCTCATGGACAAGACAACATTGGACTCTTGTGCAGATACAGACAGTCTGTCTTGAGTGTTTTATGTATCTATTGTGAGGGACGGCCGGGATGCCCAGAGGGTGAAAGGAAAGGGGAAGGCAGCTTATCCAGGCCACTGCCTCCCCAAAATGCTAGATGGCAGCTCCCCTGGAGTGCAGCAGTGCCCTGGATTCCCTCAGGGCATTCTGGGAGATGGAGTCCAGTTTCTCAGCTCTGTTGGGTGCCATGGGTGCTGCCAGGAGGGAGCTGTAAAAGGACCAGGGGATCCATGCATCCCTTGCAGACCGCAGGCACTAGGTAGTCATGAGGATGGAACTCCCAAAATACTTCTGGACTAATTAAAGAACTGGGATTCTCCACCTGACCGGAAGTGCTGGCAAGTCACATGGGAGGAAGAACAGAAGCACTTCTGGGTCAGGAACTATATAAAGAGCTGATGGAGACCCAGCAAGTGAGCCGGAGTCGAGAGGAGTGTGACAGAGCTTGATGGGAGGTGTGGAGGAGAGAATTATTGTTAGTAATATTATTATTATTATTGAGAATATTGTATATTCACTTGCCTATTTATGGTGGCTGGGGTGCTTTGGAGGAGCACTACTCACAAGAAAAAGTATTCAGATACTTCTTGTGACTTTTACCTTGTGCCCTGAACATCTGTCTCTTGGGGTTAAAGGGGCAACGGTGACCCCTAGTGTTTACTATATATGTGCGTATGTATATGTTATACATTTTTCTTTATGCCACTATATCTGGACAATACTGTTATGAGTTTTATTCACATGTGCATGTTAAATTTGGCACACAGGGGCTCAGCAGTTAGAATTGCTAGCCAAGCATTGGATTAGATAGCCAAAGACAACTGGAGGCTTGTATAGTCAGCTTAAACACAGGATAGTGTATTTCTGTCCTCTGTCAGCACAAAATCTTCTTTCCTTATTGGGAGAATGGCATGTAAGCACTATGATATTTCTGTATTTTGTGGAGGAAGAGTTCAGCCCTTGTTTGGAGACAGAGAAGACCAGCACATGAAGCAAGACATTGTAAAAGGCTTGGACAGCAGTCAGACCCTTGGAGGCTGTGTCGACAAAGTTCGAAAAACCTCCCAGTGTGGGGACGAGAAAATGGCAGGCTGTGTTGATCCAGATTTCCCACCTGGATAAAGTCGGTCCATATGCCTCCCGTCTGTAACCGTCTTAACCGTCAGTAAATGTAAGCTAAAAAGATATATTTTCTCATGTGATTCTTGTACCGCCGTAATCACGATGGGAGGGATATCGCCTTTTCTGGTATATTACGATATTGTTTAGTTATTTAATATGCCACAATTTCAAAAGAACACATTTCCAAGAGAGCTAATGCCTCTTCAGGAAACAGTATATAATACAGATAAGCAGAGCACCAAATGCACAGGACAACACAAAGCCCTCTCCGCTCCTTTCCCATCAAACGTCATCCACCTCCTCCCGACTCTGGCTCCCCAAATGGCGTGAGGCGGCTCCTTTTACGCAGAGCCTGGGATGGTTCCAGTTGCCTCATTAATCAGACCTGGAATCACCCCCGGGTGTGGTGAAAGCCCCACATAAGGCTCTGCAGCTCCCCCTGGTGGCCCCCGCAAAACCCAACAGGAGCTCCTGCAGGAATTCATGGTGCCAGAGCCACCCAGGTGAGCTGCCCTCCAGCATCCCCTAGTGTCTTGTAGATGCTCTCTCCCCTGGTCCTTGGCTGTGGCAGCCCCTCACAATGGGTATGCAGGGGTGGGAAACTGAGTGAGGGGCAACTAAATGTGAATTTCATTTAGTCGGTGCTTTGTGTAAAGAAACAGGTATGTGAAGGTTCAGATAAAATATATCAACATCTCTCGGATGTTACACTGAAATTGTTTTTCTTTTGTTTTCTGTCACAAGATTTGGTGGAGAACTGCAGAACAACGAGCTCCACTGTTATAACAAGAATTTAATTCAAGATCAACTTGACAGGGTAGCATATTTCACTTTGAGTTTAGGGGGATTGTCATTTGGGATTGATTATTAGGAGGGCTGAGATGAAGGTTTGGTCCTCAGACTGTCTGACAGGGTATCTTATGTTCCTTGTCAATGTTATTATCTACTTGTCACTGAACAAACGCCACAGCTAAGGTCAAAGCTGAGGAAGAGATTGGGCAAAGTGGTCATCACAAAAGTTCTCCCTGTGCCATGAGCTGCTCCAGGTAAGACTGAGGAGGAGATCAGAAGGCTCTTGGGGTGGGATGAAGTGGTCTGGGATGGGTTACATCTGAACCGGAGGGGTATCAATGTAAACTTAACATGTATCTCAGGTGCATTAATGGAAGCAATTAGTAAAAGAAACAAGTGTGTGACACAAGCCATGAAATTGAGTTTTAGTGAGCGGTCAGCACGAGTTTAGGTTTGGGTTTCACTAATTTAGGGTCACACTGCACATGTAATGAAATGAACAGAAACACTGACTGTGAAATGAAAAATGAAACGTCTTCTCTCCTCCACCTTTTTATTCCTCTACCTGTCATCACAGTTGAAGTTCTGTTGGCTTTTCAAGTTTGAATTTATTTCTTATTTCTTTAATTCCACTCACCTTCATCTTGTCCATCACTCTCCTCATCTCCTTTGGTGTCTTCTCTCTCTCCTCAAGTCTGCTCTTGATGTCACTCAGTGCCGCCCCCCGCTATTTCTGTTTGGACACACAAGGGGACACATGGCGGTCTTATCAGAATTCACTTTCACTTTTTTAAGTATTTCTTCTCTATGTTTTACAACACGTTTGATTTTACATTTTGTGACCCATCGTCCCTTGTTTGTCACACTTGTCTCAATATTGACACTGGAGGTGACACACAGATGTGACTCAACAAGTATAAACAGTAACACGAGATTAAAAGAAAGATCTGGAGTGAAGATGGGAGTTTGAGCTTGAAGAGAGAGACAAGTGAATGCAGGAGCTGGACTGGAGTCCAAGTCAGTCCTTGAGATGTTGGAGAGTTCAGAAGTTCACTCACACCACAAACTCTGGACTGTGAAGAAATGTCTGAAAACCCAGCAGGACTTGGACACATAAAGGCAGCAATGGCAGGTCCGGCATCATCATCAGACTTTGTGAGAACATTGAGATGTGTTTGACATTTGAGTGAAGCCACTAAGACCTGAGTGTTTGTAATGAGTTCAGTTATAAGGCCAATGATATTCTTAACCAAATGCAATCATACGGACTCTGCTGTAATTGACCACCTACAGCAGCCATCTTGTTTCACCTTGTAAACTGAAATCGGCAAAATTAATTTGATTGACAAAAACTAAAACTTGTTGACTGCAGTATAGTAGCTGAATACACAAACAGACATTGGAACCAAACCTGAATTTGTACAAAACGGCACACAAATATCCTCAGTCCATCTGTCAAGAGCTAACTTTACAGCCAAGGATATCAAAACATCTGGAAACTGCAAGGGAAACAATATCAAGCTGATAAAAATACCAAACAGCAAATCAAGGGCCGGAGGTCTCTGTTCCACCGTCCAGTCTGGACATCAAAACTATAAAGTTAATCGTCTCACTTTATGTCTAAAGAGAATAAATCATCAAAAGTCCACACAGATCATCTTTCACTTTCTCTGTCCGTGTTTCAGATGTGATGTTAAGACAATTTATTATCAAATATCCCAAACGTGCCATCCATTCATCCATCTTCTTAACCTGTTTTTGCAGGGTAAAGGTAGTGGGGGCAGCTGGAGTCCCAGCAAATCATCAAGCACAAGGCATGGAAAACACCTGGACAGGGTGCCAGTCCGTCACAGGACACACACACACAGACAGGGGCTCATTTAGCATCGCCAACCCATCTGACCTGCAAGTCTTTGGATTATGGAAGGAAACTCGAGCGCCCAAAGGAGAACCAGATGAACATGAGGAGAACATGCAGACTCCTGCAGGGACCATCAGGGGAACAATAGAATACGTTCAGAACGTGACGAGGACACAAGACATAGAAAAAGACAGACACATTGTCACGTCTGTTTCTCTAATCTCCATCTAAAGAATTTCCAGGGAAATGTCATTCATTCAGGACCTGCTTTTTAAATGTCCTGGTCACAGTTCTTCATTCAGGACCTGCTTTTTAAATGTCCTGGTCACAGTTCTGCTCTTTCAGAAGGTTAGACAGATCAGCTACTTACCAAGTTTCCAGAGCCTGCACTGTCATGGTAATGTGGATTTGTTCACAGACGCCTTGTGCTCATTTACAGGTCCCCTGTGTGTGTGTGTGTGTGTGTGTGTGTGAGAGATGCCACTCTAAACTGTTACAAGCCCATTTTAGTTTCCTTGCTGAGTTTATGAAGAGACCCTTACAACAGGTGAGCCGTCTCCTTCACACAGTTATCATGTTCAGTTATGGTAACACCAATACCCAGAATTCATTGGGTTCTTCACAATGTCTCCTAGCACCACTGGACACTGCAGGTCTCACATTCTCATCTTTCAATCTCAAAATGTGGTGTCTTAGGAACAGAGGAACAAGAATTAGAAACAGAGAGAGACAAGAGAGTGATAGAAATAGAGAAAAAAAAGAGTGGAAAAGACAAGAGGACAGAGAAAGGAGAAAATAACATCAAGTGAGATGAATGCAAGTGGGCTAGCACTTGTGTGACACAGTGACACACACACAGTCACACCAGGAGAGGACATGAAGTGTCACAGATACTCATCAGGACCACCAAATCAACAAGAACACAAACTCACCTGTAAAAACTCCTCAGTGCTCAGAGGTTCAGACGACCGCAGGAGGACATTTGGAGCTTCAGGACCTGCACATGACAGAGCAGAATGGGGACAGTGAAGACAGCGTTTGGTGACATCAGTCCATTCACTGGGCAGTAATTACTAGAACAGAACGGTTCAAATGTGACACAAACTGATGAGCAGTGACCTGCTGAACCCACTAAAGCACCACACAGTGCCCACCATACCCACTGGCACATCTTGTCAGCACACTGGGCTCACTGGTGTTTAAAGACGTTTGGTAGACTCACCAGCTCTCACTTTATGTCCCGGCTGTTCCTCTTCACTAGACAGTCTTCAGGTCCTGTTAGTAGTGAAGTCAGCCATGAAGAGTTCAGCTGCAGAGCCTAACAAGAATGAGCAGAAGGCTTATCCTGTGCCCTCTACATGTTTCTGTCTCCCTGTGACTTTGTGTCCAAGCATAACCTTTCACAGAGTTGGACTCTCCAGATGGTTCAGTCCTACATGAAGAGAAGAGCTGCATTGTCACAATGGCCAATTTTAAGAACATCAGAAATTTGACAAAAGACAGGAGTCCATTCAGTCCATCAAGCCCATTTGTTTAGCTAACAGCTAAGCTGCCCCAATGTCTCATCCAAAGTTTCTGCGTGGACTCCATGTTTCAGTGGTTTCTTCCAGAGTCCCACACCTCTTTGCATAAACAAGTGTTTCTGGTCCTCAGTTTGAAATGCGCTGCCCCTTAATGTCCAGTGATGTCCTCGAGTGTGTCATTCTCCCTTAACCTAAAGAACAAAGCTGGGTCTGCATTATTGATGCCTTGGAGGATTTGAAATGCCTGGATGAGGTCCTCACGCAGCCTCCTCGGCTCGAGACTAAACCCATCTGAATGCTGTCCAGGTCTTTTTGAATTCTTTCTGGTGCCTTCTCAGTGTCTGCCATCCTAGTTTACTAATTGTACCAGAATTAGTGTCATTAGTCGAAATCAGAAAAAGCATTGAGGGTCCAAGGACAGACCCCTGAGGGACTTCACATTCTCCTCCTCTCTGTACTCTTTGTCTCCTGCTGCTTAAATGACTAGAGGTCCGCTGTTGTTGGTCACCTCTGATGCCTTTACATTGACTTACTGTATATGGCTGAAGCTTTCATCCAAGGCACCTTACAACATTTTATGATGTAGTTGCTTTGTGGTGGCACGGTGGCACAGTGGGTAGCACTGCTGCTTTGCAGTTAGGAGATACGTCTGGGTTTGCTTCCCAGGTCCTCCCTCCGTGGAGTTTGCATGTTCTCCCCGTGTCTCCCCGTTTAAGCAAAAGAAGATTAAGAGGTGACATGATTGAAGTGTTTAAAATTATGAAGGGATTTAGTCCAGTGGATCGAGACTTGTATTTTAAAATGAGTTCATCAAGAACACGGGGACACAGTTGGAAACTTGTTAAGGGTAAATTGGAGGAAACAAGTGGATAGGACTGGCGAGCTTTGTTGGGCTGAATGGCCTGTTCTCGTCTAGAATGGTCTAATGTTCTAATATTCTAATGTCTGTGTGGGTTTCCACCCATAGTCCAAAGACATGCCGGTTAGGTACATTGGTGAGAAGGTTGCCAGGTTGAATCCCGTAAAATGCTGTGGGGTACAGCCCGGACACAGACAGGCAGACATGTTGGTTCACCACACACGTTTATTTACAGTCTACTATGTACAGAACTAAAGTGCACAAACCCAGTGCCTCAGCACCAATCACCCCTTTAAGTCCTGGCCACACAACACTATGCCTTTCCACTCTTCAGGCCGCCTCCTTGTCTTCCTCCCGACGTCGTCCAACTTCCACCCGACTCTCATCCTCGTCTGAAAGGAGGTGGCCCCTTTTATACCACCGGATGTGCTCCAGGTGGGTTCTGGTAATCTTCCACGGACACACCCCCGTGTGGAGGAAGTGCCGGCTGCATCCCCGGAAGCACTCCGGGTGTCCCTTGTCTTCTTCCCCCCAGCACTTCCGGGTGTGGCAGAAGTGCTGAGGTCCAGGGCCCCGAAGGCAGCGGGGCACCCCCTGGTGGCGACCACGGGCCCCTACAGGGTTGAGCTTCCAAGCTCCCTACCCGTGGTCACCAAAGCAACCAGGGCGGTCGCCCCCACATGGTCTGGGGAAGGTGCAAGCCCTCCTCCGGTCCTCCTGGGCTTCCCGACCGGGTCGCCACCCCAGCCACCTCTGACAGTGCCCCATTGCCAGCGAAGACCACTCGGGAGGAGCGGCATGTCCCGCAAGGGCAGGTCCCCAATGAAGCGGGTCCTACTGCGTGTCCGGGGTCCATTCCTGCAACATACAGAAAACCAGGGGCAGGGCTGCTGCCTGGACACCACCGTCGGGTGTCCTCCCGTGCTACGCACAGGCAGCGCCTCCCCCTCCAATCGGCACCCCGTGACTTGCTTTTTCGGCACCCCTTCCATGGGTTCCGTGCCCCTCTTGATGGGGCACCTGGCACCCCCGTAGCCTCAGCCGACTCCGGGGCACCCCTCTGTCTCCACAGAGGGCGATCAACCACCGGACGTGAGCGGCCTGCCTCACGTTCACCCTTATCGGAGGAACCGGCATTCTTCCCTCAATTCCTCCTTTTTCTCTTGGACACCATGATGGTCTGGGTCCGCGCATATCAAACGCTCAGATCCTGTCCCGTCTGCGTCCATGCAGAGCGACAGGAGACTGCCACGGGCTCAGATCGTAGGGTGCTAGGACCCAGGGCACTCATCAGCCCTCGTCCTGCCAGCCCCTGCAGTCTCTCTCCCCTCACCTTGCGCACAGCACTCATCACTGCGTCCACTGTTGGAGAACTGCCTACTCGATGCCGGTCATTCGTATCGCGGCCAATTTTGGCAGGTTCTCCTTTATTCTTTATGGGGACGGCTTTGCTTACCTTCCCCGCCATGTCCATCTGGCTGAAGACTCCAGCGTCACCCCGATCTGCCCACTGTCGCAGCGTCATCACGGACGCAACCGCCTTCACTTCCAGCTCCTTTAATCCTCTACAGAGGATGCGTATCACCTGTAATAACGACTCTGCGGGCTGGAGGCACTCCTCCAGCTCACACAGAGCCGCTGGCAAGCACAAAGGGTCAGGCGACGGTTGCCTTATCTGGCAGTCAGGCACATCCGTCGGCAGCCCTCTGAGGGGCCGTTCCTCCAGCCCAGTCGGGTCCTTCCTCGGCACGAGACGGACATTCCTTGGTGCTACCTCCATCTAATCATCGGTGGGCACACAAGACACACCATCCAATCCCGTGCCAGTCATGGGGCGGGACTTCTGGTCCGCAGCCGTTTTGGCTCTTTTCCTCCTGGTGCGGCGGCATGCTGGCTCTTTCAGTTTTAGCGTCTCCTCGGCAGCTTCCGCAGCTGCTGCCTCTGTGTCAACGAACGATCGGCATGCCGTTTCCACTGACATGGATCCGGGCAGCCCCTGCCTGCAAGACAAAACGTAAGTCCGACTCCGCAGGGCCGACCATCATTGGGCAGGGCACTCACCTCCCGGGTTCCCATCGCGGCCTCTCTTGCTGTGATGCTGTCCCGGACGTCCTCAGTGACAGCGTGCCTGCTGGAGCCCGCTGCAGCCTGGCAATGTCCATTGTTATTTCCCCGCACCAAGGGGATATGGCACTTTTTTGGGCCGATGGCGGTCCGTGGGGTGAATTGTTCTCACGGGGTTGTGCGTGCGCCGCTCCCGCGGCGCGTGTGTGGGCTTACCTGCTGCTCCGGACTGCCAACAAAATAATTTTTTTGGGGTCCCTGCCTTGAACCAGGCAGAGAGTCCCATCTGGGATGCCATTGTGGGGTACAGCCCGGACACAGACAGGCAGACATGTTGGTTCACCACACACGTTTATTTACAGTCTACTATGTACAGAATTAAAGTGCACAAACCCAGTGCCTCAGCACCAATCACCCCTTTAAGTCCTGGCCACACAACACTATGCCTTTCCACTCTTCAGGCCGCCTCCTTGTCTTCCTCCCGACGTCATCCAACTTCCACCCGACTCTCATCCTCATCTGAAGGGAGGCGGCCCCTTTTATAGCACCCGGATGTGCTCCAGGTGGGTTCTGGCAATCTTCCACGGACACACCCCCGTGTGGCGGAAGTGCCGGCTGCATCCCCAGAAGCACTCCGGGTGTCCCCTGTCTTCTTCCCCCAGCACTTCTGGGTGTGGCAGAAGTGCTGAGGTCCAGGGCTCCGAAGGCAGTGGGGCACCCCCTGGTGGCGACCACGGGCCCCTACAGGGTTGAGCTTCCAAGCTCCCTACCTGTGGTCCCCAAAGCAACCAGGGCGGTCGCCCCCAGATGGTCTGGGGAAGGTGCAAGCCCTCTTCCGGTCCACCTGGGCGTCCTGGCCGGGTCGCCACCCCAGCCACCTCTGACAATGCCTAAAGGGACTCTGCTCTGTTAGGCCCTTAACCTCCAATTGCTGAGCGCTTTGAGTAGTGAGAAAAGCGCTATATACAGTAAATGCAAAGAAAGAATGTGTGTGGGTGTAGGTGCCCTGCCCAGGATTTGTTCCTGCCTTGCACCCTGTGTTGGCTGGGATTGGCTCCAGCAGACCCCCATGACCCTGGGTTAGGATATAGCGAATTGGATAATGGCTGACTGCTTTGTTTTGCTTTGCTTTTCCAATTGGAGTGGACGGATTCTAATTTCAGAATTAATCTTTGGTGTGGGACGGCCGTATCAAATGCTTTTTGGAAGTCGAAGTACATTCTGTCGTATGCTTTGTTTTTATCAACTGTTCTGAAGATTGCAGTCACATTTCCAGCCTTCCAGTCCTCAGGTACTTCTCCTTTCTGAAGTGACTGCTGAAATACGCCTAATAAGGGATGGCTTTCATTTCTTTTAATACAATTAAGTAAGATCCCATCAGGCCCAGGGGTTTTATTTGTCATTAATTAAAGCACAGAGAGTCCAGCCCCTCTCAAGGAGATTGGTTCCAGAGTCCAAGCTGTGCGTTGAGGTAAGCCCGACTAGCCAGAACCTCTTGACCTCACACACTAGCTCAGCCTAGTAAGCAGAGCCTGGGGACTCTGAGGTGGGCTCCCCAATCTCGGGGACTGAGGTCACCGAGGTGGTCAAAAAACTCCTTGGTGGCAGGGCCATGGGGGTGGATGAGATACGCCCGGAGTTCCTCAAGACTCTGGATGTTGTAGGACTGTCTTGTTTGACACGTCTCTGAAACATCGCATGGACATCGAGGACAGTGCCTCTGGATTGGCAGACCGAGGTGGTGGTCCCCCTCTTTAAGAACGGAGACTGGAGGGTGTGTTCCAACTACAGAGGGATCACACTCCTCAGCCTCCCTGGAAAAGTCTATTCGGAGGTGCTGGAGAGGAGGGTCCGTCGGATAGTCGAGCCTCGGATTCAGGAGGAACAGTGTGGCTTTCGGCTGAACAGTGGACCAGCTCTACACCCTTAGCAGGGTCCTGGAGGGTGCATGGGAGTTTGCCCAACCAGTCTACATGTGTTTTCTGGACTTGGAAAAGACGTTCAAAGGCGTTCAACCGTGTCCCTTGGGGAATCCTTTGGGGGGTGTTCCGGGACTATGGGATACCGGACCCCCTGATAAGAGCTGTTCGGTCCCTGTACGATCGGTGTCAGAGCTTGGTCCATATTGCTGACAGTAAGTCGAACCCGTTTCCAGTGAGAGTTGGACTCCGCCAGGGCTGCCCTTTGTCACCGATTCTGTTCATAACTTTTATGGCCAGAATTTCTAGGCGCAGCCAGGGTGTTGAAGGGGTCCGGTTTGGTGGACTCAG
The DNA here is from genome assembly GCA_026402145.1 of Polypterus bichir lapradei. Taxonomy (NCBI): domain Eukaryota; kingdom Metazoa; phylum Chordata; class Cladistia; order Polypteriformes; family Polypteridae; genus Polypterus; species Polypterus bichir. The sequence continues at coordinate 14,588,864 of JANRMT010062807.1, forward strand.
GATTGGGTCACTGCTTTTTGCAGATGATGTTGTCCTGTTTGCTTCATCAGGCCGTGATCTTCAGCTCTCTCTGGATCGGTTCACAGCTGAGTGACGATGCGGCTGGCATGGGAATCAGCACCACCAAATCTGAGACCATGGTCCTCTGCTGGAAAAGGGTGTGGTGCCCTCTTAGGGTTGGGGGAGAGATCCTGCCTCAAGTGGAGGAGATAAAGTATCTCGGGGTCTTGTTCACGAGTGAGGGAAGAATGGAGCATGAGATCGACAGGCGGATCGGTGCGGCATCCGCAGTGATGCAGGCTCTGCTTTGGTCTGTCGTGGTCAAAAAAGAGCTGAGCCGTAAGGCAAAGCTCTCAATTTACCAGTTGATCTACGCTCCTACCCTCACCTATGGTCATGAGCTATGGGTAGTGACCGAAAGAACGAGATCGCGAATACAAGCGGCTGAAATGAGTTTTCTCCGCAGGATGTCTGGGATTTCCTTTAAAGATCGGGTGAGAAGCTCAGAGTAGAGCCGCTGCTCCTCCACATCAAGAGGAGTCAGATGAGGTGGCTCGGGCATCTGATCAGGATGCCTCCTGGATGCCTCCCCGGTGAGGTGTTCTGGGCACTTCCAACTGGGAGGAGGCCCCGGGGAAGACCCAGGACACTCTGGAGGGACTATGTCTCCTGGCTGGCCTGGGAACGTCTCGGGATTCTCCCAGAAGAACTGGAAGAAGTGACCGGGTAGAGAGAAGTCTGGGCCTCTCTGCTCAAGCTGCTGCCCCCGCGACCCGACCTCGGATAAGCGGAAGAGGATGGATGGATGGATGGATGGATGGATAATATTTCAAGCTCTTTATTTCTGGTGTTTTATTCTTGTGTTTTTACTTTATTCTTATTTCTTTTACACTGCACTGTATTCTTCACTGCTGACCTTTCCCATGTGTGTAATATGGCGGGTGTCCACTAGAGGGCGCCACTGCACTTCAGTCCCACCCCTCAGTCCTCCTGTTAAAGTCTCCATTCGTCTGACTCTCTGATTGTTTCTCATTCTCTCCTTTCATGTTTCACTGCTCAGGATTTCACTGAATGTTTTCTGCTTTTATCTTTTAGATTTCCTTTTTGTATAAATTGCTGTGTAATATTTAGAGTGGCCACAAGAGGCAGTAGTGTGGCGACTGACCAATCAGTGACCCCTTCTGTCCATTCCTTGTCTTTCTTATCCGCTTTTCAGTTTCAGGTTTGTGGACAAGGTGGGCCAACCCTTAACGGGGTGCCAGTCCACCGCAAAGCCACACATGTGCACTCATGTCAAGTGTGTGCCCACTGACCAAGAACTCATTTTGTGAAGATGTTGGAGCTTTCAGGGTACCAAGAGTGACAAATCTGGGGACAAAGAGGAGGTGCAGTTTAAAGTTTAATGTGACATCAACTAAAACACCAAACTCTGTGAGTATGGCTGACATCTGACTGACCGGTGAGTCCTCATCTTCAGACATTCACAGTGAATTCATTCTGAAGTGAAGGACCCTTTGAGTGACCAATGGAGGGTCACAGCATGTCTGGTGAGTGGACAACACTCCAGTCCCATCTGTCACTTTCTGCTCCTACATATAGTCACTATTCAAGAGCTCTCCATACTGAGTCTGTATAGCGCCTTTCAGTTGTGCTGATCCAGCAGGACCACACGCCTTTCCTACTTAACGGTTGACATTCAGTGACACTTGGGGGGCTCAGTAGTTGTTGGGGTGTCAGCTTGAAAGACAAGTGGCTGTGAATCAACAGAGACCTCTGCTGGTCAGACTGGTATTTGTAGGTCTGAGGTGTCTCCGCCCCTCATTATGAGACACACACCTGATTGGCTACTCAAACCCAATAATAATGGAGACACTGACAGCCGCACTCGCCCCTCATTCTCATCCACAAATTCACTCACAGAGGTGCTGTCCCCCCAACCCACCCATCGTGTAAAATTAATTTCACCCCAAACTACAAACACAAAGAGGACCTGCGCTTGTGGGGACATCAAGTGACCGGTGGAGGGTACTGGTCAGTGGTCACCTAGAGTCAGATGGCTGATTGTTACACTGGAGTTAAGACTAAGCCCAAACCCTGGATAGAGGGGCTCAGTGAAGGAGGTGTTGAACCTGTGCAGGAGGGTCATTGTGTGTGAGATGCTATAAAATGACAGAGAGCCAGCAGGCCAGTCCAGATACACACCTATTCTGGGGCTGTAGGGGGAGCTGATTTCAGTCAGCTTGTCATTGTGACGCACAGAGTACTGGGAATGAGAAAACAGCAAACTCCAGGACTTGTCATTGTTTCCAAGGCCGCACTTTCTGCCAGCTCCTTTCCTGCTCAGTCCTTTATATGCGACTCCAATCCTCATGAAGTCTCCACTGCACTTCACCTCCCAGTAACAGCGAGTCCCAGTCAGAGCCTCTCTGCACAGAACTTGACACCACCAGTCAAATCTCTCAGGATGATCAGGATATTCGGCTTTTGTCCTCTCGTGTGTCACCTTCTTGTTTCCTTCAGACAGACGGAGGCCTCTGTTTGCCGTGTTAATGTCCAGTGTGAGGGGACAGAAGTCTGAAAGGAGAGAAAGGAAAACGAGTGATGAAATCTGAGAGTGTGTAACGGGACTGGGGGCGGAGCACAACACAGACAATTAAAAAGAACCAATCAGGAGCTGTGCTGACGAGACACTAATAGTAAAGAGCTCATCTGATTGGACAGAATCTGTGGGGACTAAAAATAAAACTGAAATTAAGATGAACACCATAAGGTCACCGTCAAGGTCAGAGTTTAAATGGACTGTCCACACGGACCGCTGGCTTTATTAAATGTCACTTTTTATTGTCACTGTCCACCTCTTTAATTTAAAATCAATCCACTGTCACACTTCATCACAAACTGATGTTCCTTTCCTCACAATAAGTCCCTGATCCCTGATCTCCTCCGTCCATTCCCAGTCTTTTGTTCTTCCATTTCCAGTGGCCTACTAAACATTTAGGGGTCACACCCTGCAGGTCAGGGCTACACGGAACATGAAAATAAAAAATAAAAATAAAATAAGAACTGCCTGAGAATGAAATGTTTGTAATGAATTGTCATAAACTTGTGACTGACGGCTTGATGATGTACTGTCCAGCAAACAAGACGGTCATTGAGTGCTGAGAGACATGAAGTTCATGAAGAAAGTCATCATGGAGTGAGCTGAAGGAGTAAAGCAGCAGAAGCGTATTTTTTATATATGATACATTATAAATATGATGCGGTTAGTAATTTACCACAATCCCATCCTCACTGCTAGCTCCCTTGTTGGAATGAGTTCTTTTGTAATTGTGTCATGTTACATAACCCCAAACTATACAGATATGATATTAAAAGGCGATACCCCTCCCGTAGTGATATGGCGGTAAGAAATCACATAGGAGGACGAACAGCTTTCTTTAATGACGGCTTACGCGGTATTACAGACGAGGCTTGTTAGGCTGAGTGGCCTGTTTTCATCTAGAGTGTTCTGATGTTCTAATGAGATACTGCTGTTGTGGCTTGATCATCTTGTTTGGCTTAGAGGGTCTGCTCTTAACTGGTTCAGGTCATATGTAACTGGTAGACACTTTCCAGTGACTTTAAATTCCTCTTTTTCGTCTACTGCTCTTCGTAAATATGGTGTTCCTCAGGGATCCATTTTAGGTCCTGTTTTATTCTCTATATACCTTCACCCTATTAGAGTGATTTTTAGGAAATTTAACATTTCTTTTCGTTGCTATGCTGATGATACTCAGGTTTATATTCCTGTCTGCAACAAATCAACTGAACAACGGTCTTTCTGAACTAAAATCCTGGATGGCTAATAATTTTTATGATCTGAACCAAAATACAATTGAGATCTTAGATGGATAATAATTTTCTTAAACTGCTCATAGTGGGTCCATCAGTTAAAGCCCACATTGGTCTTGGACTTCTCGGCTCTTTCTCTGTCTTTTCCAATCCTCAAGTCTGCAATCTTGGTGTTATCTTTGACAGTAACCTCTCTTTTGAGAAACGAGTAAATTCTGTAGTCAAGAGTTGTTCTTTCCAACTTCGTCTATTAGGTAAGATCAAGCCTTTTTTATCTTCTAGAGATCGTGAGAAAGCTACTCCTGCTTTTATCTTCTCTCGCCTCGATTACTGCAACTCGCTGTATTCTTGGATTAGCAAATCTCTGATGCGCAGGTTACAGTTGGTCCAAAATGCTGCCGCTCGCCTTCTGGTTGGGCAAGAAAGTCTGATTCTGTTTCTCCAATTTTAGCTTCTTTACACTGACTGCTGCCTGTCAGTTTTCAAATTGATTTTTAAATCTTGTTGGTAGTTTTTAAATCTTTACGTGGACTCACTCCTGCCTATTTATCTGAATTGTTTACTTTACACCAGCCATCCAGAGTGCTTAGATGTTCTGGTCAGTTGTCTCTTGTTGTCCCTCGCACCGAGTGTCAGACTAAGGGGGACAGACAGGACATGTGCAGCCTTGCCTGTGGAGCTCTTTACCTCGTCACATAAAGGAGTCGTCGACAATTCAAAACGAGATTAAAGACTCACTTCTGTTCACTTGGTTTCCATGACCTTCAGTAATGCTGATGGTTTCCTCATAGTGATTATATAACATTACTTCTATTTATCCATCCATCCATAATCCGGCCCTCTATATCCTAACTCCAGGGTCACGGGGGCTCTATTTATTATTTATTTTATTTATATTCATTTATTTTATTTCTGTTTATGTTATTCATGTTAATTATATATTTTCTTGTATTCTATTATTATAAATCACTTTGGCCACAGCATTCCTATGTTGTTTTAAATGTGATATATAAATAAATTTGACATTGACATTTTCTCTCTATTATAGTGCCTTTCCTATCATCTCTTATTATAGCACCTCTCATGTATATCGATCTATTATAGTGCCTTTCACGTGTACCTCCTGTATGTATTTCACTGTGCCTTTGCCATCTGTCATTTTCTCTCTCTTTCGTTCTTTCGTGTGTTTCCTGTCATCTCTTATTATTATTTGACTGTCATTCTTATCCAAGGTGACTCCCATCATCTGAGATTCCATTGTTTCCTTTTCTTTTCTTTGTCCAATTGTAGCCCAGGCAGGTGAAGTGATTTGCTCGGGTCACACAGTGGTGTCAGTAGTGGGGTTTTAACCCACAACCTCAGGGTTTGAAGTCCAAAGTCTTCACCACACCACACTGCATTCCTTCTTTATCTATTATATAGTGCCTTTCATGTATATCTATCTATTTTAATGCCTTTGACGTCTGTCTACTGTATTTGCGTTAAACTCCTTTTCCTATTTGTCATTTTCTCTCTCAGTGTTATAATGTCTTTCCTCTTATTTATTATTTTAGTGCACTTCTCATCTTTCTCTTATATAGTGCCTTTCATATTTAGGTGTCATATTCTGTCTTTCTCTTTGCTCTCTCCATCTATCATATCATTTCTTTCCCATCTCTTACAGTATATAGTGACTTTAATATCTCTATATTATATAGCGCCTTTCACGTCTCTCTCTCTACTGTTTGTATCACCGAGATGCCCCCAGTAGTTTTGGTCCTCTTCCACTTTTTAAACACGAATCCCACTTTTCAGTCAAATAAGTGTAAACTGACCCCAGTGACTGTCACCCGCCATTCTTATTCCACACAGCAGACTCTTTCTTTGTATTTCAACCTCACAGATTATTTGACACAATAAATCAAATTCCGATGGCTCACACCAAGTGATTCAGACCCTCACCTCATGTTTTGTCGCTCATTATTTGGAGATAATAACTGCCATCAAGCCCTTCCTGTGGCTCTGGATGAGACTTCTACTCCTCTCACTGCCCACCCGGCCCACTCGTTTTGACGCCTGATGGCCTTTTTCTCCCAGCTGTGACGTTCAGCTCTTTCCATGGATGTTGACTTGGATTCAGTTCAGGGCTCATAGCAGACACTTCAGTCTGAGTCTCTCTTGATGTTTTCTTGTTTTTTCTCCTCCATTTAAACTCTCCTTCTGTTCAATCTGAGGTCAGCTTTACTCTGGTGGTCTCATCAGGGAGGTGGGCTACAGTCCTGCGGACCCTCAAACATCTTGAGAATATTAGCAGCTATGCTCACTGGAACATGAAGCTCATTGAAGGAGGTCTTTTAGTCTTCACCTTGACCACCCTTAGCTGTGACCTAATTCATCTCCTCCTCTCCTCTTGTCCTCGTTCAGTGTGAGGCACACAATGGCACAACATAGCAGTGTGAGGACTTGACTGAGTGACTGAAGACCCCGGTGACACTCATTAGAGGAATCTGTCAGCTTGAGATGTCATGACAGTCCAGTGAGGTCTTTGAACTTCTAAAGACCCCCAAGGTAACACTTTATAATAACTGCACACTATGAAGCATTAGTTAAGCATTATAAAGTGGTTGCTAATGCCAATTAATGTGGAAGCGATGCTTTCTAAATGATGAACAAAGTATTTAGTCATGCTTAATAATGCCTCATAGTTTGCAGTTATTATAAAGTGTTACCGACCCGAAATAATTTTCACTACCATTTTCATTTGTTTTAAGGTTTAAAATTTGAGAACTCAAAACAAAGTGTCTGCTCTGTGGAGTTATCAATGGAGGATGATGAGGACTTTTGTCAGCTTTAACTTATTTCACATACAGTTGTGCTTCATTTTTAAAGTAATACTGTGTCTGTATATACAGTCGTGTGACAAAGTAAGTGCACCCCATGACGTGCTTTTTCTTTTTAACATGCAGGGCCTTCACAAAGTCTTCAGACTCCTTCACGTTTTCACATTTTGTATACTGTATCCTTGTGGTAAAATAATCTATATTTATTGTTTCCCTGATCCAGCAATACTTAACACCCCATAATGGTAAAGAGAAAGTAGCATTTTAGAAAGGTTTGTAAATTTACTTAAAAACAACTGAGATATCCCATTGACTGAAGGATTCAGACCCTTTGCTGGGACACCTGAACTTTGACTCAGGTGCATCCTATTGTTTCTGTCATCGTTGAGATGTTTCTACACCTTGTTTGGAGTCCACTGGTGGTCAATTCTCTTGATTGGACCTGTGAAAGGCACACACCTGTCTACAGAAGGTCCACAGTGGAGCAAAAACCAAGCCATGAGGTTGATGGAATTGCCTGCAGATCTTAGAAACAGGATTGGGTCAAGGCGCTGATATGGGGAAAGATACACAAAAATTCTACAACACTGAATGTTCCCCAGATGACAGTGACCTCCATTATTTTTTTATGGAATAAGTTTAGAACTCCAGTGACTCTTCCTAAAGCAATCAATGAAGAAGGACTTTCATTAGAGTGGTGACCAAGAAGCTGTGGCTGAGCTTCAGAGAACCTGTGTGGAGATGAGAGAAGCTTCTGGAAGGACAGTCATAACTACAACACTCCACTAATCTTGGGTTTTATGGGACTGTGGTAAGACAACACATGAAAGCTCACTTAGAGTTTACTCAAAGGCATCTAAAGGACACTAAGGCTGTGGAAAACAAGAGTCTCTGGTCTGATGAGACCAACATTGAACTGCTTGGTCACAATTCTAACTGTCACCGCTCATCACCTACTGTACACATGCCATTCCAATGCTGGTGGCAGCATCATGCTAGGAATTGTGTTTCAGCAATAGTCACCAGTCAGCACTGGGAAAGCTGAACAGGTCAAAGAACAGAGACGTCCTCACTGAAAACCTGCTCAGAGAGCTCTGGACTTTAGTCTGGGCCAAAGGTTTACCTTCCAACCTGACAACGACCTAAAGCACAAGGCACAGACAACCCAGGGGTGGCTTATGGATAACTCTGTGAATGTTCTCGAGTGGCACACCCAGAGACCAGGCTTGACCATCTCTGGAGAGACCTGAAAATGGCTGTCCACTGGTGGTCTCCATCTAACCTGACAGAGGCTGAGAGGATCTGCAGGGAAGAATGGCAGAACATCCCCCAATTCAGGTGTGCCAAGCTGACACATCAGACTCCAGGCTGTGCCAAAGGGGCTTCAAGTAAGTCCTGAGTAAAAGGACTTGTTTCAGTGCGACACTGCAGTTTTTAAATTTGTATTTAATTTTCTTAAATCCTGTTAGCACTCTGGGCTGAGTGTTGCTTTATGAGGGGAATAATTAACTGAAATGATTTTAGCACAAGGTGGCACCATCTCAAAATGTGAAAAGAGAGAAGGGGTCTGAAGACTTATTGAAGGCGCAGTATGTGGACACATCCAGATTTTATCATCATTTAAACAGTAAAGGTGATCAAACATAACAAACATCCTTTACATTCTCTAGTCCATTGTATTATTTAAATAAACATAAATGCAAATTTCACATGTGGGAAAAGTAAGTGCACCCCTTCATTGATCACCACCTCAAATCACTCAAATTAGGATCAGGTGCAGATGATGAGAACATCACGAGAGGGGATGTCGTCTGACCCTGTCCTCTGATTTAAACCTCAGACATTTTGTTTGGTTTGTTCTTTGTTGTTGAAGTTTGTGTTATCACCAAGCTGAAATCAAAAGAGTTTCTGAGGCTTTCTTAAAGAAGGTTATATAGATGACGATGAGTCTGGGAAGGAACTTAAAGAGATCTACACAAAAGATACTCAAAGAAGTCTCTCAGAAGCCCAGAGTTTTAACACTGGACCTCCAGGTAACACTTGCCACTATTCATGTCACTGTGCCCGAGTCTACCATTAGAAAGAGATGACACACATGAGATCAACATGGACAAAGTGCCAGGAGGAAACAAGAAAGAACATCAGGGCAACACTCAATCCTTAGGCACAGGCCAGGACCTCTCAACAGTGTGCTCTGCACAAATAAATTATACATTCTTATTATCAATATTATAAGGGAATAACGGAAATAGAAAGGAGACACTGGGAAACATAAAGAGAAAACAACAGGAACTGCAAAGAAATTAGACAAAAAAAAAGGATAAAGAACAATGGAGGTAGTCCATTAGCGTAGTCGGCAGGATTTTTTGATTTTTTTTTTTTTTAGTTTACTTGACACTTCGTGTCCAACGGATTGCCTTGGTGATTCACTGGGATATTTAAAGATAAATGATTTCTTTATTCCATTCAGTCAAAGCACAAACTTACATTGTAAAAACTCCTCTCTGCTCTCAGGCTCAGGAAGTTGTAGGGTGAAACTTTGAGCTTCGCAACCTGAAAATAAAAACAAAAGAGAATATTGGAAACTGTGAAAATGGTAACCCTTTTTATTTAAAAGCTTATCCCAGTCCATTCACCTTAGACTTTGTCAAACATAACTAGAACCCCCTCTTATTCACCATATCACTCCTGTCTTGCAGGAGCTTCACTGGCTTCCAGTTCAGTTCCAAATTCAATTCAAAATTCTCCTGCTAACTTTTAAGGCTCTCCACACTCTCGCCCCGCCATATCTGTCTGACCTCCTCCATGTTGCCATTCCCTCCTGCACCCTTAGATACTCGTCCTCCAATCACTTGACTGTCTCCTTCGTTCATCTTACCACCATGGGGAGCACAACATTCAGTTGCTCTGCTCCCCAGCTCTGGAACTCACTACCATCTGAGCGTAGAAATATTGAATCATTCTCACTTTTCAAATCTAAACTTAAAATTCATTTGTTTCAGAATGCTTTTTCTCTTTGATTACAATTGCTCTGTCTGATTTTCATTTTTCTATTTTAGTTTTGTTTATAATGTGTGTTTTATCTATTGTTCGGTGTCCTTGAGTGTTTAGAAAGGTGTCTACAAATAAATAAAATATTTATTATTATTATTATTATTATTATTATTATTATTATTATTATTATTAT
>JANRMT010062807.1:14598710-14615566 GCA_026402145.1 Polypterus bichir lapradei
ATTATTATTATTATTATTATTATTATTATTATTATTATTATTATTATCTCCTTAAAATTTGCCCTACCAAAGTTCAACTTAACAATTTTAGTCTTTGCACTCGCACTTTTCCAAAACACTGAGAGTTGTGTCATATTCTGGTCACGTGACCCTGGTGGTCCAATCACCTCGACACCCTCAGTTCTGTCCTGATTAGCACAGAATACTAAATCCAGACAGGCTTCACCCCGTGTTGGTGCTTTAACATCCTGAGTCACTGATGGCTTCTAAAATCTCCTACTCTTGCGCTCCACTATTTTTAAGGTTAGGTTTGGCATTGACAGACGTTACGTGGTCTTCTGAGGATCAGATCTGTTTGTCCTGATGATTCAGGATATTCCTCAATTTTCCAATATCTTGTAGGAGTTTTCCTTGCTCAACTTTCATCACTGACAAGTCACAGTGAGCTCCATTTTCCAGCTCTGCTGGAGTCACACATAGTAGTGTGTTGTTAAAGGACAAAGGGCTCGATACTTTCAAGAGGGTCTGTCATCATAACGGCACTGATTTCAGCAGAGGACCTGACCCTACATGGAGTTCTCCTCACAACTGTTTTTTTTGTAATTCATTTTGAGTTTTAAGCTCCTTCACTGTGATTAGGTGTTTAAGTTGGAGTGAAATGACGGCTGGCATAACAAACTGACTTCAGTTGTGGACTGAACAGCCGGCGCCTGAGTGGAGCCCTAAATGGTCAATCGCACCATCTTATTGACATATTTTCTCATAAAATGAAATGTCCTCTGCCTTTGTGTTGGAGACCATCCTTCTTTAAAAATGTAACTGTCCCCATGTACTTCTCTCCTCGCAGATTACGGGTGTGACAGGAGGGTCTGAATTTAAATCACAAACAGCCATTTGAGCTAAACAAGCATGGAGGTCTAACGTTCAGTTTGTCCTGGAGCTCAACTGGTGGGATGTGGAATCCACTGGCCACAATGTAAAGGACTTCATTTATATGCTTGAGTGGTTTAAATAAAATCTGTGTTAATTAGTATTTAATAAGAAAAGCAAACTAATAATATCATGATGTCATATAAAAAAGTACCTTGAAAGAGACTATAAAGAAAAAGTATAAGAATTATAATATTCTACTGAAAATGTCAAAAGTTCTCAATTAGCAGCAACTGTGTGCTCTGAGCGTGTGATATCACTCTGGCAGTCACCGTAAAATGGCGTATATATAATACAACATCCTCGATAGATACATGTTAAAGAGCCAGTCATCTTCATGCATCTCACCTCTTAATGTCCTCTTATTGTCACTCTGGTCCTCCTCAATAACAAACACAATGTCACCAGACCCTCACACTGACCTGATGGAGTCCTTGTCATGATGTCCCACTGGCTGATCTTCTCCACACTTTTTTTCAGACCTGACAGCTCCTTTCTCAGGTCCTCAGATGAGAAATCAGCAGTGACAGTGAAACTCAGCGAGTCTCCATCAGCAGGAAGGACACAGCGAGATGAGAAAGTCTGCAACAGGAGAGAAGAGGCGACGAGATTTCAGAGAGGACCCACAGATCTTTAATGGATCAGCACTTCACACTTTGCTCCATCCTGGATGACGACACTATAATACACCAGCCTTTAGGTGATGCATTCGATTTGACCCACAAGTTAACCTCAAACTGAACTCGGACTCTGTAACTGCGCTTGTCGAGGGTTTTCAGCGACTAGAAAGATAGAAAGATATTCAAGCAGTTGCTAGGACTCTTTATTCAAACAAAAAGTCCAAGTGTCATCGTTTTAAATGTTTTAGTGAAATTCAAAGCAAACAGTTCTCACCGATAATAAACAGATAGCTGATAACACACACACACACACAAGCTCTAGCCTACAGTATAATATTCCATTTATATGTCCAGGTTACATTTGTTAAAGTCTGTTATCACCTCCACTAAGACCTGCAGACATACACACGTACAGTCAGAACACTCTGAGCCCCTAATGCCTTTCTGTCTAACACTTCATGTTTCTTTCTAGCCATCTTACTTCAGTCTGAAAGCATTCGATTGTCTAAATACAGAAATATAGCAGAGCATTAAGAACATCCATCCATCCATCTTCTTCCACTTATCCGAGGTCGGGTCGCAGGGGCAGCAGCTTGAGCAGAGAGGCCCAGACTTCCCTCTCCCTGGCCACTTCTTCTAACTCTTCCAGGAGAATCCCAAGGCGTTCACAGGCCAGCCAGGAGACATAGTTCCTCCAGCTTGTCCTGGGTCTTCCCCGGGGCCTCCTCCCAGTTGGATGTGCCTGGAACACTTCACCAGGGAGGCGTCCAGGAGGCATCCTGATCAGATGCCCGAGCCACCTCATCTGACTCCTCTCGATGTGGAGGAGCAATGGCTGAGTCCCTCCCAGATGACTGAGCTTCTCACCCTATCTTTAAGGGAAAGCCCAGACACCCTGCAGAGGAAACTCATTTCAGCCGCTTGTATTCGTGATTTTGTTCTTTCGGTCACTACCCATAGCTCGTGACCATAGGTGAGGGTAGGAACGTAGATCGACTGATAAATTGAGAGCTTTGCCTTAGGGCTCAGCTCTTTTTTGACCATGACAGACCGATGCAGAGCCCTCATCACTGCAGTCGCCGCACCGATCTGCCTGTCCATCTCACGCTCCATTCTTCCCTCACTCATGACCAAGACTCCGAGATACTTGAACTCCTCCACTTGGGGCAGGATCTCTTCCCCAACCCTGAGAGGGCACTCCACCCTTTTCCGGTTGAGGACCATGGTCTCGGATTTGGAGGTGCTGATTCCAATCCCAGCCGCTTCACACTCAACTGTGAACCGATTCAGAGAGAGCTGAAGATTGTTAGCTTACAGGCGTTAAGCAGAATATTTTATTATCTATGTGAAGGCTACATTCTATTTAAATTAAACATATATTTAGGTATATTTGCTATTCATATTCATTTAAAAGATTTGGCTCTTACAGACCACTTCCTGCAAAAGTCAGATTTAATGTTATAAATACATTGAAAACAATAGTCACAAAAATAAATGGACAGAATCAGATCTGTACCCACACCCCCAACACATGAAATATACAAATAAACACGTACATTAAAACGTTAGACAATAGACAACACACAACGTCTCCACAGTTGCACCATCTTATTGACATATTTTCTGATTGAACGAAATATCCTCTGCCTTTGTGTTGAAGACCATCCTTCACCAGTCCCATAATTACAACACTGTGTCCATCTCAGTCTGTCTCAATCCTTCAAACTGTCCCGTTCATAAGTTGATGTGCCGCCTCAGCTCAGGAACAGCCATACTAGGAAATTCTTTGAGGTGACCACCTCCAAAATGCAAGAGGACTCAATACACGAGTGAGGCAATCTTCTCTCCGGTCTTAGATGGTCCGCCGCTGTTTCATGCACCGTCAACTTTGCATTTCCTTTTGCTCCTTCTTTGATTTTCTTGCTCCTTATTGAACTGTAAGTTGCCATCTATAATTCTTTGCATTTATATAACACTTTTCTCACAACTCAAAGCACTCAGCAATTGAAGGTTAAGGGCCTTGCTCAAGGGCCCAACAGAGGAGAGACCCTTTCGGCATTTACTGGATTCGAACCGGCAACCTTCCGACTGGCAGTGCAGATCCCTAGCCTCATCACTATGGCAACCTCCCAGAAATCATCCCAACTGACTGTACTGCTCAAAAGTCCTCCCTATTGTTTTCCATCCATCCATTAACTAACCCAGTATATCCTAACTACAGGCTCATGGGGGTCTGCTGGAGCTAATCCCAGTCAACACAGGGAGCAAGGCAGGAGACAAACCCTGGGCAGGTCGCCCGCCCACCGCAGCTATTGTTTTATTCCATCTAATTATGTATACATTTCCTTGGAAACAGGAAGATTTAAATGGCGAGATCACCGTTCATTCATTTATTGGTTAGTAATGACAGAGTATTTCAGTGCAGTGGGACACGTTCTCAACATGAGTTTATATAAGCATTTCCTGCATAACAGGTGACTCATCAGACTGTACATAAGGGGGCTTAGGGTACAACGGGCACATGATAAAGAACTGACTTGGCACAGAGAGCAAGACATTGTGCTCTTTATAGTTTGGACATTAAATCAATTCAATTAAATATTAGCAGTTATACACGTAGCAAGAAAGCTCTTCAGTATAATTACACAATGGAAGGTCTGCACTAGAAAATGTTAACTTCTGATGAAGACGTGTGCTCATCATCATCCTCACCTAGACAGAGTAGAGAAGGCTAGAGGGGAGCGGAGTTATATAGCGCCTGCAAAGTATAAATCGAGAAGAGAATCTCCATAACCTGAAGAACACACTTGTGAGTCCACATCAGGAGTATTGTGTGTGGTGTTGGTCTCCATATTAGAGAAATGACCTGACAGCACAAGAGAAGGTCGAGAGACGAGAGATGAGACTGGATTTGACTCTTCTGAGTTTTAGGATAGGAGGTGACCTGACAGACAGAGAGACAGTTTGGGAGCATACACTGATGACACGATGCCACACGCACGACCTGAATTGGGACCCGAGTGCAGTGGGTGACACCTCAGCACCACACTGGAACAGTGTCAGGTTTTTACAGTGGCTGGAGTGCCAATCCTGCCCCCAGTCCCCAAGTTTTCCTGGTGTTTAATAATATAAAGGGAGTCTATGTCACCAATTGTCAGGTAACATCTTTTAAAATAAAGTTAGCTGAGCATAAATTTCATTCATTTTGATTTTGATGAGACTTGGTACTGTACCTTTGAGAATATTAAGGGAATATGAAAAGACATTCTGTGTTGGGCTAAATGGCCCGTTCTTGTCATGTTGTACAAACTCCTCAGATCTTTTAAATTTCACTCTAAAGTTTCTCAGGTCACACACACCCCAGTCTGATCAGACTCCCTGTGAAGTGTCGCTCTCACCTGTAGGAAGTGGAGATGGTCCTTGGTCTCTGAAAGCTCCTTCAGCTGAGCATCTCTCCTCTTCAGCTCCTCAATCTCCTTTTCTAGTTGCTCAATGACTCCTTCAGCCTTCTCCGTTTCTCTCTTTTCTTTTTCTCTGATCCTCTCAGTCAGTTTCCTGTGGGCTTCCTCAATGCGCCGTATCAGAGTAGTGAAGCCCTTCTCGTTTTCCTCTACCTCTCTTTTCACTGAAATCTGATTTAATGAGGAAAGACATTGAATTGAGTCACCTAATAAGACTTACAGGTCATTAGATAGGTTTGTTGGCATTTTGAAGTTGTAAAGGATAGTTTGCTGGTACCTCACCCAAACAGGAGACTAGAGTAATGAAGGGGTAGTGAGAGATGGGGCAATACGATCATTTAGTATCATGGGTGTTAGATTCTCTCTGCCAGTGCTCCCAATTGTGTGCCTCCACGGGAGGATGGGATATGCAGTGTGATCAAAAGCCTGGGTGTTGGGGAGTTAGTGTGAATCCCAAAGTGGCCTGGGCCAAGAGAGCAGCTAGGGGTAGTGACAGGTTAGCCACAGTCTGATGTAAGTGTGAGGTGCCCACGGATATCAACCCCAAAGCTGGAAATGTCCACCTGTTTTTAGGACCTTTAATAGCCATATGGTGACTCTTATAACTCTGACATACTAGGCAGGAATGGGACACCATAAAAGTTGACCTCATTCTCCAGAAAGTAGGGGAACTGAGATGAAGGTTTACTCCAGAGACTCAGACGGTGTGTTACTTTCCTGCCACACACCTCTTATTGTTATTTACTTGCCATTGAACAAGTGACATAAGTAAGGTCAGTGTGCCAGACCTACTGGATACACTCAAAGAGTAAAGAGGAGCAAAGCTGAGAAGCAGAACTGACAAAGTGATCATCTCAGGAGGTCCTCTTGTGTCATGCTGCACTTTGGATAAAACTGAGGAGATCAGAACGCTTAACGCATACCTGAAATAATGGGGTAGGGTAAAGTAAGTTACATTTCAACAAGAGGTGTAAGCTTAACACGTATCATATGTACAATAATGAAAGAAATTATTAAGGACCACAAGTCAAGAAAATGAGTCTCAGTGATCAGTCAGCATGGGTTTACACCGATGAGCTGATGTTTCACTAATTTTTCAGAATCTGTAATGAAATAACAAGAAACACCGTTGACAGTGAATTGTCATGGAGGATATAATAAAATGTCTTCTCCCTTTTCCTGCCCCTACATGTCTTCACCAGTGAAGTTCTGTCGGCTCTTCTAGTTTAATTTCTCATTTCTTTAATATTCCACTCACCTTCATCTGCTCCACTGCCCTCCTCGTCTCCTTCAGTTTCTTCTCTCTCTTCTCAAGTCTCCTCCTGATTTCACTCAGCGTCGCTCCCAGCTGTTTCTGTTTGGACACACAGGAGGACACATGGGGGTCTTATCAGAATTCACTTCCACTTTGGGATTTTTACTGTCAGTGGTGAAAAATAATAAAGTACACCTCTCCTGTCATACACAAGCGTTAATGAAATCACAAACAGGTGAAGACGCTCCCAAGCCAGAAGCCTTGGATGAAGAGAGAGGTTAAACTCCTGCACAAAGCTTTCAGATCTGGTGACCCTGACCACCACAGCACATCCAGGGTCAACCTGAAAAAGGACATCAGGAGAACCGAACAGAAATACAAACAACAATTGACGATTATTTCAAAACTCACTCCCCAGACATATGTGGTAAGGCATCCAGACCATCAGAGAATACAGGAAGGTAAATAAAACTTCAACATCAAGTAATGTCTGCCTTTCTGATGATCTAAACAACTTTTACAATAAAACACTTATAACCAGAACTGCCCCTCCGGCAGACAACCAGCCCCTCAGACTTACCACCTCCGCTGTTTAATCTGCACTGTGAAAAGTGACTGCACACAGTGCTGCTGGTCCTGCTGCCATACCTGGGCATGTGCTTAAGGAGTCCACTGGGCAACTACCTGAGGTTGTCAATGGCATCTTCAGTCAGTCTTTGGCCCAGGCTCTTGTCTCTTCCTATCTTAAATCCTGAAGGACTACCGCCCTGTTGCACTCACCCCTATCATCACCAAGTGCTCTGAGAGACTGGTTCTGGCCCTCCTCAATTTCAGTCTACCTCCCACACTAGATCCCTACCAGTTTTCCTGTCATCCTGATAGGTCAGCGGAGGATGCCATATCCTCGGCTCGTCACTCTTCCCTGACACACATGGATGACAACAACTCCTATGTCAGGATTCTATCTGTTGATTTTAGCTCCCCATTTAACACCATCATCCCCTCCAATCTGGTAACTAAACTCAGCAACCTCAGCATCATCACCTCTCTTTGTTAGTGGACACTGGACCCCAGTCTGTAAGGTTAAACAACCAGACATCCTCCACCCTGATCCTGAATATCGACATTCCACAGGGCTGTGTGCTCAGCCCTCTTCACCCATGACTGTGTCCCTTTATATGGCTCCAGTTTCATCATAAAGTTCACAGATGACACTACGGTAACAGCACTAATCAGTGACAATGACGAGTCGGCCTACGGAGAGGATGTGAAGCACCTGGCAACTTGGTGTGCTGACAATAACCTCACCCTCAACACCAGTAAAACTAAAGAGCTCATTGTGGATTACCAGAACACTGAAGGCAGCAGACACGCTACTGTCCATGTAAACGGGGCTGAGGTGGAGTGCGCTTTCTAGCTTCACATTCCTGGGTTGCCCAAATCTCCAAGGACCTTTCTTGGACAATAAACACTTCCAGAACAGTTAAAAATGTGCAACAACGACTTTACTTTCTTAGGAGGCCAAAGAAAGTCTGCCTGTCTCCTCAGACTCTGTTGAACTTTTACAGCTGCACTGTTGAGAGCACATTGGCATTATGGTGTGGTATGGCGACTGCTTGGTAGCTGACAGGAAGGCCCTGCAATAGGTGAAGAAAACTGCCCAGCACATCATTGGCATCGTGCTACCAACTACAGCATACACGGTGTCTGCGATGGTCTCACAGCCTCATCAAGGATGACTCACACTCTCCATGGACTGTTCACCCCCATCCCATCATGGAGGTGCTACAGGAGCCTTCAATCTCACACCAGCAGGCTCTGGAATGGTAACATTCATAACACAACCACCATTGTGAGCTCTCAGACCTTAACACTCAATAGCTGACCTTTTTAAATATCAATAACTTCTGACGACACCTGTTTATATATATCTATTCTGTACAACTATATTTATTCACACCATGTGTCGGTACTACTGATCAGTATTCACATCTATATACTCTACCTTGCATTTACTACTTCCTGTAAATTCAAATATCATATAGACCAGTAATGACTGATCACTGCTATAACGATAACATGCAGTGAATCCACTTGACTTGATCATTCCTAGTCTTTCTCCTCTTTTTCTGTAAGTTTATCATTCGTTTGCTCAGAGGTTCATGCGCTGGCTCCTTCCTGAGCAGCTCTTCATCTCTCCACCCTAGTGGCCTGCTTCCTCTCCTCTTCTGTCGGCATCTTTTCTCATTAAAACTTATTAAGTCTGTGTTTGTGTTGAAATTACTTTGTAAGTTTTTCTTTAATTTTTCTCATTTTAGCTGGGATTTAAGTCTTCAATCTGTCTCAAGAATGATTTACGGTATGTAGAGGTACAGGAAGTGATGGCAAAGCTGGTAGGGAATGAGAATGGCGCCCATATGCATGCACCACCCTGCTGCCGAGAGTTGATTCTACAATACAATAAAATAAAAATAAAAAGAGGATTAACCTTGGAGGTCAATCATCACCCCGAAAGCAGACAGTAGACGTCACGTAGTATATGTGTACCAAATTTCAGGTCAAGAGATCAAACGGTTTGACAGCTACAGGTGATTTAACTTTTGTCAAAAGGAGGAGTTGACGATAGTAATCAACTGTAAATTGTGCTCTCGTTGCCTGAAGGAAAGTTAGATTCATTGGTTTGACCGAGATTTCTTGCACTCTTGTGAGTAGCAAGGCACAAACAAAGGCAAAAATGGGATTGACATCTTGCAAGAGATCAAAGCGGATGCCTAAAGAAAAATATTCCAAAGGCGACGTTTTGCCTATTATCTCTGAACTTAACTTTGACTTGTCGGACTCCGATTTTTAAACAAGTGATCGAAAACGAATGTGAGGTTCCAGGCTCAGCTGATTGGTCCCCAGTTGATCATGGCACTGACAATGTTTGCCAGGTAGGACTGCCACTTAACAATGATAAGAGGTAGAAACCACATTGCAATGCACTGCGACCGTGATCACTGCTGCTGCTGCCCCAGCCATGTGAAGACAGCCTGGCAGAAAGCCTGCTGCACATTCTTGGCAAACTGGCAGCCACAGCATGCAGCAACAGACGTTTTTTGTTGATTTCTGTGTGCAACCATTGCTTTTTAGAAACTGTTTTTTTGAAAAAATATTCAGCCCTCAAAGAGTTACAATCCTGGACAGACAAACAGACAGCGACGGTAGCATATTATATAAGAAGACAGATATTCTCATTTGTATGCTGCCTTATTGCACCTTACTGTTTCATGAACTACTTGCAGCCACTGCCTATTGGACCTCAGTCTACTGTTTGCACTTCCTGGTGAGATACTAAACTGCATTGACATGACAATAAAGTTACTCTAATCTAAACAGAATATTAAACTAATATGTTTATCTGTGGCTGAGTCTATTGGGTGTTTTTACTGACAGTACAGACACTTACAACAATGCGCTGTGTGCCACTGTCACCGTTCAATCCTCACGGTTATAAACCTGTACAATAAAAAACAAAAATTGTGAGTGGGAGGATCAGTGCAGGCATCTCATAAGTTAGTTTTATGAGACAGTTGATGTGTTCGAATGCTCAAAAAGAGAAAATGGACGGTCATTCAAAGTGAGAGCCCCGTGATGCAATAAAAAGTAAAACTAAAGAGAGACTGTGAGACGATGACTTACCTTACGTCAGCTGAAGTTCAGTTTACAGACTCTTCAGGTTCAGCTCTTCAAAAGGTAAGTTCAGTGGTTCAACATCACCTGCCTGTTCACTAAGTGATGTCAGGCAACAGCCTGGTGGAGTTGACTTTAAAATGGCTAACTATTAACAGCTTATTTTAGTGGCATGAGGCAGTAAATTGAACTGTTTTTGATATTTTTCTGTTTTGTTTTATTTTAACTCTTAAACCGTGACATACTTGGGGGTTAATGCACCCCTGGACGCCAAATACTTTTTTGCTGCACTTTTTAAATAAACGTTAGAATTCACAAAGAAAGTGTGAAATTTTAATGGAACACATATTTTTTTTCATGCAAAGAACATCACAATTACTGCAACGCTCATTATTTTACACCCTGCCAATGAACTGTAAAAACTATTTAAAAAACTACTGCAACAATCTGTTATGACATGTACAAGGTGCAACTGACGCCATTGATGACATTCAGTAAGTCACCGAGCCAACTGCACTTGAACGGGCTGAACACAAACACACAGAGGTAAGCGTTGATGCTGGCAGGCCAGTCTAGTGCAGTGGCTCAATACCAGGGACAGTGAGGCTGCAGGGGACACCAGTGGTCATGAACTGGCTGCTCAACGAATGGACATCACGGACTGATCAGCTCCGGCGTGCTGGCAAATTGCACTGAGACATGACTATAGCCGGTTCGGGTGGTGTAAGGGTTAAGATCTCCTGCTGCACAGGGCTGTATTTGTGTTCAGTGTGTCTGTTTCTGGTGTCACTTGTTTTATTATCTTGTGTGACAAAGGTGCACTCATCTCTGTGTCTTGACACCCTAACCCTGAGGAACACGACTGGGGCTCCTTTATACCAACAGCAATATGTCTGCCTAGCGCCTCACTGGGACTGGAACTGCCAAGTATGAAGTTTTCTTTCTTGTACCCTGAATACCATGAGGACTGACTGTGAGGTCATTGATGTTAGATAGAATGCCCAGAGGGGGCTGGGTGGTCTCGTGGCCTTGGAACCCCTGAAGATTTTTTTTTTACAGCCGTCTGCAGTTTTTTTGTTTTTTCTGTCCTCTCTGGCCATTGGACCTTACTTTTATTCTATGTTAATTAGCATTGCCTAATTTTATTTCTTATATATTTTGTTTTTTTTCTCTTTCTTTATCCTGTAAAGCACTTTGAGCTACATTGTTTGTGTGAAAATGTGCTCTAGAAATAAATGTTGTTGTTTCTTTTTAAACTTCCATTCTCATGCATGTTCAAACCACAGTTGGTGTGTTTTTATATATTTATTTTTCTATCTATATATTTCTTTATTTAAAAAGCTTCTGTAAAAAGCCACACAAAAAAATGAAGTTCTATCTTATGCACTGTCAGGCGTAAATTAAAAATATTTTATTTAATTGCAATAACAAATCAAACCCCGTGAAAATCCAGTGCCCCACCTGCTAAATTTATTTAGGTGCTGACCCTGTAATGAACACAAGAAAGAAAGTCAAAGTGATCCGATAAAATGTTTGGGATTTGTTTTTCTACTTCAATGCCTGTGCCTGGTTTATGGTTGACGTATGTGATGCTCACAACACAATAGAATTTATTTATTACACAAGAAGGGCCGCAATGAGCTTTAACAGGCCAGCTTCTTGACAGACCCCCAGCCTTGACTCTCTAAGACGACGAGGAAAAAAAAAACTCCTTAAAAAAAAAACTCCTTAAAAAACCCAAGTAGGAAAAAATGTAAGAAAGGTCAGGAAGGGCAGTTCAAAGAGAGACCCCTTACCAGGTAGGCTGAGTGTGCAGTGGGTGTCAAAATAAAACGAGTCAAAACAACACAATACACAGAAGAGAACACAAGTAACCGTCCAATGCATGTGATGAGGGGGAGGCACCAGTTGAACTGGGATACCCCGGGGCCCATGGTGGTCTTCATCCGGCTTTGTCACAAGCACAGTCGGCATCGCTCTTAATTAAAACGGCACAACCTACGTTAATTTTGGATTTAACACAACGTACATCGAGTAGGCAGCCCTGACGCCATATTGCACTGCTGAATCAGAGAGCAGTTTCGATACAGACTTTTACTTTAATACTTTCAGAGTATTTTCAGGCAAGTAATTCTTAGTTTTACTTATGTAGAAAGGTCAAAGAGGTACTTCAGTTTTTACTGAGTAGATTTTTGCTCATTTATCTGAGTGAGTAGGCCCTCCACCACTGCTTACTCTCTTTCTCTTTGTTTAAACACATGTATCCCATATGTGACAGCACTACAGATTGATTTTATTCATGTTGTGAAGCCTTGGGGTATTGAAGTAATAATAATAATAATTCTTTGCATTTATATAGTGCTTTCCTCACTACTCAAAGCACTCAGCAATTGCAGGTTAAGGGCCTTGCTCAACAGAGCAGAGTCCCTATTGGTATTTTATGGGATTCGAACCAGCAACCTTCCCATTGCCAGTGCAGATCCCTAGCCTCAGAGCCACCACTCCGCCCTTGCTTTGGATGACACTGTCTGGTGACCATCTACGCTTACACAAGCCAACTACAGCATCCTCTTGTTAAGAACACCTCATCAGGATCAGAGTGCTAGATATTTCTACAAACAGTCCAAGGCCCACTCGTACCCGTGTTACAGTCTGTCGGCTGTAGTTTGCCCTCCACTGCCTCAGATACTCTAAAGAAAAAACTGAGCTCGGCCTAATGGGAGCACTCAGTTCACTCGACCATCTGCTGTCCATGGATAATACTGAGTGTCCCAGCCTTACGCTCCATGTCAGCAGGATATCCTCAATCTCAGGACTATCCTGTACTTGAAAAGTCAGGTTATAAGATAGATGAACAGATGTCTCCATCCATTCATATTTACAAACACCTTAACTCCTGTTATTTAGTTATTTTCTATTAAATACTAAACTCCACTCACCTGTTTTTCTTCTCTTTCTGTCTCCAGCGCAGCCATTTCATGATTTTTATGTCCAGTCACCGCACACATCATGCAGATACAGGAATCATCAGCTCTGCAAAACATCTCCAGACTTTTCTGATGTTTCTCACAGAGTTTCTCCTTCAGATTTCCATCAGGATCAACCAGCTTGTGTCCCTTCCAGGCCGCTCCTTCATAGTGAGGCTGCAGGTGAGTCTGACAGTAGGAGGCCATGCAGGTTAGACAGGACTTCACCGATCTGAACTTCTTCCCAGTGCAGACGTCACACTCCACGTCTCCAGGGCCGGCATAATTCTGAGATGGAGGAGGACTGAGTGTCGTCTTCTTTAACTTCTTGATGACTTCATTGAGCAGAGTGTTTCTGTTCAGCTCAGGCCTTGTGGTGAAGGTGTGTCTGCACTGAGGACAGCTGCACACTTGGCTCTGATCCCAGCAATCTGTGAGGCACTTCAGACAGAAATTATGACCACAGGGGATGGTGACGGGGTCAGTCAGGGTGTCCAGACACACCGAGCAGGTGAACTTGTCCTGTGACACAAACAGTTGGGCTTCAGCCATCGTCAGTCTGAGGAGAGGCAGGCAGAGAGAATCAGTCAGACAAACAAGGAAGTGACTTGTGAAGAAACAAAAGTGAAAGTTTGTCTGAGCTGAGTGAGGAGGAGGAGGAGATTTCAAGAGAAAGCTGAGAATTCAAAGAGAGATCATCTGAGGAGACACTGAGAGTGAACAGTTAATATGAGACAGGAGCTCATAAAAGTGAAGACCACAAGGTGAGAGAAGAGATGACCTGTCACAGGGGGTCTGCTAAAGTGTAATTCAAACCCTCTTAATTGTTTGGATTTTGTCATTGGCTGAGCTTTCAAAGTAGCAATATGTTTAATATGTGACATGCCTTATGGACACAGTAGGATTTTAGCAGTGACATTAAGTTTATTGGATTAACAGAAAATATGCAATATGCATCATAACAAAATTAGACAGGTGCATAAATGTGGACACCCCAACAGAGATATGACATCAATACTTTTGCTCCTTTGAGCCTCTCGACGCTGTCCTCCTATAGCCTGTGATGAGTGTCTGGATTCTGGATGGAGGTATTTCTGACCATTCGTAATTACAAAATCTCTCCAGTTCAGTTCAATTTGATGGACAGCCTGCTTCAAATCATCCCATAGATTTTCGATGATATTCAAGTCAGAGGACTGTGACGGCCATTCCAGAACATTGTACTTCTCCTCCTGCAGGAAGGCCTTTGTAGATTTTAGCTCATTGTTTTGGCTCATTGTCTTGTAGGAATATCCAACCCCTGCGTAATTTCAACTTTGTGACTGATGCTTGAACATTACCCTGAAGAATTTGTTGATATTGGGTTGAATTCATCTGACCCTTGACTTTAACAAGGGCCCCAGTCCCTGAACTAGCCACACAGCCCCACAGCATGATGGAACCTCCACCAAATTTGACAGGAGGTAGCAGGTGTTTTTCTTGGAATGCAGTGTTCTTCTTCTGCCATGCAAAGTGGTTTTTGTTGTGACCAAATAACACCATTTTTGTCTCATTAGTACAAAGCACTTTGTTCCCAAATGAATCTGGCTTGTCTAAATGAGCATTTGATACAACAAGCGACTCTGTTTGTGACTTGAGTGCAGAAAGGGCTTCTTTCTCATCACCCTGCCATATAGATGTTCTTTGTGTAAATTGCGTTGAATTGTAGAATGATGTACAGATACACCATCTGCAGCGCGATGTTCTTGCAGGTCTTTGGAGGTGATCTGTGGTTGTCTGTAACCATTCTCACAATCCTCTGAATATGCCGCTCCTGTATTTTTCTTGGCTTACCAGACCTGCTGTGCTGGTTTAACAGCAACTGTGCCTGTGGCCTTTCATTTCCTGATTCCATTCCTTACACTTGAAACTGACAGTTTAAACCTCAGGGAGAGCTTTTTGTCGCCTTCCCCTAAACAATGAGACTCAACAATCTTTGTTTTCAGATCTTTTGGAGTTGCTTTGAGGATCCCATGCTGTCTGTCACTCTTCAGAGGAGAGTCAAAGGGAAGGAAGCACAACTTGCAATTGACCACCTTAAATACCTTTTACCACTCATGATTGGACACTCCGGTCTGTGAAGTTCAAGGCTTAACGAGCTCATCCAACCATGTAATCAGCATTGAGCAGTGACAGGCATTCAAATCAGCACAATGACAAGGGGACCCACATTTGTGCACAGCCAGTTTTTCACATTTGATTTAATTTCATACAACTAAATACTGCGTCACTTAAAATCTTTGTTCAGAAAACACCGCAGTACTTAGATGTTCCTAGGAAATGAAAGACATGCCACTGTTATCTTTTTTGTTGAAAGAAGAGTCAGTTATTATGCAGGCTGAGAGGGGTTCCCAAACTTTTTCATAGTATTTATTACACACTGCAGACTCAGAGCTTTAGACAGACTCAGAGTTCGGTGCAGATTTACAAATAAAATTAAATTTAAAGAAAACAGATTTGTATGTCGCCATGCTGGTGCTCTTTAAGAGTCAAATTGTCCATCCCATAGTAAGTTCTCGTCTCTTACTGATCAGAGTTGTGTCAATGGTGTGGGTGAGGAGAATCCACTGATTGATGTTAATTTATCCGATTATTCAGTAAAGCCCCCCACTATTAGACTCTGTCATGGTAACTGAAGCCCACTCAGTCTAAGAAACACAACAATATGATTCATTGATGAACACAAGGATTACAGAAATATCAAAACTGCTTGTAAACTGACATAAAAGACGGGCCACGAGACAGACAGGCAGACACCAACCACAGCAGAGGCACTGGATCTTCTCAGCTCAGACTTTCTTGGACCTTCAAGTTTTCCAGTCCAGCAGTTTACTTTGAATGTTAGCCTGACGTCGCAGTCAACACACACACACAATTACAAAAAATGGTATTTTTGGACCCTGGGAGGTCTATAACATCAAGATTCATCAAAATATCAAGGTCAGATTTTTTCGTGATTACTCTACTTACTCTATACTTCATATATGAGAAAGTAAAAACGATTTCTCCTGTGCGAAGTGGCAAGTGAATTACTGTCAATAAAGAGCAGTCACCTGAGAAATAAACTGAAATGTTACTCACTCGTGATTTTTCTGCCCATATGGTAAAGGTTTTGTTGGGCAGCACATTCTGATTTCAGCCGTTTGAATTACATCTTGAAATACAACAAACACAAAGAAAGGCAGCATGTAAATCGCTTTCTATTTCCCACGCTTTACGTGCCCACATTTCAGCTCGCACTGTCACCACAAATCCTGTGTGAACACCCACCGTCCGTCACCAGCCACCGTTCACTCAATGTAAATGTGCAGGCAGCTCATGGTGGATGACTTCCTGTTTTACAGTTAAAACTTATAAGGGTTAAAGGCTAACGGCAAGAATATTCATTCAAAAATGAAAACTAAAAATATTTTAGTAAATTATTATTTTATTTCAGTTAGTCTTTCCAGCTACTTTAATAGTTTTGTTTAGTTTTAATTTTTCATTTCGACCGCTGTTGTCATGTGCAAAATCTGTAATTTTGTGCCTAAATTTTCATTCTATTTTGCTCAATACAGAAGAAGATGAACTTACATACAGGAGACTTGCATGGGCTGTTTAACATCAAAGCGTCCTGTGTTTCTGAATTGTACGTGTAATCAAAGCACAGGAACATCTGTGATAAACTAAGAAGGAATTCAGGAGACCCTCAAGCTGTATTGATGATTTGATCACCTGTGAATGAAAGGAACCAGGACTACATTGGTGTACAGCTTGGCAAAGGAAGACATGCTGATGTTTCAAGCTACATCTGATTAGGGTATTGGGCTATTGTTAGGAATGGAGCTGGACAGTTTGACATCCATGGCAGAGCAACGGGCGCTGAGTATCTATCTATCTATCTATCTATCTATCTATCTATCTATCTATCTAT
>JANRMT010062807.1:14634757-14665517 GCA_026402145.1 Polypterus bichir lapradei
CTGGCTGATCTTCTCCACACTCTTTTTCAGACCAGACACCTCCTTTCTCAGGTCCTCAGATGAGAAATCAGCCGTGACAGTGAAACTCAGCGAGTCTCCATCAGCAGGAAGGACACAGCGAGATGAGAAAGTCTGCATCAGGAGAGAAGAGGAGACGAGATTTCAGAGAGGACCCACAGATCTTTAATGGATCAGCACTTCACACTTTGCTCCATCCTGGATGACGACACTATAATATACCACCCTTTAGGTGATGCATTCGATTTGAACCACAAGTTAACCTCAAACTGAACTCGGACCCTGTAACTTCGCTTGTCGAGGGTTTTCAGCAACTAGAAAGATATTCAAGCAGTTGCTAGGACTCTTTATTCAAACAAAAAGTCCAAGTGTCATCGTTTTAAATGTTTTAGTGAAATTCAAAGCAAACAGTTCTCACCGATAATAAACAGATAGCTGATAACACACACACACACACACACACACACACACACACACACACAAGCTCTAGTCTACAGTATAATATTCCATTTATATGTCCAGGTTACATTTGTTAAAGTCTGTTATCACCTCCACTAAGACCTGCAGACATACACACGTACAGTCAGAACACTCTGAGCCCCTAATGCCTTTCTGTCTAACACTTCATGTTTCTTTCTAGCCATCTTACTTCAGTCTGAAAGCATTTGATTGTCTAAATACAGAAATATAGCAGAGCATTAAGAACATCCATCCATCCATCTTCTTCTGCTTATCTGAGGTCGGGTCACAGGGACAGCAGCTTAAGCAGAGAGGCCCAGACTTCCCTCTCCCCGGCCACTTCTTCTAGCTATTCAGGGAGAATCACAAGGTGTTCCCAGACCAGCCAAGAGACATAGTCCCTCCAGCGTGTCCTGGGTCTTCCCCGGGGCCTCCTCCCCGTTGGACATGCCCGAGCCACCTCATCTGACTCCTCTCGATGTGGAGGAGCAACGGCTCTACTCTGAGTCCCTCCCAGATGACTCAGCTTCTCACCCTATCTTTAAGGGAAAGCCCAGAAACCCCGCGGAGGAAACTCATTTCAGCCACTTGTATTCGCAATCTCGTTCTTTCGGTCACTACCCATAGCTCATGACCATAGGTGAGGGTATGAACGTAGATCGACTGGTAAATTGAGAGCTTTGCCTTCCATCACAGCCCCTTTTTCACCACGAGAGACCGATGCAGAGCCCGCGTCACTGTTGATGCCACACCGATCCACCTGCCGATCTCACGCTCCATTCTTCCCTCACTCATGAACAAGACCCCGAGATACTTGAACTCCTCCACTTGGGGCAGGATCTCTCCCCCAACCCTGAGAGGGCACTCCACCCCTTTCCGCCTGAGGACCATGGTCTCGGATTTGGAGGTGCTGATTCCCATCCCATCCGCTTCACACTCAGCTGCGAACCGATTCAGAGAGAGCTGAAGATCACGGCCTGACGAAGCAGCATAAAGGACATCCCATTAAATTGTTAGCCTACAGGGGTTATGCAGAATATTTGATTATCTATGTGAAGGCTACATTCTATTTAAATTAAGCACATATTTAGGTACATTTACTATTCATATTCATTTAAAACATTTGGCTCTTACAGACCACTTCCTGCAAAACTCAGATTTAATGCAATAAATACATTGAAAACAATAGTCACAAAAATAAATGGGCATAATCAGATCTGTACCCCACACCCCCAACACATGAAATATACAAATAAACACGTACATAGAATCGTTAGACAATAGACAACACACAACGTCCCCACAGTTTTATCTTTTCTGATACAAACTGGTGGTCTTTCTGTTGACTGAACAGCCAGAGCCCGAGTGGAGTCCTAAATGGTCAGTTGCTCCATCTTATTGACATATTTTCTGATAAAACGAAATATCCTCTGCCTTTGTGTTGGAGACCATCCTTCCCCAGTCCCATAATTAACACATTGAGTCCATCTCAGTCTGTCTCAATCCTTCAAACTGTCCCGTTCATAGCTTGATGTGCCGCCTCAGCTCAGGAACAGCCATACTGGGAAATTCTTTGAGGTGACCACCTTCAAAATGCAAGAGGACTCAATACACGAGTGAAGCAATCTTCTCTCCGGTCTTAGATGGTCTGCCGCTGTTTCATGCACCGTCAACTTTGCATTTCCTTTTGCTCCTTCTTTCATTTTCGTGCTCCTTATTGAAATGTAAGTTGGCAACTATAATTCTTTGCATTTATATAACGCTTTTCTCACAACTCAAAGTGCTCTGCAATTGCAGGTTAAGGGCCGCCTTGCTCAAGGGCCCAACAGAGCAGAGTCCCTTTTGGCATTTACAGAATTCGAACTGGCAACCTTCCGATTGCCAGTGCAGATCCCTAGCCTTAGAGCCACCCTATCTATCACCATGGCAACCTCCCAGAAATCATCCCAACTGACCGTACTGCTCCAAGGTCCTCGCTATTATTTTCCATCCATCCAATATCCAACCCACTATATCAAAACTACAGGGACACGGGGGTCTGCTGGAGCCAATCACAGCCAACACAGGGCACAAGGCAGGAAACAAACCCCAGGCAGGGCGCCAGCCCACCGCAGCTATTGTTTTATTCCTTCCAATTATTTATACATTTCCTTGGAAACAGAACAGTTTAAATGGCGAGATCACCGTTCATTCATTTATTGGTTAGTAATGACAGAGTATTTCAGTGCAGTGGGACACGTTCTCAACATGAGTTTATATAAGCATTTCCTGTATAACAGGTGACTCATCAGACTGTACATAAGGGGGCTTAGGGTACAACGGGCACAAAGATAAAGAACTAACTTGGCACAAAGAGCAAGACATTGTGCTCTTTATAGTTTGGACATTAAATTAATTCAATTAAATATTAGCAGTTATATACGTAGCAAGAAAGCTCTTCAGTATAATTACACAATGGACGGTCTGCACTAGAAAATGTTAACTTCTGATGAAGACGTGTGCTCATCATCATCCTCAACTAGATAGAGTACAGAAGGCTAGAGGGAAGCGGAGTTATAAAGCGCCTGCGAAGTATAACTCGAGAAGAGAATCTCCATAACCTGAAGAACACACTTGTGAGTCCACATCAGGAGTATTGTGTGTGGTGTTGGTCTCCATATTACAGAAATGACCTGACATCACAAGAGAAGGTCGAGAGACGAGACTGGATTTGATTCTGAGTTTTAGGATAGATACATGAGGAAGTGACCTGACAGGCAGAGAGACAGTTTGGGAGCATACACTGATGGCACGATGCCACACGCACGACCTGGATTGGGACCCGAATGCAGTGGGTGACACCTCAGCACCACACTGGAACAGTGTCAGGTTTTTACAGTGGCTGGAGTGCCAATCCTGCCCCCAACCCCCAAGTTTTCCTGGTGTTTAATAATATAAAGGGAGTCTATGTCACCAATTGTCAGGTGGCATCTTTTAAAATAAAGTAAGCTGAGCATAAATTTCATACATTTTGATTTTGATGAGACTTGGTACTGTACGTTTGAGAATATTAGGGGAATATGAAAAGAAATTCTGTGTTGGGCTAAATGGCCCGTTCTTGTCATGTTGTACAAACTCCTCAGATCTTTTAAATTTGACACTAAAGTTTCTCAGGTCCCACACACCCCAGTCTGATCAGACTCCCTGTGAAGTATCGCTCTCACCTGTAGGAATTGGAGATGGTCCTTGGTCTCTGAATGTTCCTTCAGCTCAGCTTCTCTCCTCTTCAGCTCCTCAATCTCCTTCTCTAGTTGCTCAATGACTCCTTCAGCCTTCTCCGTTTCTCTCTTTTCTTGTTCTCTGATCCTCTGAGTTAGTTTCCTGTGGGCTTCCTCAATGCACCGTAGCAGAGTAGTGAAGCTCTTCTCATTTTCCTCTACCTCTCTTTTCACTGAAATCTGATTTAATGAGGAAAGACATTGAATTGAGTCACCTAATAAGACTTACAGGTCATTAGATAGGTTTGTTGGCATTTTGAAGTTGTAAAGGATAATTTGCTGGTACCTCACCCAAACAGGAGACTAGAGTAATGGAGGGGTAGTGAGAGATGGGGCAATATGACCATTTAGTATCCTGGGTGTCAGATTCTCTCTGCCAGTGCTCCCAATTGTGTGCCTCCACGGGTGGATGGGATATGCAATTTGAAGAAGAAGCCTTTTGAGGTGCTTTAGAAGTATTTACAGGGGGTCTGCTCCATTATCCCATGAGGACCCAGAAAGGCATGTGTGGTGTTTCTCTCATGTGCTGGAAGCTCCTCTGGGTCTGTTATTAAAAACAGTCTCTCCTGTGAGATAAGCTTAGGAGTAAAAAAGAGGAAGGGGGCAGACGAAGAAGAAGAAGAGGAGGTTTTGGTAAAAAGCATCTGTGCTGTAAGATAGTAAAAAAGAAAAGAGTTCTTAGGGGCCAGAGACTTGTGTATGGTAGCTGTGTTCTAGTTTGGGTGGGAGACAAACTGGACACAATGTCAAACCCACTGGTCAAAATGCCAGACCCCCGGATCACAATGTCAAACGAGAGAGATTGAGATATTACAAATGAGTATGTTCTGATTTCATTTAATTTCATGAACTATTTTTTTTTTTTTTATTTATTGCCCCCCATCTTTAATCCAAATATCAGGGTTGTGAGTCTTCATTTCCCATGTTGCTGTATTTGTAATTATTTCATTTTTCACTGTGACTTTTAACTCTGGTATTGCTCTTATGGCTTTTATTTGTATGTTTCATTCCAGTGTTGTGGATGTTGGGGAGTTAGTGTGAACCCCAAAGTGGCTTGGGCCAAGAGAGCAGCTAGGGGTAGTGACAGGTGGGTCACAGTCTGATGTAAGTGTGAGGTGCCCACAGTCATCAACCCCAAAGCTGGAAATGTCCACCTGTTTTTAGGACCTTTCATAGCCATATGGTGACACTTATAACTCTGACATACTAGGCAGGAATGGGACACCATAACAGTTGACCTCATTCTACAGAAAAAAAGAAGAAGTGCTAATCAGGGATTCAGTTAGTAGGGGAACTGAGATGAAGGCTTGCTCCAGAGACTCAGACGGTGTGTTAATTTCCTGCCACACATCTGTTATTGTTATTTAGTTGCCATTGAACAAGTGACATAAGTAAGGTCAGTGTGCCAGACCTACTGGATACACTCAAAGACTAAAGAGGAGCAAAGATGAGGAGCAGAACTGACAGGAGGTCCTCTTGTGTCATGCTGCACTTCGGATAAAACTGAGGAGATCAGAAGGCTTAATGCATACCTGAAATCTTGGAGTAGGATAAAGTGAGTTACATTTCAATCAGAGGTGTAAGCTTAACACGTATCATAGGTACAATGATGAAAGAAATTATTAAGGAAAAGATTGAGCACCACAAGTCAAGAAAAGGAGTCTCAGTGAGTAGTCAGCATGGATTTACACCGATGAGCTGATGTTTCACTAATTTAACTGAATCTGTAAAGAGATAACAAGAAACACCATTGACAGTGAATTGTCATGGAGGATATAATAAAATGTCTTCTCCCTTTTCCTGCCCCTATATGTCATCATCAGTGAAGTTCTGTCGGCTCTTCTAGTTTTATTTCTCATTTCTTTAATATTCCACTCACCTTCATCTGCTCCACTGCCCTCCTCATCTCCTTCAGTTTCTTCTCTCTCTTCTCAAGTCTCCTCCTGATTTCAATCAGCATCGCCCCCAGCTGTTTCTGTTTGGACACACAAGAGGACACATGGGGGTCTTATCAGAATTCACTTCCACTTTGGGATTTTTACTCTCAGTGGTGAAAAATAATAAAGTACACCTCTCCTGTCATAGAGTATATCAATACAAGCGTTAATGAAATCACAAACAGGTGAAGACGTTCCCAAACTAGAAGCCTTGGATGAAGAGAGAGGTTAAACTCCTGCACAAATCATTCAGATCTGGTGACCCTGACCACCACAGCACATCCAGGGTCGACCTGTAAAAGGACATCAGGAGAACCGAACAGAAATACAAACAACAAATTGAGGATCATTTCGAAACTCAGACGCCAGGCATATGTGGCAAGGCATCCAGACCATTAGATAATACAGGAAGGTAAATACAACTTCAACATCAAGTAATGTCTCCCTTTCTGATGATCTAAAAAACTTTTATAATAAAACACTTATAACCAGAACTGCCCCTCCGGCAGACAACCAGCCCCTCAGACTTACCACCTCCGCTGTTTAATCTGCACTGTGAAAAGTGACTGCACACAGTGCTGCTGGTCCTGCTGCCATACCTGGGCGTGTGCTTAAGGCCTGCACTGGGCAACTACCTGAGACATCAATGACATCTTCAATCAGTCTTTGGCCCAGGCTGTTGTCCCTGCCTGCCTTAAATTCTGAAAGACTACCGCCCTGTTGCACTCACCTCTATCATCACCAAGTGCTGTGAGAGACTGGTTCTGGCCCACCTCAAATCCAGTCTACCTCCCACACTAGATCACTACCAGTTTGCCTGTCGTCCCGATAGGTCAGCGGAGGATGCCATATCCTCAGCTCGTCACTCTTCCCTGACACACATGGATGACAACAACTCCTATGTCAGGATTCTCTCTCTTGCTTTTAGCTCCACATTTAAAACCATCATCCTCTCCAATCTGGTAACTAAACTCAGCAAACTCAGCATCATCCCCTCTCTTTGTAAGTGGACACTGGACCCCAGTCTGTAAGGTTAAACAACCAGACATCCTCCACCCTGATCCTGAATATCGATGTTCTACAGGGCTGTGTGCTCAGCCCTCTTCACCCATGACTGTGTCCCTTTATATGGCTCCAGTTTCATCATAAAGTTCACAGATGACACTACGGTAATACGACTGATCAATGACAATGACGAGTCGGCCAACGGAGAGGATGTTAAACACCTGGCAACTTGGTGTGCTGACAATAATCTCACCCTCAACACCAATAAAACTAAAGAGCTCATTGTGGATTACCGGAACACTAAAGGCAGCAGACACGCTACTGTCCATGTAAACGGGGCTGAGGTGGAGTGCGCTTTCTAGCTTCACATTCCTGGGATGTCCAAATCTCCGAGGACCTTTCTTGGACAATAAACACTTCCAGAACAGTTAGGCCAGTGAGGCCAGGAGTGCCGCAGTGACTGCAGGGCACGAAGCAGAAGTAGACATTGGCCGACAGTGGGGTAACTCGCGTTGCAATCGTAGTTGAAGAACTCTAGGCACTCGACGAACAGATTCAGAAACTCCTGTCCTGACGGAGATACCTTAGAGATCTGAAGGCCCGGCTGCTGGATAAACCGTCCTCGCCATCTGTAACCGGCGAAACATCAACCCCGCGTTGTGCCGACCTCACCCCCGCATCTCGTAGGAGCGACGCCGCTGATGACCACGGTGGATTTCAGCTATGCAGGCGGAGGTTCAAGGCCAGAGCACCTCCATCGGCACAGGTGAGCATCCTATCTCAGAACCGGTTCGACCCTCTCCGCGTCCCCAGCTCGCCTTCAGCCCCTGGTGAATTAATAGTGGTAGGTGATTCTATTGTTAGAAACCTTAATGTCGCATGCCCTAATGGAAAATCGTTTGTTTCATGGTTTCCCGGTGCTTGTGTCCGAGATGTGATGAGACGTGCGCCAGCAATCTACAAGAAGCACATGGAGAGGGCAGTTGGAGCAATCGTTTTGCATGCCGGTGTAAACAACATAAGGCACCGACAATCAGAAATCCTCAAGGCTGATTTCGCAGCTTTGATTAAATACACGAAGGAGAGGACCCCATCGGCAAAGATCATCATTTCGGGTCCACTACCTCTCGTCAGACGATCCAACGAGTACTACAGTCGTCTGCTAGGATTGAACAACTGGCTACAGGGTTTCTGCAAGAAGCAAGACGTCGGTTTCATCAACAATTGGAATCTCTTTTTGGAAAGGCCGCATTTCTTCAAGCGAGATGGCCTGCATCTGAACAGTTTCGGCGCCCGGGTCCTCTCCGAAAACATATCGAAGGTAATTCGTTTATCTTGACTATCTATCTCTGCTCTTAACCCCTTAATTTAGTCCCTATTCCAAATATCAATAACGCACATAGTATTCATCTCTGCACCTCCAAAACATTAAATATGGCACTATTAAATGTTAGAGCTTTAACTAACAAAACGTTTTTTATCAATGATCTTATTAGTGATAAAAAAATAGATTTTATTGCACTAAGTAAAACGTGGCTTAACTCAAACGGCGCGGCTGTTTTAATCGAATCTGCGCCTCCGGATTACAGTTTTACTCGTGCAGACCGCCAGGGGAAAAAGGGAGGCGGATTGGCTAACATTTACTCGAGCCGATTAAAATGTAAAGATGTCAGTTTTGGTAAATTCAAGTCCTTTGAATATCTCGCCGTTGTTATCCAAGGAGATGCTCAAGTTCTAGTATTATCCGTGTATAGACCTCCTAAATTCTCTGACTTAATGTCAATTTTAATTACTAACAATGACACACTCCTAATAGTTGGCGACTTTAATTTTCATATAGATAATCAGTGTGATCTAAAAGTAAAAGAATTTATGAACCTCCTGGGCTCTTTTGATTTGAGGCAGCTCGTAAATCAACCTACACATAAAGCAGGTCATACGTTAGACTTAGTGATTACTAAAGGACTGAAAGTTGATTTAAAGCAGATCATTGATATTCGTCTATCGGACCATTTTCTTCTACTTTTTAATATAGAAATAATGATAGAAAACACACATGAGAAGCATATTGTTAAAAAACGCTTCTTTGACTCAGCAGCAGCTTTAAAACTTACAAACATTCTAAGCAATCAGTCCGTTTAAAGTGCCAACTATAATAGCGAGGATAATGTAAATAGTAAGGTGGAAAGATTTAATACTAAAGTGAGAGCTGCTGTTGACATAGTTGCACCGGAAAAGACAGTGAAAAAATCTTCTAGTACTGTTATACCGTGGAAGACCCAAAGAGTGTCTGATTTAAAGAGAACATGCCGCAGAGCTGAGCGTCAATGGAGGAAGACTAAAGTTACTATCCACTATGAAATATTAAAAGTCAAAATAACAGAATACAATAACACTGTCGTCTTGAGAGGCGCTGTTATTTATCTAAGATTATAAATAACAATGCTAGTAATCCCAGAGTCTTATTCTCTACGATTGATCGTCTGCTAAACCAGGTAACACAAAGGAATGCCTCCTAAGTACTTCCAGTAAAACCTGTGAGGCTATCGCTGTATTTTTCAATCAAAAAATTAATAATATTAGAAATAACATAGTATATCCCTCAAACACTAAGGATCCTCCTAAACCCCAGCATTCTGTTATAAACAAATTAAACTCTTTCACTAGGATAGATTTACCTGATTTACAAAAAATAATATCTCAATTAAAATCCTCCACCTGCCTTCTTGACCCAGTACCAACAAGGCTTTTCAAAGAAGTATCAGGCGTGCTAATTGATAATGTTCTGGACATAGTAAATTCGTCATTAGATACGGGGGTCTTCCCAGACTGTCTTAAGACTGCTGTAGTTAAACCCCTACTTAAGAAATATAATCTTGACCCCTCGGCTCTTGAAAATTTAAGACCCATCTCTAACCTGCCTTTCTTAAGTAAAGTTCTGGAGAAGACAGTCATTATGCAGTTAAATGACCACCTCAATAAACCTGCTATTCTTGATAAATTTCAGTCGGGTTTTAGAATAAATCACAGCACAGAAACTGCACTCGTTAAAGTAGTAAATGACTTGCGAGTGAATGCAGACAGAGGCCATTTATCTGTTCTCATCCTCTTAGATCTGAGTGCTGCATTTGACACCATTGATCACAATATTCTTAGAAATCACCTTAGTCAATTGGTGGGCCTCTCTGGCAGGGACTTAAATTGGTTTGAATCCTACCTGGCAGGGAGAAAATTCTTTGTTAGTTGTGGTAATTACAACTCAAAGACACATGATATCCGATATGGTGTTCCACAAGGCTCTATCAATGATATAGCTCTCGAGAGAGAGTCACATGTGCTTTGTGCTGATGTGTGCTTTGCAAACGCTAGAGTCTGTTGAGAGTTGTTGGTTTGTTCTGTGGTGTGAGATTTAAATAAAAAAAAATACATTTTGCTCTTAAAAACTTGGGTTTTGGTTGCCGCTAAGGAGCCGTGTGGGAATTTTTAAAGCTTTTTTTCCCTTTAGAAGGGTTTTTTTTGGCTTTTTTTTCGCCCGCACAAGAGCAAAAGTAGCTGGGTGTTTGGAAGTGCGCTTGGAAAAGTTATTTGTACTTGTACCTGTCTTGTTATCTGTATTTGAATTAGCATCGAGGCGGCAGGGTAGAAAGCAGCAGTAACTGATATCGGCATTTGTAAATAAATAACCGCGTCGTCGTAACAGCGAGTCCTTAGTTTAAAGGAAAAGAAAAAAAGGCCGCGGCTGACTTCAAAACAGTAAAAGGTAGAAGCTCTGCAGTGCGCAGGTAAACGGCCAGCGTTGACGCCGATCAGGCACAAGGAGCAGTAGGTGCAGATAAGGTAGTAAAGTTTTATTTATTTGTTTATTTTAGATTAAACAGCCCTTAGCGGTCCAGAAGTAGAACAGTTAAGTGGGCGACAGTGTATTAGTTCATTAATACAAACAGTGCGAGTGAAGAGCTTATCAGTAAGAGGAGCGCAAAGTCAGGAGAAGAGGCAGAGAAAAGTAAGTTAACCTCATTGACAAATAGCAGGCAGCTGAGAGGGACAACAGTACAGGAGCTTAAGGAGATAAGGTATAAAATATCTGTAGCAGATCTTAGTGTTACCATTTAAGTTAAGGAGCAGCTGAAAGAAGAAGAAATTTAATTTTAAGAAAAAAAAGTTAAAAAAGTTAAGGCAGTTTAGTAA
Organism: Polypterus bichir lapradei; assembly: GCA_026402145.1. Lineage (NCBI taxonomy): Eukaryota > Metazoa > Chordata > Cladistia > Polypteriformes > Polypteridae > Polypterus > Polypterus bichir. Next base: position 14,645,622 of record JANRMT010062807.1, read on the forward strand.
TCCCAAATCAAAGTTTAATAATGAGGCCAGTGCAATGCAAGTCCTGTTGGATGTTGGACTTTTTAGATGATGGTTTGGAAGAGCCAGTTGTCTATGAGGGCTACATCTGCAAGAGATGCCAGCTGATCCATCACCTCGAGCTCAGGGTCGCTGAACTGGAGGAGGAGTTGGCTGACCTGCGTTGTAATAGAGAATTGGTGGACTTGGCCCAGGTGTCCTTTAGAGAGATAGTGTGCACCCCTAAGGTGGCGCGGGAGGAGATTCCAGACCAGACAGGTTGGAATAGGTGGGTCACGGTCACAAGGCGTAAGGTAAAGGGTGCACACTGTCCGGGGGCATCAACCCCAGAATTAGAAGTGTCTAACCGTTATCATGTCCTTGCGGAGCTGGACGGTGACTCTGATAATTCTGAGGTGGTAGGCAGGGTTGAGGAGCCCCAACGGGCCACCTCAAAACCAGTTCCCAGAAAGAGAGAGGTAGTGATAGTTGGGGACTCAATCATTAGGGGGATTGAAGCGCAGGTGTGCTCCAGAGAGAGAGAGTCTCGCACGGTGTGTTGCCTTCCGGGAGCACAGGTGGGAGACGTCCCTGGAAGGGTGGATAGGCTCTTGGCCAGAGCGGGGGTGGATCCAGTTGTCATTGTCCACGTTGGAACAAATGACATACATAAGGGTAGTCTGTCAGTTCTGAGATCCAAATTCAAAGAGTTAGGTACCAAGGTGAGGAGCAGAACTGACAAGGTAGTCTTCTCCGAAGTTCTGCCTGTGCCAAATCTTGGTGCAGGGTAGAAGGGTATAGGTTTATGGGGCATTGGGACTCCTTTTGGAACAGATGGGACCTGTTCCGCCGTGACGGGTTACATCTGAACCGGAGGGGCACCAATGTATTGGGGAGGCGTATGTGTAGGCTAGTCGAGGATTGTTTAAACTAGGGAATGGGGGGGCAGGGAGTTTAGGACAGGCCAGATTTAGATCTGTATATGGAAGAACAAACAATGGTGTAGAAAAAAAAATGCATAGTAATGTAAATTCTAAGCAAACACGTAAATGTAGAAGGATTAACACTTTAAAAATAGCTTGTCTTAATGCTAGAAGTATCAAAAATAAGGTAAGTGAGTTGGAGTCGTATGTAGCAGAGCATAATTATGATATTATAGCAATAACGGAAACCTGGCTAAATAACAAAGATGGAGATGAGTGTAACATAGAGGGATACACATTTTTTAGGAAGGATAGACAGAACAGAAAAGGAGGGGGGGTTGCTGTTTATGCCAAACAGGGTTTAAATGTAAGACCTCTTCAGTTGGATGATGAGCCCCATCTTAGTGAGGACATGTGGCTTCGCCTGGAAAATATTAGGGAAAGAGGTCTTATTTTAGGAGTATGTTATAGACCACCCAATTCAGACAATAATTTCAACACACAATTTTTTAGTAATATCAAAAAGGCAAGTTTACAGGGGGATATTATAGTCATGGGGGACTTTAATTATCCAAATATTAACTGGGATAACCTTGCAGATGGAGGAGCACAAGAGCAGGAGTTTTTAGAAGTAATCAGCGACTGTTTTTTAACACAGCATGTTAAAGTACCAACACGGGGTGAAGCCTGTCTGGATTTAGTATTAATAATCAGGATAGAATTGAGGGTGTAGAGGTGATTGGACCACTAGGGTCACGTGACCAGAATGTAATACAGTTCTCAGTATTTTGTAATAGTACGGATGCAAAGACTAAAATTGTTAAGTTGAACTTTGGTAGGGCTAATTTTGAGAAGATGCGACAAAGTCTAAGTAGGATAGACTGGGATAAGCTTTTAAGTGTGGAGACAGTCGAGGAGCAGTGGAACAGGTTTAAAAATGTTTTACATGTAATGCAGGACAGATACATACCTAAATTTGGAATTAATAGGAAAGTAAAAAAAACTCCACGATGGATTAATAAAGATTTAAAAATTAAGTTGCAAAGGAAAAAACTGCTGTATAAGGCATAAAAGACTAATGACTGCAAAGTGAATCGTACAGCGTATGAAAATATGAGAGCAACCATTAAGAAGGATATCAGGGAGGCTAAAAGACAGTTGGAGAGGAATAGAGCAGATAAGGCGAAAGAAGACCCTAAGAGATTCTTTCAGTATTTTAGTAGTAAAAGAACAGTCAAGGAGGAGGTCAAGTTCATCAGGAATAGTAAAGGGGAATTAAAAGATACAGACAGTGAAATAGCAGATGCCCTAAACTTACATTTTTCAGAGGTGTTTACAAGTGAGCGAGTGGATAACCTCAGAGCAGTAACAGGGACTACTAAGGAGGTACTGAGGGATTTGGAAATTGAAGAGGGAGAAGTGCTGCTCAGATTAAATAAGCTGAAATCAAACAAATCACCAGGCCCAGATAATATTTATCCTCGTGTTCTTAAGGAGGCTAGTGAGTACATATATAAACCCTTGACACATTTTTAGGAAGTCACTGAGCACTGGAGAGATTCCGAAGGACTGGAAAATGGCAAATATCATTCCATTATATAAAAAGGGTGACAGGGCAGATCCAAGCAACTATAGGCCAGTAAGCTTAACATGAAACATCACAGGAAAATGAATGGAAGGAATTATTAAGGATAAGATTGAGCAACACATGGCAAGGACAGGAGTTATTCTGACCAGTCAGCATGGGCTCAGAAGAGGGAGGTCGTGCTTTACTAACATGTTGGAATTCTATGAGGAGGCAACAAAAGCATACGATCAAAGTGGAGCATATGATGTTATTTATCTGGACTTTCAGAAAGCATTTGATGAGGTGCCACATGAGAGGTTGGGCATCAAGTTAAAAGAAGTGGGAGTTCAGGGTGATGTTTTTAGATGGGTACAGAATTGGCTCAGACACAGGAAGCAGAGGGTGATGGTGCGAGGAACCTCATCAGAACTGGCCGATGTTAAGAGTGGTGTTCCACAGGGGTCAGTGCTAGGGCCGCTGCTATTTTTAATATATATAAATGATTTAGATAGGAATACAAGTAACAAGCTGGTTAAGTTTGCAGATGATACCAAGATAGGTGGATTAGCAGATAATTTGGAATCCGTTATATCATTACAGAAGGACTTGGATAGCATACAGGCTTGGGCAGATTTGTGGCAGATGAAATTTAATGTCAGTAAATGTAAAGTATTACACATAGGAAGTAAAAATATTGGGTTTGAATACACAATGGGCGGTCGGAAAATCGAGAGCACACCTTATGAGAAGGATTTAGGAGTCATAGTGGACTCTAAGCTATCAACTTCCCGACAATGTTCAGAAGCCATTAAGAAGGCTAACAGAATGTTAGGTTATATAGCACGATGTGTGGAGTACAAGTCCAAGGAGGTTATGCTCAACCTTTATAATGCACTAGTGAGGCCTCATCTTGAGTATTGTGTGCAGTTTTGGTCTCCAGGCTACAAAAAGGACATAGCAGCACTAGAAAAGGTCCAGAGAAGAGCGACTAGGCTGATTCCAGGACTACAGGGGTTGAATTATGAGGAAAGATTAAAAGAGCTGAGCCTTTACAGTTTAAGCAAAAGAAGATTAAGAGGTGACATGATTGAAGTGTTTAAAATTATGAAGGGAATTAGTACAGTGGATCGAGACTTGTATTTTAAAATGAGTTCATCAAGAACACGGGGACACAGTTGGAAACTTGTTAAGGGTAAATTTCGCACAAACATTAGGAAGTTTTTCTTTACACAAAGAACGATAGACACTTGGAATAAGCTACCAAGTAGTGTGGTAGACAGTAAGACGTTAGGGACTTTCAAAACTCGACTTGATGTTTTCTTGGAGGAAACAAGTGGATAGGACTGGCGAGCTTTGTTGGGCTGAATGGCCTGTTCTCGTCTAGAATGTTCTAATGTTCTAATGTTCTATCCTGGGTCCGCTGCTCTTCTCAATCTACATGCTTCCGTTAGTTCAGATTATCTCAGGGCACAACGTGAGCTACCACAGCTATGCTGATGACACACAGCTGTACTTATCAATAGCACCTGATGACCCTGATTCTCTTGATTCACTAACACAATGTCTGACTTGTATCTCAGAATGGATGAATAGTAACTTTCTCAAGTTAAATAAAGAGAAAACCGAAATCTTAGTGATTGGCAATAATGGATACAATGAGGCTATTAGAAATAAACTAGATACATTAGGATTACAAGTCAAGACAGAGGTAAAAAACTTAGGGGTAATTGTTGACTGTAACCTGAATTTTAAATCGCATATTAATCAGATCACTAGGACAGCATTTTTTCACGTAAGAAACATAGCAAAAGTTAGACTTCTTATATCATTGAAAGATGCTGAGAAATTAGTTCACGCGTTTGTTTTCAGTCGACTAGATTACTGTAATGCACTCCTCTCAGGACTACCCAAAAAAAGACATAAATCGTTTGCAACAAGTGCAGAATGCAGCTGCTAGAATCCTAACTAGGAAAAGAAAATCCGAGCACATCTCTCCAGTTTTAATGTCACTACACTGGTTACCTGTGTCATTCAGGATTGACTTTAAAATTCTGCTTATGGTTTATAAAGCCTTAAATAATCTCGCCCCTTCTTATATATCGGAGTGTCTGACACGTTATATTCCAAATCGTAACCTCAGATCCTCAAATGAGTGACTCCTTAGAATTCCAAGAACAAAACTTAAAAGAAGTGGTGAGGCGGCCTTCTGCAGCTATGCACCTAAAATCTGGAATAGCCTGCCAATAGGAATTCACCAGGCTAATACAGTGGAGCACTTTAAAACACTGCTGAAAACACATTACTTTAACATGGCCTTTTCATAACTTCACTTTAATTTAATCCTGATACTCTGTATGTTCAATTCTTCATAATAACTATTCATTGTGGCTCTAAAATCAGTACTGACCCCTACTCCTGCGCCACCTCCACCTACTCAAAGCCTCATGATGCTCCAACAATGATGGATGGATTAAAAGGCTGAAGTCAACGTGGCCATCATCATCAAGCCCTAAATGAGAACCCTAAATCCAAAGAGGACTGTTTCATTTATGTTAGGCAGAATGCCCAGAGGGGACTGGTCAGGCGGTCTCATGGTCTGGAATCCCTACAGATTTTATTTTTTTCTCCAGCCATCTGGAGTTTTTTTTTTGTTTTTTCTGTCCACCCTGGCCATTGGAACTTACTATTATTCTATGTTAATTAATGTTGACTTAATTTATTTTCTTACTGTGTCTTTTATTTTTCTATTCTTTATTATGTAAAGCACTTTGAACAACTGTTTTTATGAAAATGTGCTATAGAAATAAATGTTGTTGTTGTAAAAATGTGCAACAACAACTTTACTTTCTGAGGAGGCCAAAGAAAGTCCGCCTGTCTCCTCAGACTCTGTTGAACTTTTACCGCTGCACTGTTGAGAGCACATTGGCATTATGGTGTGGTATGGCGACTGCCAGGTAGCTGACAGGACGGCCCTGCAACAGGTGGTGAAAACTGCCTAGAGCATCATTAGCATCCTCGCTACCAACTATTGCTGACCTACAGCATACACGGTATCTGCGATTGGCTCACAACCTCATCAAGGATGACTCACACCCCCCATGGACTGTTCACCCCCATCCCATCATGGAGGTGCTACAGGAGTCTTCAATCTCACACCAGTAGGCTCTGGAATGGTAACATTCATAACACCATCACCATTGTGAGCTCTCAGACCTTAACACTCAATAGCTGACCTTTTTATATATCAATAACTTCTGACGACACCTGTTTATATATATCTATTCTGTATATAAAAATATTTCATATATCTATATTTATTCATACATGTGTCGGTACTACTGATCAGTATTCACATCTATATACTCTTCCTTGCATTTACTAATTCCTGTAAATTCAAATATCATATAGACCAGTAATGACTGATCACTGCTATAACGATAACATGCAGTGAATCCACTTGACTTGATCATTCCTAGTCTTCCTCCTCTTTCTCTGTAAATTTATAATTCGTTTGCTCAGAGGTTGATGTGCTTGCTCGTTCCTGAGTAGCTCTTCTTCTCTCCATCCTAGTGGCCTGCTTCTTCTCTTCTTCTGTCGGCATCTTTTCTCATTAAAACTGATTAAGTCTGTGTTTGTGTTGAAATTACTTTGTAAGTTTTTCTTTAATTTTTCTCACTTTAGCTGGGACTTAAGTCTTCAATCTGCCTCAAGAATGATTTACGGTATGTAGAGGTACAGGAAGTGATGGCGAAGCTGGTAGGGAATGAGAATGGCGCCCAGACGCATGCACCACCCTGCTGCCGAGAGTTGATTCTACAATACAATAAAATAAAAATAAAAAGAGGATTAACCTTGGAGGTCAATCATCACCCCGAAAGCAGACAGTAGACGTCACGTAGTATATGTGTACCAAATTTCAGGTCAATAGATCAAACGGTTTGAGAGCTACAGGTGATTTAACTTTTGTCAAAAGGAGGAGTTGACGATAGTAATCAACTGTAAATTGTGAAAAAAACAACTGTTATGTTTTAATTGGGCTCTCGTTGCCTGGAGGAAAGTTAGATTCATTGGTTTGACCGAGATTTCTTGCACTCGCGTGAGTAGCAAGGCACAGACAATGGCAAAAATGGGACTGACATCTGGCAAGAGATCAAAGTGGATGCGTAAAGCAAAATACTCTGCAGGCGAGATTTTGCCTATTATCTCTGAACTGGGCTATGACTTGTTGGACTCCAATTTTCATACAAGTGATCGAAAACGAATGTGTGGTTCCAGGTTCAGCTGATTGGTCCCCAGTTGATCATGGCACTGACAATGTTCACCAGGTAGGACTGCCACTTAACAATGATAAGATGTAGAAACAACATTGCAATGCACTGCGACCGTGATCACTGCTGCTGCTGCCCCAGCCATGTGAAGACCGCCTGGCAGAAAGCCTGCTGCACATTCTTGGCAAACTGGCAGCCACAGCATGCAGCAACAGACGTTTTTTGTTGATTTCTGTGTGCAAACATTGCTTTTTAGAAACTGTTTTTTTGAAAAAATATTCAGCCCTCAAAGAGTTAAAATCCTGGACAGACAAGTGGACGGCGACGGTAGCATATTATATAAGAAGACAGATATTCTCATTTGTATGCTGCCTTATTGCACCTTACTGTTTCATGAAGTACTTGCAGCCACTGCCTATTGGACCTCAGTCCACTGTTTGCACTTTCTGGTGAGATACTAAACTGCATTGACATGACAATAAAGTTGACTCTAATCTAAACAGAATATTAAACTAATATGTTTATCTGTGGCTGAGTCTACTGGGTGTTTTTACCGACAGTACAGACACTTACAACAACGCGCTGTGTGCCACTGTCACCGTTCAATCCTCACGGTTATAAACCTGTACAATAAAAAACAAAAATCGTGAGAGGGAAGAGCAGGATCAGAGCAGGCATCTCATAAGTTAGTTTTATGAGACAGTTGATGTGTTTGAATGCTCAAAAAGAGAAAATGGACGGTCATTCAAAGTGAGAGCCCCGTGATGCAATAAAAAGTAAAACTAAAGAGAGACTGTGAGGCGATGACTTACCTAACGTCAGCTGAAGTTCAGTTTATGGACTCTTCAGGTTCAGCTCTTCAAAAGGTAAGTTCAGTGGTTCAACATCACCTGCCTTTTCACTAAGTGATGTCAGGCAGCAGCCTGGTGGAGTTGACTTTAAAATTGATTTAGTATTAGCAGCTTATTATAGTGGCATGCAGCGGTAAGTAGAACTGTTTTTGACATATTTATGTTTTGTTTTATTTAAACTATTAAACTGCCACACGCGGCACAGTGGCGCAGTGGTAGCGCTGCTGCCTCGCAGTTAGGAGACCTGTGTTCACTTCCTGGGTCCTCCCTGCGTGGAGTTTGCATGTTCTGCATTGGGCTTGCGCCCTGCCCAGGGTTTGTTTCCTGCCTTTCACCCTGTATTAGCTGCGGCAGACTCCCGTGACCCTGTAGTTAGGATATAGCGGGTTGGGTAATAGTTGGATGGATGGATAAACTGCCACATACTTGGGGGTTAATACACCCCGGGATGCCACATACATTTTTGCTGCACTTTTTAATTAAATGTCAGAATTCACAAAGAAAACGTGAAATTTTAATGGAACACGTATTTTTTTCATGCAAAGAACATCACAATTACTACAACACTGATCATTTTACACCCTGCCAATGAACTGTAAAAACTGTTTAAAAAACAACAGCAACAATCAATTATGATATGTACAAGGTGCAACTGACGCCATTGATGACATTCAGTAAATCACCGAGCCAACTGCACTTGAACAGGCTGCACACAAACACACAGAGGTAGATGCTGATGCTGGCAGGCCAGTCTAGTGCAGCAGCTCAATCCCAGAGACAGTGAGGCTGCAGGGGGCGCCAGTGGGCACGAACTGGCTGCTCAACGAACGCACAGCACGGACTGATTAGCTCTGGTGTGCTGGCGAATTGCACTGAGACACGACTATAGACGGTTCGGGTGGTGTAAGGGTTAAGATCTCCTGCTGCACAGGGCTGTATTTGTGTTCAGTGTGTGTGTGTCTGGTGTCACTTGTTTTATTATCTTGTGTGACAAAGGTGCACTCATCTCTGTGTCTTGACACCCTAACCCTGAGGAACACGACTGGGGCTCCTTTATACCAACAGCAATATGTCTGCCTAGCACCTCACTGGGACTGGAACTGCCATGAGGACTGATTGTGAGGTAGAATGCCTAGAGGGGGCTGGGTGGTCTCGTGGCCTCGGACCCCCTGAAGATTTTTTTTTTTTTACAGCCGTCTGGAGTTTTTTTTTGCCTAATTTTATTTCTTATATATTTTGACTTTTTTCTCTTTCTTCATCCTGTAAAGCACTTTGAGCTACATTGTTTGTATGAAAATTTGCTATAGAAATAAATGTTCTTTCTTTTAAAACTTCCATTCTGGTGCATGTTCAGAGCATAGTTTGTGTGTTATACATATTTTTTTATCTATTTATATATTTCTTTATTTTAAAAGCTTCTGTAAAAACCCACACAGAAAAATGAAGTTCTATCTTATGCACTGTTAGGCGTAAATTGAAAATATTTTATTTAATTGTAATAACACATCAACCCCTGTGAAAATCCAGTGCCCCACCTGCTACATTTATTTAGGTGCTGACCCTGTAATTAACACAAGAAAGAAAGTCAACGTAATCCGATAAAATGTTTGGGATTTGTTTTTCTACTTCAATGCCTGTGCCTGGTTTATGGTTGACGTATGTGATGTTCACAACACAATACAATGTATTTATTACAAAAGAAGGGCCGCAATGAGCTTTAACAGGCCAGCTTCTTGACAGACCCCCAGCCTTGACTCTCTAAGATGACGAGGAAAAACTCCTTAAAAAACCCAAGTAGGAAAAAATGGAAGAAAGGTCAGGAAGGGCAGTTCAAAGAAAGTCCCCTTATCAGGTAGGCTGAGTGTGCTTTGGGTGTCAAAATAAAACGAGTCAAAACAACACAATACACAGAAGAGAACACAAGTAACGGTCAAATGCATGTGATGAGGGGGAGGCGCCAGTTGAATTGGGATACCCCGGGACCCATGGTGGTCTTCATCCGGCTTTGTCACAAGCACAATCGGCATCGTTCTTAATTAAAACGGCACAACCTTCGCTAATTTTGGATTTAACACAACGTACATCGAGTAGGCAGCACTGACGCCATATTGCACTGCTGAATCAGAGAGCAGTTTCGACATGAACTTTAACTTTAATACTTTCAGCGTATTTTCAGGCAAGTAATTCTTAGTTTTACTTACGTAGAAAGGTCAAAGAGGTACTTCAGTGTTTACTGAGTAGATTTTTGCTCATTTATCTGTGTGAGTAGGCCCTCCACCACTGCTTACTCTCTTTCTCTTTCTCTAAACACACGTATCCCATATGTGGCAGCACTACAGATTGATTTTATTCATGTTGTGAAGCCTTGGGGTATTGAAGTATACTTTGGATGACACTGTATGGTGACCGTCTATGCCTACACAAGCCAACTACATCATCCTCTTGTTAAGAATACCTCATCAGGATCAGAGTGTTAGATATTCCCACAAACAGACCAAGGGCCACTCGTACCCGTGTTACAGACACGTTCCGATCTGCCGGCTTTAGTTTGCCCACCACTGACTCAGATACTCTAAAGAAAAAAATAATTAGAGTGCAAAGAAACTGAGTTCGGCCTAATGGGAGCACCGTCTGCAGTCCATGGATAATACTGAGTGTCCCAGCCATATGCTTCATGTCAGCAGGATATCCTCCATCTCAGGACTATCCTGTACTTGAAAAGTCAGGTTGTAAGATAGATGAACAGATGTCTCCATCCATCCATATTTACAAACACCTTAACTCCTGTTATTTAGTTATTTTCTATTAAATACTAAACTCCACTCACCTGTTTTTCTTCTCTTTCTGTCTCCAGCGCAGCCATTTCATGATTTTTATGTCCAGTCACCGCACACATCATGCAGATACAGGAATCATCAGTTCTGCAAAACATCTCCAGACTTTTCTGATGTTTCTCACAGAGTTTCTCCTTCAGATTTCCATCAGGATCAACCAGCTTGTGTCCCTTCCAGGCCACTCCTTCATAATGAGGCTGCAGGTGAGTCTGACAGAAAGAGGCCAAGCAGGTGAGACAGGACTTCACCGCTCTGAACTTTTTCCCAGTACAGAAGTCACACTCCACATCTCCAGGGCCAGCATAATTCTGAGACAGAGGAGGACTGAGTGTCGTCTTCTTTAACTTCTTGATGACTTCATTCAGCAGAGTGTTTCTGTTCAACTCAGGCCTTGTGGTGAAGGTGTGTCTGCACTGAGGACAGCTGCACACTTGGCTCTGATCCCAGCAGTCAGTGAGGCACTTCAGACAGAAATTATGACCACAGGGAATCGAGACGGGGTCAGTCAGCATGTCCTGACACACCGAGCAGATAAACACGTCCTGTGATACAAACATCTGGGCTTCAGCCATCGTCAGTCTGAGGAGAGGCAGGCAGAGAGAATCAGTCAGACAAACAAGGAAGTGACTTGTGAAGAAACGAAAGTGAAAGTTTGTCTGTGGTCATTGAGGAGGAGGAGGAGATTTAAAGAGAAAACTGAGAGCTCACAGAGAGAACATCGGAGGAGACACTGAGGGTGAACAGTTAATTTGAGACAGGAGCTTCAGAGAGTGAAGACCACCAAGTGAGAGACGAGATGACCTGTCACAGGGGGTCTGCTAAAGTGTAATTCATGTCAGTATTTCTGATTTTCAGTCATATGAAAAAGTTTGGGAAACCCTCTTAATTCTTTGGATTTGTGTTTCTCATTGGCTGAGCTTTCAATGTAGAAACTTCCTTTTAATACACGACATGCCTTATGGAGACAGTAGGATTTCAGCTGTGACATTAAGTTTATCGAATTAACAGAAAATATGCAATATGCATCATAACAAAATTAGACAGGTGCATAAATGTGGGCACCCCTCGACGCTGTCCTCCTATAGCCTGTGATGAGTCTCTGGATTCTGGATGGAGGTATTTCTGACCATTCTTCATACAAAATCTCTCTAGTTCAGTTACATTTGATGGACAGCCTGCTTCAAATCATCCCATAGATTTTCGATGATGTTCAAGTCAGGGGACTGTGACGGCTATTCCAGAACATTGGACTTCTCCCTCTGCATGAATGCCTTTGTAGATTTCAAACTGTGTTTTGGGCCATTGTCTTGTTGGAATATCCAACCCCTGCGTAACTTCAACTTTGTGGCTGATGTTTGAACATTATCCTGAAGAATTTGTTGATATTGGGTTGTATTCATCCGACCCTCGAGTTTAACAAGGGCCCCAGTACCTGAACTAGCCACACAGCCCCACAGCATGATGGGACCTCCACCAAATTTGACAGTAGGTAGCAGGTGTTTTTCTTGGAATGTGGTTTTCTTCATCTGCCATGCAAAGCTCTTTTTGTTATGACCAAATAACTCCATTTTTGTCTCATCAGTCCAAAGCACTTTGTTCCAAAATTAATCTGGTTTGTCTAAATGAGCATTTGATACAACAAGCGACTCTGTTTGTGACGATGTGAGTGCAGAAAGGGCTTCTTTCTCATCACCCTGCCATACAGATGTTCTGAATTGTAGAACGATGTACAGATACACCATCTGCAGCGAGATGTTCTTGCAGGTCTTTGGAGGTGATCTGTGGGTTGTCTGTAACCATTGTCACAATCCTGCCTCTGCATATGCCGCTCCTGTATTTTTCTTGGCCTGCCAGACCTGCTGGGTTTAATGGCAACTGTGCCTGTGGCCTTCCATTTCCTGATTCCATTTTTTACACTTGAAACTGACAGTTTAAACCTCTGAGATCGCTTTTTGTAGCCTTCTCCTATATCATGAGACTGAACAATCTTTCTTTTCAGATCTTTGGAGAGTTGCTTTGAGGATCTCATGCTGTCTGTCACTCTTCAGAGGAGAGTCAAAGGGAAGGAAGCACAACTTGCAATTGACCACCTTAAATACCTTTTACCACTCATGATTGGACACTCCGGTCTATGAAGTTCAAGGCTTAACGAGCTCATCCAACCAAGTAATCAGCATTGAGCAGTGACAGGCATTCAAACCAGCAACATGACAATGGGTCCCACATTTTCGCACAGCCAGTTTTTCACTTGTAAACTGACATAAAAGACGGGCCACTAGACAGACAGACAGACAGACACCAACCACAGCAGAGGCACTGGATCTTCTCAGCTTAGATTTTCTTGGACCTTCAAGTTTTCCAGTCCAGCAGTTCACTTTGAATGTTAGTCTGACGTCGCAGTTAAACACACAGCCTCAGGTTACACAGGACATGTAAAAGCTGACCACGTCTTCACCTCAATACGCAGGCACAGCCAAATGTGTCAAAGATGGTCTTTGGCTGGCTGTTTAAATTCTGATTTTGCTTGGCAAAGATAAGCAGCTTTACCCCACCAAGCCTTTAAAGATGACATCTGGTGTCGTGTGGAGTTGTGTGCCATTGTTTGATCTCTTTGTGTCTGCCATGTGGTTCTTTGTCTAAGATGTTCTGTTGTCTTCCTCAGCTTGACTCTTTCTTGTGTCTTCTGAAACATCATAGTGACAAAGTGTGACTCTTTCTGGCACAGGAGTTTAGGTGCTGAAGTTCCCTTCTTGAAGTAATGGCTGCTGTAGTTAGTCGCTGGCACAGAGTCTGGAGTCTGGAGAGGTGGATCTCAGAGCTCATTGAGGGCTTCATGGCTCCATGGAGAGGACATTTGTGAGCTTTTTCCTCTTTAGAGATTGACACATCTTCATAATCCAAAGTGACAGAAGTGATGCATGAACAAATATTTAAAGGAAGGTGTTGATTCTGATGGTTGGACCGAGGTAGCGCCCATTTGAGTGGAGTGGTGGTTCTGAGGCTAGGGATTTGCACTGGCAAAGTTGCTGGTTCGAATCCCGTAGATGCCAAAAGGGACTCTGCTCTGTTGGTCCCTTGAGCAACGCCCTTAACCTGCAATTGCTGAGCGCTTTGAGTAGTGAGAAAAGCGCTGTATAAATACAAAGAATTCATTAATTTAGTTATAAATGTGAGGTGTGATAATTTAATTCCTGGAATTCACCTTAAAACAATGTAAATGTAATACTGTACACTAGTGCCTACTGTTGCCCTCAAAGTACTCCTGTTGTGCGTCTATACTCTGACTTTAACGGCGTTCCCATGTCTGGAAGTAGGCCTGGAAAGTTAGACCTCTTATATCTTTGAAAGATGCTGAGAAATTAGTTCAGTCGACTAGATTACTGTAACACACTCATAATATGACACAGACATAAATCGTTTGCAACGAATGCAGAATGCAGCTGCTAGAATCCTAACTAGGAAAAGAAAATCCGAACACATTTCTCCAGTTTTAATGTCACTACACTGGTTACCTGTGTCATTCAGGATTGACTTTAAAATTCTGCTTATGGTTTATAAAGCCTTAAATAATCTCGCCCCATCTTATATATCGGAATGTCTGACACCTTATATTCCAAATCGTAACCTCAGATCCTCAAATGAGGGTCTCCTTAGAATTCCAAGAACAAAACTTAAAAGAAGTGGTGAGGCGGACGGCCTTCTGCTGCTATGCACCTAAAATCTGGAATAGCCTGCCGATAGGAATTCGCCAGGCTAATACAGTAGAGCACTTTAAAACACTGCTGAAAACTCATTACTTTTACATGGCCTTTTTATAACTTCAATTTAACTTAATTTAACTTAATCCTGATACTCTGTATGTTCAATTCTTCATAATAACTATTCATGGTGGCTCTAAAATCCGTACTGACCCCTACTCTCTCTTCTGTTTCTTTTTCCGGTCTCTTTGTGGTGGCGGCCTGCGCCACCACCACCTACTCAAAGCATCATGATGCTCCAACAATGATGGACTGAAAGCCAGAAGTCTACGTGATCATCATCATCAAGTTCTTCTGTTAGAACCCTAAATCCAAAGAGGACTGTTTCATTTATGTTAGGTAGAATGCCCAGAGGGGACTGAGCGGTCTAATGGTCTGGAATCCCTACAGATTTTATTTTTCTCTCCAGCCGTCTGGAGTTTTTTTTTTGTTTTTTCTGTCCCCCCTGGCCATTGGACCTTACTCTTATTCTATGTTAATTAATGCTGATTTATTTTGTTTTCTTATTGTGTCTTTTATTTTTCTATTCTTTATTATGTAAAGCACTTGGAGCTACTGTTTGTATGAAAATGTGCTATAGAAATAAATGTTGTTGTTGTTTTCAATATTAACATCCGTCATAGTTGTTTTTGGCTGTCCACTTCTGGGATCATCCGTCACATCTTCTCGCCCATCTTTGAACCTCTTACGCCACTCAAACACACTCGACTTCACCATATGCCACTTGCAACAGCTGTAATGTTTCAGTAGCACATTTGCTGATTTTTCACAGAAAATTTAATATTAATACTCATACGTTGCCCTAAATTTCGATCACCCATTTTTATGCTAAAATCTACACACAGATGTTTATTACCTTCCCAATAGCTAACAACTGGCTCAGTCAGCTTGCAATTGACGCACGTATTAGTTCAAACATGTTCAAACACAAATACTCATGTGATTTCGATATAATTACGTCACGGGTGACACTACACGGCCATTCCAGGAATGAAGATGTCTCCTTTGGGCTCCTTTGTCTCTGAAGGATACGTCAGCTCATCCTTGATTTACAGCTTTGTCACCAGATGAAGGACAGAGCTGGCCAAAGAGTTGGTGGAGCTGCAGTTTAGACGTTCGTTTAGTGTTCACTCTGGAAAGCAGGCGGGGGGCCATTAAGTGGGCTCTTTTAGCAATGCCTTGTGTGCCACAGACAGCATAGCAAACTGAGGCAGTGCCCACATTATCCTACAGAGCTGGAGACGTCTCCTAATTATATACGGTAAAGCATCATCAAAGTCGTTGCTCCTTTTCTTGGGGGGTCACCAACTAGAAGGTACAATCCTGCCTTCCACCCTTTGGAACTTCTCGGCTGACTGGCTCCTGTTGAAGTTGAATTTGAACCCCGGATCGATGTGCACCCAATCATGTGTTTGGAGGAATATTTCGGAAAAAATTAAATAAATAAATAAGTAAATGCGTAAATAAATAAAAGTACTGTGAAATGTGAGCATAAATAAATAAATGTGTCTTGAAATGAGAGCATAAATAAATAAATGTGTCACGAAATTTGTTTTTTGTTGCTTATTTATTTATTTCATTTTGTCCGTAACATTCCTGCAAACCATCATGAAATACGACTTGAAATAAAACTTTCACTTTCTGTCGTCAAAGTTGAGAGGGTGGGCTCTAACACACTCTCTAGTTACTGATTGGTGAATCGATAGCACAAGAATTAATTAGAAAAATGCTTACTACTGCCGATGAAATGGATTCTGCCGAAGATATTACGTATTTCAGAGAGAGAATTGGAGATTTATCAGAAGAAATTACAATTTTGGCAGCCCTTTTAGACTGCGATGTAGATGAAACTATTTTTGAAATTATCGAAGAACAGGTGGAACAGACTCTACTACACTCCAGTTCGGCGAATTCGGCAGGCTCCCCTCATTTGTGCCAATAAGGTGCGTCACTCCCCAATATATCAAACGTTCACGGTGTGCCTGGCATCCCATGAAAGAGCCAAACAGGGTCTGAGAGAACACGAGTTCGCTGGGTTCCCCGCCATGTTCCTCCCTGTCCACTCCACTCCTTTAGTGAATCGATGTGGGAAAAAATATTACAATGGCCACCCTCCTCATAATGGCACTTTTTTTAAGTGTAACTTTACGACCGAAGGAAGGCCCCACCATGAAAAGCTCTGGGACATCACTGCTCCTTGTCCTTTTTCATATTTGACCATCTGGAGGAGTCCTCAGTGGAGGAACTGGAGACTGTCTTCAAGGTGCCACAGCTTTAGGCACCCACTCTCTTTGTAGCCGTCCCCAAGCAGCGAGGCATGAACCCCCAAATAAAGACCACACCGGACCCTGGGATCTAATCTTCATCCATGGCTTCTTCTGTCCTTTTTTCTTTTATATTATTTAATTACGTTTTCTAAATTAGATTTTCTTCATCTTCTAAGATTTGTCCACAAGATGCTGAGGTACACCATAACTGCTCAGAGCAGGTGTCCTCAGTTACTCCAGCTCAGTACCTTATGTGCCATAAAAGAGATGGCACTGTATCTAAGGAGGGATGAGGACTGAACTCCTTCAAGTATTGCTAATTCTGAAATCGGTGTTGGTGTTTTTGCCCATTAAATGCTGGATTTCAACTAAAATATGGAGTATTTCTATTAAATGTGTCCTGCTAAGCTGGCCTCGCCACCCATGGGTCCTTCAGTTCTGCTTGTTTCTGTGTGTGATGCCATCAGCAACAGCAGCATCTTTAAAGAAGGTCTGCAGCATGAAAGATGAGAACGCTGTTGTCATTTTCCTCGGTTTCACAGGGTCTTTAATGGGACTGACTGAAAACCAGAAATAAGAGGACGTCCATCTCACCAGTGAGCACTCGCCTTTGTTCCTGGTATAGAAGTCGTCCTTATTTTCACAGCTGTTAGACTTCCATGTCTCTTCTGTTTTCTAGCTCTGTAATCTGTGCTCATTAATTTGACATTTTTACTTCAGTGACTTTTGTGGACCTTCGGGACTTTCTCTGTAAATGCTGTGCCTTGTTGTGGGAGCAGAGTAAAGGCCTGCTGTGGGATTTCTTTTATTCAGGCAGCATATTTAACTTTTAGTTTGTGGTGCTTTGGAATGAGAATTGTGGTGGGGTGTATTATCATGGTATTTCCCTCTATTTACCCTTTAACTAGGGGTAAGTGTACTCATCTGGTTCATTACCAGGTTGGTCTACTGTCGCACCTTAAGATTAACACACAAATACACACACAGACCCTCAACAGAACCCTATGAATGACACACACACACCTGGCTATTCCCTAGCACTTTAAACTACACAAGTGCCTTAAGAATAACACAGCCTGTCACCCTCTTAGCACTTCAGGAGACATATTATTGGCACAAACAACATATAATGTTTAAATGATATCTCAGACCTAAATATTACTTTAGTTTCTAGGAATATATTCAAACATACAGAGGCTCAACATCCTTGGTTATAGGCTATTTATCAACCCAGAATGCCTTACTTGACGTCCTGTTCCCTACTATTGGGTGGAGCTCACACCCTCAGCCTTAATAAACCTTGCAGCAGAGAAGTAATGGCACACCTCTGGCTGCACCAGGTGATCAAAGAAATCAACCTTATTACTTCAATCACTCTAGACATGAAGACAAAGAAGATAAAGTGAAAAGCAGTGGGGTATGTATTACAGGAATAATAATAATACCATTAAAATAAAGAATAATAGAACATTTGGACAGCAAAGTCTGGATATATATGATCTTTAGAAAAAGCTCACAAAAAGTTAAGTCAAGGATGAATGTCAGAGAGCAGCACTGATCGACCACTCGAAGCTGTTCATGAGATGGTTTGCTGACATTCAGATGGAAACGGCCACACGTTGCTCTCACCCTCTTCTGTTCTCTTCTTTTTTCGCTCTTCAGACGAGGCATACTTATTATAAAATTTTACCAGGGAGTTTCGTAAAAAGTGATTGCTACATGCACCTGATTGGCTGGTTGGCAATATGATGAATGAATTTGCTCAAACTCTTTCATCAGTTTCAGCTTGTCCTTTTTCGCAGACAATAAAGTTTTTGATGTTACTTAGTACCTACTAGCATGTCTTCCTTTCCCAGGCTATAAACCCATTTAACAACTTGTTGTCCCAGATGCCCATCCTTTCTCAGGTTATAAAGTAATTGATTGTCTGAGATATCGTCATGTCTTCCTCTTTTTGTCTGAAGAGACAAATGTAATCAATCAAACAATGGGATATTAATGTCTGCTATGCCTCCACAGACTGCCGTGAGACCCTCTGACATGTCACCATCTGACAAACACAGACAGAGAGATTGAAACATGAAGAAAACTGGAAAGCGGTGAACCGCTTGACGTTTATGAGTGAATGACTTTAAGGTGGAAAAAGACAAGCCTCAATTTCACAGAAAGGATACGCAGACTACACACATGGCATGGCCTGAACACGAGACTCTGAGGCTGTTGTGTAGCAGTGTGTCCTGTCAGCAGTTCGTTATGACCAAGACAAAAAAATACATGAAGACATACAATCCAGTTATCAGGCCACAAGTGCAGATCTGAATGCAAGGTCAGAGTTCTTCATTCAACTGGAGGTCTAGTAAAGTCACAGGAATCCATAATCTATTATCTCAGACAGCCAGCAAGTGCACAATGGTGAGCTTTACCTCGTTGCACCGTGTTGGTGACATCATGCGTCATTCACTCCTGGGGCATCATGTATAAGCGGAGCATACGCACAGAAATGTTGTGTAAGAACGTTTCCATGTTCAAATTGCGATGTATAAAACCTATACTTGGCATAACGCCACACACTTTTCCACGATACCTCATACCCTGTCGTATGCAAGTTCTGCTCTTGGTTTTGCAGACTGGCGGCACCCAGCGTCAAAGCTGTGCTACTGTTCCTGTGTGGTTACCCTTTATTTCTTAGATCCACATTCCTGACGCGGCTTTAATACACTGAAATTAACCGCATATTGTTTATTAGTTTAATACATCTGATTGTAATTAACCAGTAACAATATAATAGTCCAGGGAATGGTCAAACTATTCTAAATACCACAGCTGCTTTAGCGTTGTTACTCTCACTGCACCTTCTTCTTCTTCTTTCAGCTGCTCCCATTAGGTGTTGCCACAGCGGATCATCTTTTTCCATATTACTCTCACTGCACCCCTTGGAGCAGCTGATAGGAAAGAGAATTATCGGTATACAGCATTAAGCACACGCTGCCTCAGCCATGCTTCCTATTTGAACTGCTTCTCATATGACAAACACTTCAAACCTTTCCTGTACGGACCTTGCAGTTCAGAAACAGTTTCATCCCAAGAGCTCTAAACGCACTCAATCAGTCCATCAACTGCTCCTTGTAGAGCTGTTTGGACTTATAAGTGCAATTACCTCACTGTAAACTTGCACTACAGTTATAATATTACACAACCTGAGCCACGTATTTACATATGATGACAATATAATTTTAAGATGAAATGCAGCAAAATATGTTTATTATATTATACAGATAAAATTTTAACTTCATTTAAATAATCTATATTGTTAATAATTAAAGGACACGGTGTCGCTATGTTAGCAAGGATTTGGCGCTCTGTTAACGGATTGTTGCTGACTCGCACTGTATGCTTCACTGCTGAAGGATAGAATAATTAAACATGTACTA
>JANRMT010062807.1:14716082-14741069 GCA_026402145.1 Polypterus bichir lapradei
ATTCTGTGTTGGGCTAAATGGCCCGTTCTTGTCATGTTGTACAAACTCCTCAGTTCCTTTAAATTTGACTCTAAAGTTTCTCAGGTCCCACACACCCCAGTCTGATCAGACTTCCTGTGAAGTGTCGCTCTCACCTGTATGAAGTGTCGATAGTCCTTGGTCTCTGAAAGTTCCTTCAGCTCAGCTTCTCTCCTCTTCAGCTCCTCAATCTCCTTTTCTAGTCGCTCAATGACTCCTTCAGCCTTCTCCGTTTCTCTCTTTTCTTTTTCTCTGATCCTCTCAGTCAGTTTCCTGTGGGCTTCCTCAATGCGCCGTATCAGAGTAGTGAAGCTCTTCTTGTTTTCCTCTACCTCTCTTTCCACTGAAATCTGATTGAATGAAGAAAGACATTGAATTGAGTCACCTAATAAGACCTACAGGTCATTAGATAGTTTTGTTGGCATTTTGAAGTTGTAAAGGATAGTTTGCTGGTACCTCACCCAAACAGGAGACTAGAGTAATGGTGGGATAGTGAGAGATGGGGCAATACGATCATTTAGTATCCTGGGTGTCAGATTCTCTCTGCCAGTGCTCCCAATTGTGTGCCTCCAAGGGTCGATGGGATATGCAATTTGAACAAGAAGCCTTTTGAGGTGCTTTAGAAGTATTTGCAGGGGGGTCTGCTCCATTATCCCATGAGGACATTAACCCAGAAACGCATGTGTGGTGCTGGAAGTTCCACTGGGAACTGTGAGATGGGCTTAGGATTAAAAAGATGAACCTCTAAAAACAGAACTTTTATACATGCAGGCCACTTTCCGGTAAAGACGAGTGTGCAGGTAGAAAAGAACTGAAAATCTCATAGTGAAATTTAAGGATTTTGACATTCTTGATATCCTTCTGCTGTGAAACATTCTGACCTGTCATTGTTTACACATGTCTTAAACAACTATTATCATACACTGATCATTTCTGTATTATATATCTCTATTATTTATTTTTTATATTACATATCTATATTTATGTATCTAGATTTCAAATACCATACATTGCATCAATGTTCATATTGCTTACTGCACGTCAATATTGCTGCTACTTCTTTGTCTTGTCTTGTCATTGCACAATGTCATCTAGTCTGTGTTTAAATTTTAATTTTTAATTTTAATTCTGTTTTTAATTATTTTTAATTTATTATTTGCACTTCATGTTTTAACACTGTGGACCCTGAGTTTCGCAATTTCATCTATCTGTATACTCGTGTGTGGCTGAGATGACAATAAAGTTCGCTTAGCTTTGAGGATTGGGCAGAAGAAGAAGAAGAAGAAGATAAAGTTTTGGTAAAAAGCATCTGTGCTGTAAGGTAGATGTGGGAAAAGAAAAGAGTTATTAGGGGCCAGAGACTTGTGTATGGTAGCTGTGTTCTAGTTTGGGGTGGGAGACCAACTGGACACAATGTCAAACCCATCGGTCAAAATGCCAGACCCCCCGATCACAATGTCAAATTGAATTATTACACACGAGTATGTTCTGATTTCATTTAATTTCATGAACTATTTTTTTTATTTATTGTCCCCCATATTTAATCCAATGTCAAACTTAGGGTTGTGAGTCTTCATTTCCCATATTGCTGTATTTCTAATTCATTCATTTTTCACTGTAACTCTTAACTCTGGCATTGCTCTTAATGGCTTTTATTTGTATGGCTCATTTTGGTGTCGTGGGTGTTGGGGAGTTAGTGTGAACCTCAAAGTTGTCTGGGCCAAGAGAGCAGCTAGGGGTAGTGACAGGTGGGTCACAGTCTGATGTAAGTGTGAGGTGCCCACGGTCATCAGCCCCAAAGATGGAAATATCCACCTGTTTTAGGACCTTTCTTAGCCGTATGGTGATCTTATAACTCTGGCATACTAGGCAGGAATGAGACACCATAAAGGTTGACCTCATTCTCCAGAAAAAGGGAAGATGCGCTAATTACGGATTCAGTTAGTAGGGGAACTGAGATGATGGTTTGCTCCAGAGACTCAGACGGTGTGTTACTTTCCTGCCACACATCTGTTATTGTTATTTACTTGCCGTTGAACAAGTGACATAAGTAAGGTCAATGTGCCAGACCTACTGGATAAACTCAAAGAGTAAAGAGAAGCAAAGATGAGGAGCAGAACTGACAAAGTGATCATCTCAGGAGGTCCTCTTGTGTCATGCTGCACTTCGGGTAAAACTGAGGACATCAGAAGGCTTAATGCATACGTGAAATCTTGGGGTAGGATAAAGTGAGTTACATTTCACCAGAGGTGTAAGCTTAACACGTATCATATGTACAATAATGAAAAAATTATTAAGGAAAAGATTGAGCACCACAAGTCAAGAAAAGGAGTCTCAGTGAGCAGTCAGCATGGATTTACACCGATGAGCTGATGTTTCACAAATTTAACTGAATCTGTAATGAAATAACAAGAAACACCGTTGACTGTGAATTGTCATGGAGGATATAATAAAATGTCTTCTCCCTTTTCCTGCCCCTACATGTCATCACCAGTGAAGTTCTGTTGGCTCTTCTAGTTTTATTTCTCATTTCTTTAATATTCCACTCACCTTCATCTGCCCTCCTCATCTCCTTTAGTTTCTTCTCTCTCTTCTCAAGTCTCCTCCTGATTTCACTCAGCGTCACTCCCAGCTGTTTCTGTTTGGACACACAGGAGGACACATGGGGGTCTTATCAGAATTCACTTCCACTTTGGGATTTTTACTCTCAATGGTGAAAAATAATGAAGTACACCTCTCCTGTCGTAGAGTATATCAATACGTGTTAATGAAATCACAATGCACAAACAGGTGAAGACGCTCCCAAGCCAGAAGCCTTGGATAAAGAGAGAGGTTTAGACTCCTGCACACAGTTTTCAGATCTGGTGACCCTGACCACCACAGCACATCCAGGGCCAACCTGAAAAAGGACATCAGGAGAACCGAACAGAAATACAAACAACAAATTGAGGATCATTTCGAAACTCAGACCTAAGACATATGTGGCAAGGCATCCAGACCATTAGATAATACAGGAAGGTAAATACAACTTCAACATCAAGTAATGTCTGCCTTTCTGATGATCTAAACAACTTTTATAATAAAACTCTTATAATCAGAACTGCCCCTCCCGCAGACGACCAGCCCCTCAGACTTACCACCTCCGCTGTTTAACACTAGAATTACCAGAGCCTACGAAAAAACTCGTAAATCCGTCCCACCTTAAATCGCTTCTTAAATCCCTTTACACCTCTCCGCCAGCGTCCTTTGTCCTCTAAATGTGCTGATAAAGAGAAGCTAGGAGCAGCCGGCTATTCCATCCCCCCACCAATTTAGAACGTGTACGAACTTCTCTCAGCTCAGGCCTTGATTGAGTATCTGGGAGTGAAGTGAAGTTTTAGAGTGGAAATAATAGATCATTATTTGGAACACACGCATTTCATGTCTGTTCTGTTTCTACAGTAATCTGTGTAAACACATTGTTAAAACAGAAACGTTTTTTATATTCTAGTAGTAGATGACAAAATGTAGGCATAAACTATATAATGTATGAAGCCTGAAGTCTGCAGACGGCATTTTGCCTATTATCTCTGAATTGGACTTTGACTTGTCGGACTCCAATTTTCATACGAGTGATTGAAAACGAATATGAGGTTCCAGTTTCAGCTGATTGGTCCCCAGTTGATCGTGGCACTGACAATGTTCGCCAGGTAGGACTGCCGCTTAACAATGATGAGAAATAGAAACCACATTGCAATGCACTGCGACCGTGATCACTGCTGCTGCTGCCCCAGCCATGTGAAGACAGCCTGGCAGAAAGCCTGCTGCACATTCTTGGCAAACTGACAGCCACAGCATGCAGCAACAGATGTTTTTTGTTGATTTCTGTGTGCAACCATTGCTTTTTAGAAACTGTTTTTTGGAAAAAATATTCAGCCCTCAAAGAGTTACAATCCTGGACAGACAAATGGACGGCGACGGTAGCATATTATATTAGAAGACAGATATTCTCATTTGTATGCTGCCTTATTGCACCTTATTGTTTATTGCACTTTCATGAAGTACTTGCAGCCACTGCCTATTGCACCTCAGTCTACTGTTTGCACTTCCTGGTGAGATACTAAACTGCATTGACATGACAATAAAGTTGACTCTAATCTAAACAGAATATTAAACTAATATGTTTATCTGTGGCTGAGTCTATTGGGTGTTTTTACCGACAGTACAGACACTTAGAACAACGCGCTGTGTGCCACTGTCACCGTTCAATCCTCACGGTTATAAACCTGTCCAATAAAAAACAAAAATTGTGAGTGGGTAGAGCAGGATCAGAGCAGGCATCTCATAAGTTAGTTTTATGAGACATTTGATGTGTTCGAATGCTGCAAAAAGAGAAAATGGACGGTCATTCAAAGTGAGAGCCCCGTGGTGCAATAAAAAGTAAAACTAAAGAGAGACTGTGAGGCGATGACTTACCTTACGTCAGCTGAAGTTCAGTTTATGGACTCTTCAGGTTCAGCTCTTCAAAAGGTAAGTTCAGTGGTTCAACATCACCGCCTTTTCACTAAGTGATGTCAGGCAGCAGCCTGGTGGAGTTGACTTTAAAATTTATTAAGTATTAAAAGCTTATTATAGTGGCATGCAGCGGTAAGTAGAACTGTTTTTGACATATTTATGTTTTGTTTTATTTAAACTCTTAAACTGCCACACGTGGCACAGTGGCGCAGTGGTAGCACTGCTGCCTCGCAGTTAGGAGACCTGTGTTCACTTCCTGGGTCCTCCCTGCGTGGAGTTTGCATGTTCTGCATTGGGCTGGCGCCCTGCCCAGGGTTTGTTTCCTGCCTTGCACCCTGTATTAGCTGCGGCAGAACCCTGTGACCCTGTAGTTAGCATATAGCAGGTTGGGTAATAGTTGGATGGATGGATAAACTGCCACATACTTGGGGGATAATACACCCCTGGACGCCAAATACTTTTTTGCTGCACTTTTTAATTAAATGTCAGAATTCACAAAGAAAATGTGAAATTTTAATGGAACACATATTTTTTTTCATGCAAAGAGCATCACAATTACTACAACACTCATCATTTTACTCCCTGCCAATGAACTGTAAAAACTGTTTAAAAAACAACAGCAACAATCTGTTATGACATGTACGAGGTGCAACTGACGCCATTGATGACATTCACTAAATCACCGAGCCAACTGCACTTGAACAGGCTGCACACAAACACACAGAGGTAGATGCTGATGCTGGCAGGCCAGTCTAGTGCAGCAGCTCAATCCCAGAGACAGTGAGGCTGCAGGAGACACCAGTGGGCACAAACTGGCTGCTCAACGAACGCACGGCATGGACTGATCAGCTCTGGTGTGCTGGCAAATTCCAATGAGACATGACTATAGACGGTTCGGGTAATGTAAGGGTTAAGATCTCCTGCTGCACAGGGCTGTATTTGTGTTCAGTGTGTGTGTTTCTGGTGTCACTTGTTTTATTATCTTGTGTGACAAAGGTGCACTCATCTCTGTGTCTTGACACCCTAACCCTGAGGAACACGACTGGGGCTCCTTTATACCAACAGCAATATGTCTGCCTAGCGCCTCACTGGGACTGGAACTGCCAAGTATGAAGTTTTCTTTCTTGTACCCTGAATACCATGAGGACTGACTGTGAGGTCATTGATGTGCGGTAGAATGCCTAGAGGGGGCTGGGTGGTCTCGTGGCCTCGGACCCCCTGAAGATTTGTTTTTTTTTTTACAATTGTCTGGAGGTTTTTTTTGTTTTTTCTGTCCTCCCTGGCCATTGGACCTTACTTTTATGCTATGCTAATTAAATATTGCCTAATTTTATTTCTTATATATTTTGTCTTTTTTCTCTTTTCTTATCCTGTAAAGCACTTTGAGCTACATTGTATGAAAATATGCTCTAGAAATTTATGTTGTTGTTGTTTCTTTTTAAACTTCCATTCTCATGCATGTTCAGACCATAGTTTGTGTGTTTTTATATATTTATTTATCTGTCTGTATATTTCTTTATTTAAAAAGCTTCTGTAAAAAGCCACACAAAAAAATGAAGTTCTATTTTATGCACTGTCAGACGTAAATTGAAAGTATTTTATTTAATTGTAATAACACATAAACCCCTGTGAAAATCCAGTGCCCCACCTGCTAAATTTATTTAGGTGCTGACCCTGTAATGAACACAAAAAAGAAAGTCAACGTGATCCGATATAATGTTTGGGATTTGTTTCCCTACTTCAATGCCTGAGCCTGGTTTATGGTTGACGTATGTGATGTTCACAATACAAGAGAATTTATTTATTACACAAGAAGGGCCGCAATGGGCTTTAACAGGCCAGCCTCTTGACAGACCCCCAGCCTTGACTCTCTAAGACGACGAGGAAAAACTCCTTAAAAAACCCTTGTAGGGAAAAAATGGAAGAAAGCTCAGGAAGGGCAGTTCAAAGAGAGACCCCTTACCAGGTAGGCTGAGTGCACTTTGGGTGTCAAAATAAAACGAGTCAAAACAACACAATACACAGAAGAGAACACAAGTAACCCTCAAATGCATGTGATGAGGGGGAGGCACCAGTTGAATTGGGATACCACAGGGCCCATGGTGGTCTTCATCCGGCTTTGTGACAAGCACAGTCGGCATTGTTCTTAATTAAAATGGCACAACCTGCACTGATTTTGTATTTAACACAACATACATCGAGTAGGCAGCCCAGACGCCATATTGCACTGCTGAATCTGAGAGCAACTTTGACACAGACTTTTATTTTAATACTTTGAGCGTATTTTCAGGCAAATAGTTCTTAGTTTTATTTATGTAGAAAGGTCAAAGAGGTACTTCAGTTTTTACTAGAGTAGATTTTTGCTCATTTATTTGTGTGAGTAGGCCCTCCACCACTCCTTACGCTCTTTCTCTAAACACGCGTATCCAATATGTGGCAGCACTACAGATTGATTTTATTCATGTCGTGCAACCTTGGGGTATTAAAATGGTTTGGATGACACTGTATGGTGACCATCTACGCTTACATTAACCAACTGCAGCGTCCTCTTGTTAAGAACACCTAATCAGGGTCAGAGTGTTAGATATTTCTACAAACAGTCCAAGGGTCACTCGCACCCGTGTTACAGACACGTTC
Organism: Polypterus bichir lapradei; assembly: GCA_026402145.1. NCBI lineage: Eukaryota > Metazoa > Chordata > Cladistia > Polypteriformes > Polypteridae > Polypterus > Polypterus bichir. Next base: position 14,723,232 of record JANRMT010062807.1, read on the forward strand.
CGGTCTGCCGGCTGTAGTTTGCCTACCACTGCCTCAGGTACTCTAAAGAAAAAACTAATTAGAGTGCAAAGAAACTGAGCTCACCCTAATGAGAGCATCGTCTGCGGTCCATGGATAATACTGAGTGTCCCAACCTTACCCTCCATGTCAGCAGGATATCCTCCAGCTCAGGACTATCCTGTACTTGGAAAGTCAGGTTATAAGATGGATGAATAGATGTCTCCATCCATCCATATTTACAAACACCTTAACTCCTGTTATTTATTATTAAATACTAAACTCCACTCACCTGTTTTTCTTCTCTTTCAGCCTCCAGCTCAACCATTTCATGATTTTTATGTCCAGTCACCGCACACATCATGCAGATACAGGAATCATCAGTTATGCAAAACATCTCCAAACTTTTCTGATGTTTCTCACAGAGTTTCTCCTTCAGATTTCTATCAGGATCAACCAGCTTGTGGTGCTTAAGGGCGTCTCCTTCAAGGTGAGGCTGCAGGTGAGTCTGACAGAAGGAGGCCATGCAGGTGAGACAGTACTTCACTGCTCTGAACTTCTCAGTACAGAAGTCACACTCCACGTCTCCAGAACCAGCATGATTCTGAGATAGAGGAGGGCTGAGTGTCGCCTTCTTTAATTTCTTGACAACTTCATTCAGCAGAGTGTTTCTGTTCAGCTCAGGTCTTGTGGTGAAGTTGTGTCTGCACTGAGGACAGCTGCACACTTGGCTCTGATCCCAGCAGTCCGTGAGGCACTTCAGACAGAAACTGTGACCACAATGCAGTGACACAGGGTCAGTCAGGGTGTCCAGACACACCGAGCAGGTGAACTCGTCCTGTGACACAAACAGCTGGGCTTCAGCCATCGTCAGTCTGAGTAGAGGCAGGCAGAGAGAATCAGTCAGACAAACAAGGAAGTGACTTGTGAAGAAACCAAAGTGAAAGTTTGTGGTCAGTGAGGAGGAGGAGGAGGAGGAGGAGATTTAAAGAGAAAGCTGAGAGCTCACAGAGAAAACTTCTGAGGATGAACAGTTAATGTGAGACAGGATCTCAGAGAGTGAAGACCACAAAGTGACAGAAGAGATGACCTCTCACAGGGGGTCTGCTAAACAGTAATTCACGTCAGTATTTCTTATTTATTTATCATACACTGCAGCCCATATTAGACAGATTCAGAGCTCAGTGCACATTTACAAATGAAATAAAATTAAAAGAAAACAGATTGGCACCTCTCCATCAGCGTCTTTTGTCCTGTAAATGTGCTGAGTAAGACAAGCAGCAAGCTGCCTGCTATTCCATACCACCCACCATCGCAGAACATTCACAATGTTCTCCCAGCTCATGCCTTGTTTGATTATCTGGGAGTGAAGTGCTGGAGTTTTAGAGTGGAAATAATAGATCGTTATTTGGAGCACATGCATTTCATGTGTGTTCCGTTTCTGCAGTAATCTGTGTAAACACATTGTTAAAACAGAAACTTTTTCATATTTTAGTAGTAAATGTTACAAAATGTAGGCATAAATTAAAGAATGTGTGAAGCCTGAAGTCCAAAGATCAAATAAAAACTTTCACAAAAGGTTCAAGGACGATACAACAGCTTCCGTGGCGTAGTGCTAAGATTTGCTGACTTGTAATTAAGAGTCCCGGTTCGATCCCCACTGCCTCCTATATTTGCCATTTTCAGTGTTGAGCTGCTCTTATTGTTAATGTTATACAGTACACACATACATTTGGTTTGTGTCTGTAACAGACCGTGTACGTTTATAGTACTGTACTTGTAAAAGTTACCGGTTTTTTTTTTTTTTTTTCACTTTTATTCTCTCACTCACGATCGCTATACATACTACCGCCCTAGGGAGGTGACGCTGTTAGCTTTTATTTGAAACTGGGAGTAACTGGAGATGTGAGTGGTGTTTTGAGGCAATCAAACTGAACATTCTCTGATCTGGAGGAATAAAAGCTGACACACAAACGCTGGTGAATCTGCCTTCTTCGTATCTCACCATCACTTGATTTTTTTTATTTCAGTTTTATTGAGTGTTCCTGCTCACGCAGCTTGCTTCCGACAGAGAGTGAAAACAGGGATCTTAAACAGGCAGCAAAATCGGATAGAAAACATTACTGGGAATGCCATACATTCATTAAGGGCAAATCCAGAAATCATTCTGAAACCAGCAGACAAAGGGGGTGCTTTAGTCATCAACAACAACAACATTTATTTATATAGCACATTTTCATACAAAAAGTAGCTCAAAGTGCTTTACATGATAAAGAATAGAAAAATAAAAGACACAATAAGAAAACAAAATAAATCAGCATTAATTAACATCAAATAAGAGTAAGGTCCAATGGCCAGGGTGGACAGAAAAAACGAAAAAAAAACTCCAGACGACTGAAGAAAAAAATAAAGTCTGCAGGGATTCCAGACCATGAGACCGCCTGCCCAGTCCCCTCTGGGCATTCTACCTAACATAAATGAAACAGTCCTCTTTGGATTTAGGGTTCTCACAGAAGGACTTGATGATGATGGTCACATAGACTTCTGGCTTTTAGTCCATCATTGTTGGTGCATCATGATGCTTTGAGTAGGTGGTGGTGGTGCAGGCCGACACCACAAAGAGACCGGAAAAAGAAACAGAAGAGAGAGTAGGGGTCAGTACAGATTTTGGAGCCACTATGAATGGTTATTTTGAGGACATTGAACATATAGAGTATCAGGATTAAGTTAAAGTGAAGTTATGAGAAGGCCATGTTACAGTAATGTGTTTTCAGCAGTATTTTAAAGTGCTCCACTGTATTAGCCTGGCGAATTCCTATTGGCAGGCTATTCCAGATTTTAGGTGCATAACAGCAGAAGGCTGCCCGCCTCACCACTTCTTTTAAGTTTTGTTCTTGGAATTCTAAGGAGACACTCATTTGAGGATCTGAGGTTACGATTTGGAATATAAGGTGTCAGACATTCCAATATATAAGATGGGGCGAGATTATTTAAGACTTTACAAACCATAAGCATAATTTTAAAGTCAATCCTGAATGACACAGGTAACCAGTGTAGTGACATCAAAACTGGAGAAATGTGCTCGGATTAGGATTCTAGCAGCTGCATTCTGCACTCGTTGCAAATGATTGATGTCTTTTTTGGGTGGTCCTGAGAGGAGTGCGTTACAGTAATCTAGTCTACTGAAAACAAAAGCGTGAACTAATTTCTCAGCATCTTTCACTGATATAAGAGGTCTAACTTTAGCTATGTTTCTTAAGTGAAAAAATGCTGTCCTAGTGATCTGATTAATATGTGATTTAAAATTCAGATTACAGTCAACAATTACCCCTAAGCTTTTTACCTCCGTCTTGACTTGTAATCCTAATGTATCCAGTTTATTTCTAATAGCCTCATTGTATCCATTATTGCCAATCACTAAGATTTCAGTTTTCTCTTTATTTAACTTGAGAAAGTTACTCTTCATCCATTCTGAGATACAAGTCAGACATTGTGTTAGTGAATCAATAGAATCGGGGTCATCAGGTGCTATTGATAAGTACAGCTGTGTGTCATCAGCATAGCTGTGGTAGCTCACGTTGTGCCCTGAGATAATCTGACCGAATGGAAGCATATAGATTGAGAATAACAGCGGACCCAGTCATCATGAAGACATCAGATTATATACAGGAGGCACAAAGACAATTGTCCAATACTATGTATTATTACAAACTGCAAGAAGACCCAACAGATCTCTACAAAAAGGAACTAAAAAAGAAGTAGCTTTCCTCTTGACATCAGGGATCCTGTAAACAGTTCAATTCCTGAGAACCCCAAAATGGGTTACTTCTACATTCTTCCTAAAATCCACAAAGAATGGAACCCAGGAAGGCCTATCATCTCAGGAATTGGCTCCCTTATAGAAAAGGTTTCAGGTTGGGTGGAACACATTCTTAAACCCCTCGCCCGCAACACAACCAGCGACATCCAGGACACCACTGACTTCTTAAAAAAACTGTCTGGTTTAGGGCCCTTACCAGAGGGAACCTTACTGGTCACAATGGATGTTGAGGCTCTGTATACAAACATCCCCCATGATGATGGCATATTGGCATGTGAAACGTACCTCAGACAACATGATTTACCCACAAAGTCAGTAATAGAAATGATCAAATTCACAAATTGACACATAATCTATTCTCTTTTGGACAAGATTGCTACTTGTAACAAATGGGGACTGCAATGGGCTGTCGGTTTGCACCTCACTATGCAAACTTATTTATGGTAAAATTGGAGGAAGATTTCATGTCAATGTGCATCTTAAAACTAATGTTATATCTCCGTTACATAGATAACATCTTCATAATCTGGACCTCCTCCATTTTCATAATGAATAGAGTTCTTTTCACCCCAACATAAAGCTGAAGCTGAATTACTCAAAAACAGAAGTCAGCTTCCTTGACACCACCGTTCAACTGAAAGACAACACCCTTGTAACTTCTGTTTTTCACAAACCAACAGACAGACGGACCTACCTAAGAAGTGACAGCTTCCACCCCAAGCATATAATCCGCTCCGTTATTTTCAACCAAGCAGTACGGTACAATCGTATTTGCTCAGACCCGACAGACCGGGATAAACAACTGCAGGAGCTCAGACAAGATTTCATCAGACAAGGTTATACCCCCAAAACAACAGACACTCAAATAAGAAGAGCGACTGCCATACCCAGAGACAACCTTCTGGAATATGAAAACAAAGACAATGAGAACCATATCCCCCTTGTTGTCACCCACAACCCACATCTTGAAACACTTCGAAAAATTATAAAAGAACTTCAGCCAATGCTAAACAATGATCAAACACTGAAAAATGGATTTCCTGAACCTCCCCTCCTGGCATACAGACCACCAGCAAACCTTCAGCCACTAATTGTTCAAAGCTCCCTAAGTGAACCGAGCGAAAATGGCACATCCCTGCCTACAGAAAAGATGTCAAACGTGTGCCCACATCTACAATACAGACCATATAGTTATACCACACTGCCGACTTGAACATCACATAAAGGGATCATTTTCCTGCAGATCATCTAATGTTGTCTACCTAATTCTCTGCATGAAATGTCCTGACACTGCACTCTATGTGGGAGAAACTGGAAAAAAACTCCACCAGAGAATGAATTTCCACAGGTGACACATTAAACGTGGCAACACAGATGTTCCTGTAGCGGCCCACTTCAACAGCCATGGACACTGAGAGAGGGACTTTAAAGTCACAGGGCTTATGGGCAACTTCAGAACACAGCAAGAGAGAAAAGAATGGGCAGTGAAACTCCTGTTAAAATTGAATACATTACAACATGGCTTGAATAGAGACAAGAGTTTTATGGCCAGGTATGAGGACTGTTTGCATCTCTCAGACTGACACAGATAACCGGACTACAGACACATGTTGTTTTGAAAAACTCATCACAAACTTCAAAGGTCTTTGTTGGACAGTTATCTTATCCAAAGATCTTGACCAAACATTGTTCTTCTCTTTCTTGTTAACTTAATCTTAGCCTGAATGAACCTATTAATTTTTTACATTTAAGATTTCTCATTTGAAGATTTACCAATGTTGTTTCTTGTCCTAGTGTGTGGATATAAACACGGGGAACTCCAGTTTCTGTATTACATCTCGCCTGAAGAAGGGGCCTGAGTTGCCTCTAAAGCTTGCATATTGTTATCTTTTTAGTTAGCCAATAAAAGGTGTCATTTTGATTGGCTTTTCTCAGATTATTCAGTAAAGCCCCCTACTATTAGACTCTGTCAAGGTAACTGAAGCCCACTCAGTCCAAGAATCAGAACAATATAATTCATTGATAAACACGAGGATTACAGAAATATAAAAACTGCTTGTAAACTGACATAAAAGACGGGCCACGAGACAGACAGACAGACAGACATCAACCACAGCAGAGGCGCTGGATCTTCTCAGCTCAGATTTTCTTGGACCTTCAAGTTTTCCAGTCCAGCAGTTCACTTTGAATGTTAGCCTGACGTCGCACTCAACACGGGACTTGTAAAAGCTGACCACGTCTTCACTTCATTACGCAGGCACAGACAAATGTGACAAAGATGGTCTTTTGCTGGCTGTTTAAATTCTGATTTTGCTTGGCACAGATAAGCAGCTTTACCCCACCAAGCCTTTAAAGATGACGTCTGACGTCGTGTGGAGTTGTGTGCCATTGTTTGATCTCAGTTTGAGGTGGAGGTCACTCTTTGTCTCTGCCATGTGGTTCTTTGTCTAAGATGTGCTGTTGTCTTCCTCAGCTCGATTCTTTCTTGTGTCGTCTGAAACTTCATAGTGAGAAAGTGCGATATTTCTGGCATAGGAGTTTAGGTGCTGATGTTCCCTTCTTAAAGTAATGGCTGCTTTAGTTAGTCGCTTGCACAGAGTATGGAGTCTGGAGAGGTGGATCTCAGAGCTCATCGAGGGCTTCAAGGCTCCATGGAGAGAACATTTGTGAGATTTTTGCTCCTTAGAGATTGTATTATCGTGGTATTTCCCTCTATTAACCCTTTACCAGTTCCCTCAAGGGTAAGTGTTCTCGTCAAGTTCGTTATCGGGTTGGTCTACTGTACACTTTAAGATGAACACACATACAAAGCTATATGCATACACACAGACCCTAACCACAACAGTGTCCCATTAATGACACACACACACTGATTAACCCTTAGCACTTTAAAGTGCTTTAGGAATAACAGCCTGTCACTCAGCACTTCAAGAGACTTACTTATTATCGGCACGAACAACATACGATGTTTTAGAGATATCTCAGACCTAAATATTACTTTTGGTCTCCAAGAAAATATTAAAACATACAAAGACATAGTATCCTTGGCCATTTATCAGCCAAGAATATATTCTTCTTCTTGTACTGTCCCTTCTATTGGGTAGCGCCCTCACTCTCAGCCTTATAAACCTCACAGCACAGAAATAATGGCAAAAATCAGGCTGTCACCAGGTGCTCAAATAAATCTACCTTATTACTCCAATCACTCTAAACATTAAGACAAAGCATAGAAAGTTAAAAGCAGCATGGTATTTATTACAATAATAATAATAATAATACCACTGGAACAAAGAATAATAGAAAATAGGTACTGATAGGAAAGTCTGAATATATATAGTCTTTAGAAAAAGCATACGAAAGAGTTACAGATGGCAAGGATGAATGTCCCAGGGAGGCGTTTGATTTGGCAATCGATGTTCATGATGCTTTTCTGATGACCAATGCCATCTTCGTCCGTTCCTCTTGTTCTCCTTCTGTACTTTCTTCTTTTCCTTCTTCTTCTGTCTCAAACCAAGGCATATTTATTATGAAATGTCATGCCTTGGTTTCACAACACATGCACCTGATTGGCTGGCTGTCAAAATGATTGATGAATTAATTCACTGTCCGTTTTCCCAAAAAACAAAACCTTTAATGTTTTCTGAGGTGTCAGTAGATCTTCCTTTCCCAGGCTGTAAACCAAATTGTTGTCCCAGATGTCCATCCATAAAGTAATTAATAGCCTGAGCCATGGCTCAGCATTCTTTCCCAGGCTGTAATACCAAATTCGCACTAAGCTGTGAACAACTGTTATAAAAGTAAGGTGTAAGGGAAGAAAACCTGCTTTGATTTGTCTTAGTTCATCTGTTGTCTTGTCTCGAACAAAATATAATGGAAACCAAAATGTACAGATTTCATACACCATAACAGAGATTGACACATCTTTCTAATCTGAAGTGAGAGAAGTGATGCATGAACAAATGTTTAAAGGAAGGTGTCGATTCTGATGGTTGGACTGAGGTAGCACCCAGTTATAAATGCGAGGTGTGACAATTTAATTCCTGGAATGCACCATAAAAAAATATAAATGTAAAACTGTACACTAGTGGCTACTGTTGCCGATAAAGTACTACCCTGGTGCGTCTATACTCTGACTTAAACAGTGTCCCCATGTCTGGGAAGTAGGCCTGGAACTCGTTTTAAATATTAACGTCCATCATGGTTGTTTTTGGCTGTTCACTTCTGAGACCATCCGTCACATCTTCTCGCCCATCTTTGAACCTCTTATGCCACTCAAACATACTCGACTTCACCATATGTCACTTGCAACAGCTGTAATGTTTCAGGAGCGCATTTGCTGATTTTTCACACAAAATTTAATATTAATACTCGTACGTTGCCCTCAATTTTGATCACTCATTTTTACACTGAAGTCTACACACAGATGTCTATTACCTTCCCAATAGCTAACTAACAACTGGTTCAGCCAGCTTGCAATTTAAGCACATATTAATTCAAACATGTTCAAACACGAATACTCAGTTGATTTTGATACAATTACGTCATGTGTGACACTACACGGCCAGTCCAGGAAGGAAGATGTCTCTTTTGGGCATCTTTGTCTCTGAAGGACATGTCAGCTCATCCTCGATTTACAGTTTTGTCACCAGATGAAGGACAGAGCTGGCCAAAGACTTGGTGGAGCTGCAGTTTAGACATTCATTTAGTGTTCACTCTGGAAAGCACGCGGGGGGCCATTAAGTGGGCTTTCTTAGCAGGCCTTGTGTGCCACGGACAGCTTAGCAAACTGAGGCAGTGCCAACATTATCCAACAAAGCTGGAGGCGTGTCTTAAGTAATTATATTTCACTTTCACTTTACATGCTTCCACTGGGATCTCTCATTAGGAAACATAATGTTAGTTTTCACTCGTATGCAGATGACACCCAGTTATACCTTACATTTAGATCAAGTGAAGTGTCGCCGATGTTGTCTTTACTTACAACATTAGAACATTAGAACACTCTAGACGAGAACAGGCCATTCAGCCCAACAAAGCTCGCCAGTCCTATCCACTTATTTCTTCCAACATCAAACATCAAGTCGAGTTTTGAAAGTCCCTAACGCCTTACTGTCTACCACACTACTTGGTCGCTTATTCCAAGTATCTATCGTTCTTTGTGTAAAGAAAAACTTCTTAATGTTTGTTATTGCCTGCTATTTCACTGTCTATATCTTTTAATTCCCCTTTACTATTTCTGATGCACTTCACCTCCTCCTTGACTGTTCTTTTACTACTAAAATACTGAAAGACTCTCTTAGGGTCGTCTTTTGCCTTATCTACTCTATTCCTCTCCAACTTTCTTTAAGCCTCCCTGATCTCCTTCTTAATGGTTGCCCTCATGTTCTCAGGCGCTCTACAATTCACTTTGCAGTCATTAGTCTTATATGCCTTATAAAGCAGTTTTTTCCTTTGCAACTTCTTTTTTAAATCTTTATTAATCCACCGTGGAGTTTTTTTTAGTTTCCTATTAATTCCAAATTTAGGTCTGTATCTGTCCTGCATTACATTTTTAAACCTGTTCCACTGCTCCTCGACTGTCTCTACATTTAAAAGCTTATCCCAGTCTATCCTCCTTAGACTTTGTCACATCTGCTCAAAATTAGCCTACCAAAGTTCAACTTAACAATTTTAGTCTTTGCATCTGCACTCTTACAAAATACTGAGAATTGTATTACATTCTGGTCACGTGACCCTAGTGGTCCAATCACCTCTACACCCTCAATTCTCTCCTGATTATTACAGAATACTAAATCCAGACAGGCTTCACCCCGTGTTGGCTCTTTAACATGCTGTGATAACAGTCGCTGATTACTTCTAAAAACTCCTGCTCTTGTGCTCCTCCATCTGCAAGGTTATCCCAGTTAATATTTGGATAATTAAAGTCCCCCATGACTATAATATCCCCCTGTAAACTTGTCTTTTAGATATTACTAAAAAGATGTGTGTTGGCATTGATGTCTGAATTGGGTGGTCTATAACACACTCCTAAACAAGACCTCTTTCCCTAATAATTTCCAGGTGAAGCCACACGTCCTCACTAAGATGGGGCTCATCATCCAACTGAAGAGGTCTTACATTTAAACCCTGTTTGGCATAAACAGCAACCCCACCTCCTTTTCTGTTCTGTCTATCCTTCCTAATAATGTGTATCCCTCTATGTTACACTCATCCCCATCTTTGTTATTTAGCCAGGTTTCCGTTATCGCTATAATATCATAAATATGTTCTGCTACATACGAATCCAACTCATTTACCTTATTTGTGATTCTTCTAGCATTAAGACAAGCTATTTTTAATGTGTTACTCCTTCTACATTTAAATGTTTCCGTAGAATTTACATTACTATGCATTTTTATTTCTACACCATTGTTTGTTCTTACATGTATAGATCTAAACCTGGCCTGTCCTAAACTCCCTGCTCCCCAATCCTCGACTAGCCTACACATACGCCTCCCCAATACATTGGTGCCCCTCCAGTTCAGATGTAACCCGTCACGGTCTAACAGGTCCCATCTGTTCCAAAAGGAGTCCCAATGTCCTCTAAGCCTATAGCCTTCTACCCTGCACCAAGATTTGATCCACGCGTTAAGCCTTCTAATGCCCTCAGTCTTACCTGGACTGCCGCGTGGCACAGGCAGAACTTCAGAGAAGACTACCATGTCAGTTCTGCTCCTCAGCTTGGTACCTAACTCTTTGAATTTGGATCGCAGAACTGACAGACTAACCATATGTATGTCATTCGTTCCAACATGGACAATGACAACTGGATCCGCCAAGAGCCTATCCACCCTTCCAGGGAGGTCTCCCACCTGCACACCCAGAAGGCAACACACCGTGTGAGACCCTCTCTCTCTGGAGCACACCTGCGCTTCAATCCCCCTAATGATTGAGTCCCCAACTATCACTATCTCTCTCTTTTTGGGAACTGGTTTTGTGGTGGCCTGTTGGGGCTCCTCAACCCTGCCTACCACCTCAGAATTATCAGAGTCACCGTCCAGCTCCACAAGGACATGATAACGGTTTGACACTTCTAATTCTGGGGTTGATGCCCCTGGACAATGTGCACTCTTTACCTTACGCCTTGTGACCGTGACCCCCGTCTGGTCTGGAATCTTCTCCCACGCCACCTTGGGGGTGCACACTATCTCTGTAAAGGACACCTGGGCCAAGTCCGCCAATTTTCTATTACAACGCAGGTCAGCCAACTCCTCCTCCAGTTCAGCGACCCTGAGCTTGAGGTGCTGGATCAGCTGACATCTCTTGCAGATGTGGCCCTCATAGACAAAAGGCTCTTCCAAACCATCATCTATAAAGACCAACATCCAACAGGACTTGCACTGCACTGGCCTCATTATTAAAATTTGATTTGGGATTACTAAACTGCCTTAACTTTTTTTTTTTCTTTACAATTAATTTTCTTCTTCTTTCAGCTGCTCCTTAACTTAAATGGTAACACTAAGATCTGCTCCAGATATTTGACACCTTTTCCCCTTAAGCTCCTGTCCTGTTCTCCCTCTCAGCTGCCTGCTATTTGTCTTTCTATGAGGTTCACTTTACTTTTCTCTGTCTCTTCTCCTAACTTTGCGCTCCTCTTCCTTATAAGCTCTTCACTCGCACTGTTTGTATTAATGAACCCTTACGCTGTCGCCCACTTAACTGTTCTACTTCTGGACCGCTAAGGACTGTTTAATCTAAAATAAACAAATCAATCAAACTTTACTACCTTATCTGCTCCTACAGCCCCTTGTGCCTGATCGGTATCTTAACGCTGGCTGCTGACCTGCGCACTGCTGAGCCTTCACCTTTACTGCTTTGAAGTCCGCCGCGGCCTTTTTTTTCTTTTCCTTTAAAGTAAGGAATCACTGTTATGATGACAGCAGTTATTTACTTACAAATGCTGATATCAGTTACTGCTGCTTTCTACCCTGACTCCTTGATGCTAATCCAAATACAGATAACAAGAACAGGTACAGGTACAAACTCCAAACACCCAGCTACTTTTGCTGTTGTGTGGGCTAAAAACAAAGCAAAAAAAAAAAAACCCTTCTAAAGGGAAAAAAGCTTTAAAAATTCCAACACGGTTCCTTAGCGGCAACCAAAACCCAAGTTTTTAAGAGCAAAATGTATTTTTTTATTTAAATCTCACACCACAGAACAAACCAAGAACACTCAACAGACTCTAGCATTTGCAAAACACACGTCAGCACAAAGCACACGTGATCCAATAATTAGTTGTGTTAGTGAATTAAAGGAGTGAATGGATGATAACTACTTGTCTTTAAACACAGATAAAACAGAGATGCTAATTGTTGGAGGGAATGACGCTGGTCACAACAATATTTTGTCGTCATTTAACTCAGTTGGAATCCCAATTAATTTCACTGAATCAGCTCACAATCTCAGAGTTCTCTTTGACTCTAGCATGTCATTTAAAGCACATATTACAAAGTGGTCCAAATCATGTTTCTTCCATCTTAAAAATGTTGGGAAATTAAGGCGCTTTCTAAATAAACAGGATTCTGAGAAATTAATTCATGCATTTATCTCTAGTAGGATTGACTACTGCAATGTGGTGTTCACTGGATGTTCAAACTGTTCTCTATACAGCCTCCAGTTAATCCAAAATGCGGCTGCAAGAATTATCACAAGAACAAGAAAGTACGGTGATATAACTCCAGTTCTTAAATCCTTACACTGGCTCCCAGTTAAGTTTAGGGCAGATTTCAAAATCCTCCTTTTAACATATAAAGCCTTAAATGGCTGAGGTCCGGCTTACTTGTCTGAACTTATCATGACTTACAAACCTGAGCGCACATTAAGATCTCAAGATGCCGGTCTGCTTATGATTCCAAGGATTAATAAAATAACAGTGGGAGGTCGAGCTTTTAGTTACAGGACCCCTAAACTGTGGAATGGTCTGCCTGCTTCTATAAGAGATGCCCCTTCGGTCTCAGCTTTTATATCCCGACTGAAGACTCACTACTTCAGTTTAGCACACCCTGACTAGAGCTGCTGATTAACTGTGCAGACTGCATCTCTGTTGTTAGTCATTAGCACTAAAACACAAGTAACATGATCGTTAGAATTGGATACTAACCCTCACCTATTCTGTTTCTGTTCTCGGTACCAAATGTGGCTCTTGGTGCCACGGCTCACCTGTCAAGTTGTTTTGCCTGTCTAAGGTAAAGTCATCCCTGATGGAGGATCGCTGGAATTATTGGAAAGAGTGGTCCTTTCATTGGATTGACTGGCCCAGCACTGTTTCAGCCATAGAATGGCCAAATGGGGGTGGCAGCTTGATGGATGAGGTCTCCAGGACTCTAAACAAATCCAAATCCTATTATGGGATATCATCTACTGTTAAATTCTGCTCCGTACTTCTAAAATTTTTATGTTTATACTGTATTAAGGATTTGTTCTGTTCTGTGTATTGTATTGTATTGACGCCCTTCTTTTGACACCCACTGCACGCCCAACGTACCTGGAAAGGGGTCTCTCTTTGAACGGCCTTTCCCAAGGTTTCTTCCATTTTTTCCATACAAGGTTTTTTTTTTTTGGGAGTTTTTCCTTGTCTTCTTAGAGAGTCAAGGCTGGGGGGCTGTCAAGTGGCAGGGTCTTTAAAGCCCATTGCGGCATTTCTTGGTGATTATGGCCTATACAAAAATAAATTGTATTGTATTGTATTGTATATACGGTAAAGCACCACAGCAGTCAACAAACTCATTGCTCCTTTTCTTGGGGGGTCACCAACTAGAAGGTACAGTCCTGCCTTCCACCCTTTGGAACTTCTCAGCTGAATGGCTCCTGTGGAAGTTGAATTTGAACCCCGGATCGATGAGCACCCAATCATGTGAAGCAGGCGCACTGTTAGAAGGAATATCCCAGCTTAATTATCTGTTGGGTTTGTGTTTGACTCTCATATTCCTCTTCTGAGCTTGTGCTTAAAGGCTGAAGGTGTTATTTTAATATTCACCATGATGAAGGCTTGAATTATTAACAAAAGGTATTTTAAGTAACTTTATAGCAAGAAAGCAAAGCAAGCCTTAGTATAAGAAGAAAAAAACCATCTTTTACAATGTGCTGATTGCTGTGTTGTTATGCTCAGGCAAATTTTCCTGTTAAAGGATCCAGCTGGATTAAAAAAAGGAAAACCAATGTCACACAAAGGCGTCCGAATGGAGTACTCACACACGGCGCACCTTTTAACACATTTAGAAAGTCATGTGAATGTCAATCTGCCTAGCGTAATGAGGAAATTGTGGTTATTTAAGGTATCAACGTTTGTCACGTCCCGTTAGCGACCAATCACATTCAAAGATTTCTGATTATGTGATGAATTCCTTGGAATTGTGACCTAAGCGATGAAGTGCATAAATAGAGTCCGGCAGGCGCCTTGCTCCTTTGTGACACTTGCCAATAATGTGCGTCACTCCCCGATATATCAAACGTCCCTCCACGGTATGTCTGCCATCCCATGAAAAGAGCCAAACAGGCTCTGAGAGAACACGAGGTCGCTGGGTTCCCCGCCATGTTCCTCCCTGTCCACTCCACTCCTTTAGTGAATCGATGTGGGAAAAAATGTTACAATGGCCACCCTCCTCATAATGGCAGCAGAGCGTTCTTGAAGTGTAACTTTACAACCGAAGGAAGTCCCCACCATGAAAAGCTCCTGGACATCACTGCTCCTTGTCCTTTTTCATATTTGACCATCTGGAGGAGTCCTCAGTGGAGGAACTGGAGGTTGTCTTCAAGATGCCACAGCTTTAGGCACCCACTCTCTTTGCAGCTGTCCCAAAGCAGCGACACATGAAGCCCCCGATAAAGACCTCACCGGACCCTGGGATCTAATCTTCATCTATGACTTCTTCTGTCCTTTTTTCTTTTATATTATTTAATTAAGTTTTCTAAATTAGTTGATTTTCTTCATCTTCTAAGATGTGTCCCTAAGATGCTGAGGTACACCATAATTGCTCAGAGCACAGGTGTCCTCAGTTACTCTAACTCAGTACCTTATGTGCCATAAAAGAGATGACACTGTATCTAAGCAGGGATGAGGGCTGAACTCCTTCAAGTATTGTTAATTCTGAAATCGGTGTTGGTGTTTTTGCCCATTTAATGCTGGATTTCAACTACAATATGGAGTATTTCTGTTAAATGTTAAATGCTAAGCTGGCCTCACCACCCATGGGGTCCTTCAGTTCTGCTTCTTTCTCTGTGTGATACCATCAGCAGCATCTTTAAAGAAGGTCTGCAGCATGAAAGATGAGAACACTGTTGTCATTTTCCTCGGCTTCACAGGGTCTTCAATAGGACTGACTGAAAACCAGAAATAAGAGGACGTCCATCTCACCAGTGAGCACTCGCCTTTGTTCCTGGTATAGAAGTCGTCCTTATTTTCACAGCTGTTAGACTTCCATGTCTCTTCTGTTTTCTAGCTCTGTAATCTGTGCTCATTAATTTGACATTTTTACTTCAGTGACTTTTGTGGACCTTCGGGACTTTCTCTGTAAATGCTATGCCTTGTTGTGGGAGCAGAGTAAAGGCCTGCTGTGGGATTTCTTTTATTCAGGCAGCATATTTAACTTTTAGTTTGTGGTGCTTTGGAATGAGAATTGTGATAGGGTTTGTTATCATGATATTTCCCTCTACTTACCCTTTACTTGGGGTAAGAGTACTCATCAGGTTCGTTACCAGGTTGGTCTACTGTTGCACCTTAAGATTAACACACACATACACACAGACCCTCAACAGAACACTATGAATGACACACACACAGCTGGTTAACTTCTAGCAGTTTAAACCACTCAAGTGCCTTAGGAATAACACAGCCTGTCACCCTCTTAGCACTTCAAGAGACTTATTATTGGCACAAACAACATACAATGTTTTAATGATATCTCAGACTAAATATTACTTTAGTTTCTAGGAATATATTCAAACATACAAAGGCTCAACATCCTTGGCTATAGGCCATTTATCAACCCAGAATGCCTTACTTGATGTCCTGTTCCCTACTATTGGGTGGTGCTCATACCCTCAGCCTTAATAAACTTCACAGCACAGAGGTAAAAGCAAACCTCTGGCTGCACCAGGTGATCAAAGAAATCGACCTTATTACTTCAGTCACTCTAGACATGAAGACAAAGCAGAGAAAGTGAAAAACAGCGGGGTATTTATTACAGGAATAATAATAATACCATTAAAATAAAGAATAATAGAACATTTGGACAGCAAAGTCTGGATATATATAATCTTTAGAAAAAGCTCACAAAAAGTTAAGTCAAGGATGAATGTCACAGGGCAGCACTGATCGAGCACTTGAAGCTGTTAATGAGATGCTTTGCTGATAATCATATGGAAACGGCCACACGTTGCTCTCACCCTTCTCTGTTCTCTTCTTTTCTCGCTCTTCAGACTAGGCATACTTATTAACTCTTTCATCAGTTTCAGCACGTCCTTTTTCGCAGACAATAAAGTTTTTGATGTTAATTAGTACCTACTAGCATGTCTTCCTTTCCCAGGCTGTAAACCCATTTAGCAACTTGTTGTCCCAGATGCCCATCCTTTCTCAGGTTATAAAGTAATTGATAGTCTGAGGTATCGTCATGTCTTCCTCTTTTTGTCTGAAGAGCTGTTTTAAAAATGAGGAATTCAGGAAGAGGATATGCTTTCATGTGTCATGTGCTTAAGTTCATCTAGTGTTGTCTTGCGCAAAATATCTAGAAAAAAATCTGCAGACTTTTCACACCACAACATGAGGCCATCCCAGAATTGTCTTTTTTGTGTGCAGACTTCTGTAACATTCACATGACCTCAAGTCACTAATCTTGTTTTTCCTTCTAGTGAGACGTGTAAGCTCACACACCATCACAAAAATCAATCAAACAATGGGATGTTAATGTCTGGTCTGCCTCCGCAAACTGCCGTGAGACCATCTGACAAACACAGACAGAGAGATTGAAACATGAAGAAAACTGGGAAGCGGTGAACTACTTGACGATTAGGAGGGAATGACTTTAAGGTGGAAAAGGACAAGCCACAATTACACAGAAAGGACATGCAGACTATACACACAAGACTCTGAGGCTGTTGAGTAGCAGTGTGTCCAGTCAGCAGTTCGTTATGACTAAGACAAAAAAATACACGAAGACTTACAATCTTGTCGTCAGGCCAAAAGTGTATAAAAGTGAATACAAGGTCAGAGTTCTTCATTTAACTCGAGGTCTAGTCACAAGAATCCATAATCTATTATCTCGGATAGCCAGTAAGTGCACAATGGTGAGCTTTACCTCGTTGTGCTGTGTTGGTGACATCATGCGTCACTCACTCCTGGTCTTTTCTTAAGTCGTCTTCGCTGACTTCCTCTACACAGCTTTGACTCAAACTGAAAGTGCAAAAACACAATAAAAATAATAAAAGATACTCACTTTAATTATGAGAACAAGGGGCTTTCCATCTTAAAGCCCATTGCTAAACTGTAAAGTTCATGAGCCACATGAGCAGTGACAGCCAACGGGGAAACCAAGAACACTGCAGGGCCAATGGAGCTGACATCATGAACAGGTAAGACAATAAAAGGCAATGAAAAACAACAAAGAGCAGGTGATGGAAAACTACACAAAAAGATCAACTCAAATGTTGCTGTGAACCTGCATCACTAAATGGCAGACCATATAGGAAATTGTATTCTTAAAACTGGTAATCTTCATGTTTTAGAAAAGTATTATAAGCATAGAAGAAAAGTAGACACTATATTTTATTAAATATTAAGATGTAAGAGTTAGGAGTTAAAAAGGTTGTGCCTATATATTTTTATGACCCTGTACAAGCCATAGACCACCATTATCTCTCAAGTTAAAGTCTGGACATGCGGGAGAGTTGAGAAGAGATGGGCCCTTTGATAAGAAGAGTAGTTGTAAATAATTGGAAGGCGCTGGGAAAAAAGGGAGTGCAGGAAGATTATAGACAGCAAAGATTCT
>JANRMT010062807.1:14761069-14804289 GCA_026402145.1 Polypterus bichir lapradei
ATGTTCTAATATAGCGCCCTTACTGTGGACTGACCTCCTGAAATTAATGACATCAGCTGACTCCATTCATTTGTCTTAACTCATTAGTTTAGGAGGACTTTAAACAGACCTGACATTCGGCCCCTTCTTTCAGCTTACCCCTCTCTGTCTGTCCAGGTACCCAGGATTTGAATTTTTATAACAATTTATTTTATTTGTTTAAGATTTTTCGTAGTATTATATGTTGTATTTTAGTCTGGATTATTGTCTTTTATTCTATTTGAATGTTTTGTATATCCTGTATTTATCTTTCTTTAGTGAGATATTATTTGTAGCCAATGTTATATCGGTCCTGTTGTTCTTTCTGAATTTTGTGCATAGGAAGGGTGTTATATAAATAAATTGTGTTCTTATTAGTATTTTTATTTTGTTTCTTTTGATGGCCCATCGTTTATAATAATAAGTGACAAAAACTAGAGCAGTTCTATATAAGGCAATTAATATCTATATACTGTATATAATTCACTAAGTCCATGGCAAGCAAGACGCAAGCAAGACAGAGCCCCGCCCGCCAACTCTAACCCTCCTCCCTAGTCTACCCTCACTCTCGAGGAACGTAGCACCTCACCAAACACCGCCTCAGTCGCTTTTGTCTCCACATGCACCTCTGAGCCACGTTGACTTGTCATTGTTCTTTTTGGTTCCGGCTGCTTTTCTATGTATAATCCACCAAGTCGCCATCCAAGACCATTGGATATGCACGCATGCAAGACAGAGCCCCACACTCCAACTGTAACCCTCCTCTTCGAGGCATACACACTGCCTGTTCATATGCCCGTCCCCAACTCCTCACCTGAGTCACTTTCATCTGTGTACAGTCCACATGCACCTGTGAGTCACGTTGACCGTTCATTTTCCAAACACATCCTGAGTCGCGTTGGTCTGTGCCACGGTCCACATGCACCTCTGAGCCACATTGATTGTTTATTTTCCTAACATGGCCACCACTTCACATGTATGTCATGGAAACAACTCTTCTTTCAATGATATACAAATTCCTGCATCAGGTAACTGTTTGTTTCTATCAGTCGGATATTTTTGGAAAAAAATCATTGACGAAACTGTTGCTCTCGAACTTCGCAGCATGGCTGCAACCTTTGTTTGCCAACATTGGGATAACTTCAGAGACATGCTGTCCATTGTTCTTAGTCACAGAAGCGTAGTCATACAGTCTGCTCAACAATACGCTGACTACATGAATACTTCCAGGGTTTATGGTGGTGAGGCAAAAATTGTGGCAATGTCTCAAATGCTTCCAGCTACTATCACCATTCACTTCCGAGAACATCCTCATGCCTCTCCTCGAGTTTACAATCTGGGCCAACGTCTCTCCATATTCCTGCTCTTTAGCGGTCATTTGGATCATAGGGATTACGAAGTTCTCTTGCCTCTCACAAACACACGTGCTGACCTTCTGGTGACATCTATTGACAATGTCGGTATGTGCACACAAAATACACACCCACGTCATCACCACACTGATGTGCCGTCACCTTCCCACTATCCTCTTACTGAAAAACATTTACAAACGCATTTCATACCGGAATTTCAATGCAACATTTGTTCCAAGACCTTCACACTACAGAAATATCTCGACGCACATTTAAAAACACACTGCACTGAACAAACGCATTCCACACAGGACTTTCAATGCATCATTTGTTCTAAGACCTTCCGATTGCGGAGATATCTCAACACAGATTTAAAAACACACTCCACATCCCTGCCGAAATCCTTTCAGTGTCAAAACACTGCACTAAATCATTGAAAACATCATTTCTTCTCAACAAACATATGAAAACACATTACCATGACACATTGTTTGAATGTGTACATTGCAAAAGCTCTTTCAAAAACTCACATCTTCTCGCAAAACACGTGCACGGTCATCGCATTCAATTCTCCACTGCTTTTCAAAAAGATACTGCACTATCTACTTCTTGCAATGCTCTTAATTGGCCAGCAGAGGTCAGCAAATCCGGACAGAAACATTTAAAAACACACTGCACTGAACAGACGCATTCCACACAGGGCTTTCAATACACCATTTGTTTCAAAAGATTCCGCGTTCACTCATCAATAAATGATTATATGCGGCGTATGCTACGCCGCGGGTTGGCTAGTATATTATAATTCAGTGTAGAATATGTATTGCTGTTTTCTTCATATACATGTTTAAAAATATAAGATTGGCTTAAATGTTCATTCTAAATTGGTTTAGAACAATATTGAACACATGCATAGTACATTTTAATGAAACAATCACTTTCATTATTAACGTCTTACTAAACTCTAATGTGGTGTAAACATTGTAACTGTATTTTATATTTTGTTTCATGAATGTAAACGAAAAACTATTTTAAATTAACACAGATCTTGATGATTTTAATTTTGCCAACATGCATGTTCTCCCCGTGTCTGCGTGGGTTTCCTCCCACAGTCCAAAGACATGCAGGTTAGTTGCATTGACGATTCTAAATTGTCCTTGGTGTGTGTGTGTGCGCCCTGCCGGGGGTTTGTTTCCTGCCTTGCGCCCTGTGTTGGCTCCAGCAGACCCCGTGACCCTATAGTTAGGATATAGTGGGTTGGATAATGGATGGATGGATGATAAATGGTTCCCACAGACCTGAACACAACATAAATGTTAATAGTATTTTTGTTAGAAATGATCCGTATTGTTTAGTTTAATGTATGACATGACATGATGGCAGAAACCCTCTGAATTTCACAATGATGCGTTTTATTTGGTTTGATGTACTTTTTTACCTTCTCATTTTTAGCGCTTAATTTCTGAGTGGATCCTTGATCTGACGTTACTTTCCGGGCTTTGCCGAGACCTGCCGAAACCTTCCAAAAGTAATTTTACAAAGTCAGTCCTGAAACGATGGAGACGTCACTTCCGGGTCTGTAACTGCGGGTCTACAACTGCGGTGACGTATGGTGCTGTGGCTCTGCAAATGGATGCTACTCAGCAGGTAAGGGCCAGCAGAATGCGAATCCCCAGCTGGCTGATTTAATGTCTGTGCTTGCGGCCGTATGAGAGCTAGGGGAGGTCCTTCAGCCTGTTCGGTCATTTTCGTTTTCGCAGGTAATTCGCTGCCTCCAAGAGACCATCCAGAAGTTGGAGGAGAAGGCGATCATGCCTCTGAAAACACTACGAGAGTGGTAAGTAGAACCTGTACCGTAAATGAAGGAGGAGGGCTGAGTGAAGGGATGCCGGTATCGTTTCGTTCCGGTCACCGAGTACCCATTGGACGCAGGGCAAGTAGTCGATCATGCCGTAGGGGCAAGTCTGGTGGGGGGGTGTGCGAGGAGCCAGCTGTGGTGAGTTGGCGGTAGCCTTGCTGAGGTCCACAGGGGCACAGACAGCGTGGGGTCTCTTTTTGTCCCATAAGGAGACCCAGATCGTTATTGCATCCCAGAGTGAAAGGAGGAGGATCCAGAGACAGAGGACTGGAGCTCCTGACAAGGAGCAGGCTGGGCCCGTGTGCCCGCCTGCAATCAAGAGCCGCACTCTGTGGATACAGAGGGAAGCCCCAAGCCTGGCTGGGGACAAGGCGAAGCACAGAAACCCATCCTATTTCCATGTCCAGAGGGCACGGGGAGATGGAGGGAAGCACCGGTGCTTTAAGTGTAACAACCGTGGTCACAGGTGGAGGCGCTGTCTGTATACGCTCATGGATGACGCCATGGAGTTGCGTCGTGGACGTGCCTCCCTGCCCTTGTCTTGCTTATCTCTTTTAGGGTGGAACTGTGACCCGGACCATGCCGGCGCCCCAACTTGTCAGGAGACAGCCCTTGTGGGATGGCCCGCTTCTCCCTATGGGGTTGAGGCAGTGTGATAGATGGCCAGGAAGCCTGCCCCGCCAGGACAGCTGGAGGAACGACAGACTGGGAGAGTGGCACTTCTCTTTCCTGGGTGCCTGGTCGGTCGTAGAGCCCTGGAGAACAGCACCCAGAGTGCTTCCGGGTTCAAGGGCAGCACTTCCGTCACAATGGGGAGTGCGGCCGAAAGTTCGTCATCGTGCACCTGGAGCACATACAGGACAGGATAAAATAGTAGTAAAAATAATAGTACAGTACAGGACATACAGGACAGTAAAATAATAGTAATAAAGTTGTCTTGCCGTGTGGATGACTGCATTGCTTGAGGTCATCTCATGCTAATGTTGGCTGCTCTTAGAGATTAGGATTACGAAACAGACCATTGTGAAATGGAAATGTCGGTCAGCAGTGTGGACATATTTAGGTCCAGAGTGAACAAGTGTTCACAAACAGTACTGTACAGATATTTCATGTTAATCTACATTTTCATTTTCTACATCAGTAGAAGGCACATTTCAGATATCCAAACCTTCCTTTTCCTGCCAAACGTGTGTTTTTACATCTGCTTGCTTAGCCGATGCCTTCATTCAAGGTGACTTACAACTCTTGGTATCCAATTGGCTACGTGTCTTGTGGCTTTTCCATTTAGAGCCCAGGCAGGTCAAGTGACTTGCTCAGGGTCACACAGGGGTGTCAGTAGCAGGATTTGAACCCACAACCTCAGGGTTTGAAGTCCAAAGCCTAAACCACACGATGGTGTGGGGCTTTTTATTTAGAAAAGTAACCCGTTACATAGCAGATCACTTTTCAGATTAAACTTTGCAGGAGTAAACAGATGTAACCAAGAGAACATTAATTAATAATCAGCAGCATTATGAGCTGACTGAACCATCCTGAGGAACTTCAACAGAAACAGGAGAAGAAGGAAAGAAACTGGGAGACGCATCACATTTTTGTAATGTTCAGATATACGTGTGTGATGACCAAAGGGTGACTGAATGTCACATCACAAGGCCGTCACCAAACAGCTACTCACAACTGTTAAGGCAGGCCCTGTGACAGAAGGGACAATGTCGGCCACCTTAACTCTGCAGCTCCTCACTTCACGTAGGCCTGAAGCCTCTAGAAAGTCAAACTCTCTTACAAGTTGTGCTTGGACACAACAGACACAAAGAGACCCCCAGGCACACGATGACTAAAGCCTTTAAAGACACTCAGCATATTCTGGTCTGCTCATTCCCGGTGGGCTCTGCAGCTCAACTCTTCATGGCCTACTTCTCTGACTGAGAGGACCTGAAGACAACTAACTGTCTGTGGTGAAGAGGAACAGCCGAGACATAAAGTGAGAGCTGGTGAGTCTGCTAAAAAAGTCTTCAATCACAGCTGAACCCAATATGTCCCAGTGCATTAAGTGGGGGTTCAGCAGTCTGCTTTGGATTTTACGAGCTGCATGTCACTTTGTGTCCCATTTGGGCCACACAGTTTGGTTGATTTTTGGACAGTCTATGGATCTGAGGTTGCAAAGGCCTTCTCAACAGCGGCCATTTTCTTCTTTTTATTCAGTTTTCATCCTGCAGTCTCGTGAAGGTCTGAGCGGTGAGGAGTTCAAACACGTGAGTTTGTGATCGTATTGATTTGATTGTTCTGATGAGTATCTTTGACACTTCAGGTAACCTGCCGGTGTGACGGTGCGTATAAGGGGGTCACACAAGTGCTGACCCACTTTCATTTGTCTTTCTCCTTTTCTCTTTTGTTTTGTGCTCTTGTTGTTTTCCACTCTTTTCTTTCTCTATTTCACTCACTCTTATTTCTCTTTTTCTAATTCCCTTCCCCTATTCCTAAGACACCTCATTTTGCTGTAAATAGGAGAGTGAAAGAGAAGAATGAGGACATGATGGGTAAAAATGAAGATTAAAGGGAAAAAAAGAGTATGAAATAAGCAAAAGGCTTAGGGTGAAATGTGAATATCCTGTGCCACTAAGGCAGTCCTGACTGTGGAAGAGGAGCTGGTGTAGATGTCAGTCAGTCAGTCATTTCCCAACCCGCTATATCCTAACGTGATGTCACAGGGTCTGCTGGAGCCAAGCCCAGCCAACACAGGGTGCAAGGCAGGAACAAATCCCGGGCAGGGCGCAAGCCCACCGCCGGGCACACACACACACACACATGCACACACTAGGGACAATTTAGGATCGCCAATGCACCTAACCTGCATGTCTTTGGACTATGGGAGGAAACCCACACAGACACGGGGAGAACATGCAAACTCCACGCAGGGAGGACTGGGAAGCGAACCCAGACGGGTCTCCTAACTGCCAGGCAGCAGCGCTACCCACTGTGTGTGACATCTCAATATTGATATGGAGACTCAAGTAATGGCTGTGAAATTGTGGTACGCAGTGATGCTGGAGCTCCCAGGTCCATGTCAAGGGCACCAGTGGGGTAAGCAATGTGGAGTGTGTAGAGCAGAATATTCCTACATGGCAGATTTCACTTGGCGTCAAACTTAGCAGACACGTTTACACACCTGACACCTCCATAGCTGATGAGTTCCTAATAATAATAATAATATTAATAATACATTTTATTTTTATAGCGCCTTTCCCATGTTCAAGGCGCTTGTCAGCGTTACAAGTTTATTAGCCAGGTTTCCAAGCGCCACCCACTAGAAAAAGCTTAAAGGTTGTAGGTGTCCCAAAATATGGATAATCATCCCTCCCAGGATGGAAGAGGATTCCTTACCTGGCCGGGATGCCCTAATGGAAGGATGGATGGCAATACCCGACCGGGAGGCCTTATTATTCCTATCCTGTGTCCTGACTGGGATACCTAAAGACTACAGAAGCCATTAGGGGAGCAGTTCATCCCCCACCATTCTAGGTGGCAGTGCTCCTCCTGTAGAGTCCCAGTCTGGACACCCGCAGGGCTGCATGGGAGTTGGAGTCCAAAAGTGCAGCCCTTTAGGGATCCCTGGGGGACGATAGAGTGAGCTGCCGGGGACGACCCCTTTGGTTTGTGTATCACCCGGACGTGCTTAGAACAGGCCATGACACGTCACATCATGTCACTGGAGGTACTTTAAAGGGAGCCCTGGCTCGGGGACTCAGAGTTGGGAGGCAGTGGGTGAAACTTAAAGGAGGTGGAGAAGGAGGAAGAATTGTCTTGATTTAACATTAATTGTATTATTGGGGCTTGTAATTGGGAGTGGATTGAGAAAGAGTCTGGAAGAAGAATAAAAAGTGATTTGTTTTGTTCTGTTTTATTTCTATTTTAATTTATTCTATTTTTCCCTACTAGGGTTTTTTGGGAGTTTTTCTTGTCTTCTTAGAGAGTCAAGGCTGGGGGGCTGTCAAGAGGCAGGGCCTGTTAAAGCCCATTGCGGCCCTCTCTTTGTGTGATTTGGGGCTATACAAAAATAAACTGTATTGTATTTACGTGTTGTGTATTGCTGGATCTGTGGTTTGGGGCTCTCCGGTGCCCTCGTGTGGTCACAAGGTGTGAAGGTAAAAAGACGTTATTACCTTTAACACTCTTGCATTTTGTACTTAACTATTATTAATAACTGAATTAAAATGAAATATTTGAACAAGAATCAAACATGTAAGGCAAGCATGCTCACCGTCACACCACCATCTCACCCGGCATGCTTCTGTTTCTCTGTCCAAAGAGCACACTGGAGTATGTTGTGCTGCTCGCTGTTTTTGGTACGACATGCAGAGGACAATACAACCACTACTGGAGTTTGAATCTGTAGCTCTGCTGACCAGTGTCTCCTGGGTATTCCCAAAAATTCACTGTAAAGTGAAGTTAAATGACTGTGTTTAGAGTAAATATGACCAGTGACCTGAAATTAGGAGGATTGTCTGAGCTAGGGAGTTAGGGCCACCTGCTCTGTCCTTGAGCCACCACCGCTATCCCTGGGGGTACAAAGAGGAGAGCTGCATGTCAAAAACTGGGCGTATGCAGCTACAACTGAACCAGCTTTTTGGGTTCAGTGTACCTCCAGTGTAACAATCTGCCATCCGAGAAAAATGACTAGTCGAGAGCACATTGTGTGGGTCACTTGATGTCTACAAATCAGAGGCCCTCATTTGTGTTTCTACTTTAAATTCAAAACAAATGTTATAGGGTGGGTCGAGGAGAAGCGTGTCTGATTAAGTTTAGAGATTAAGAACAGTTAGTGCTACCGTTGATGTCATATCACAACAGGCGTGTGTGTGTGCTATGGAGAGAGGCAAGGACACCTCAGAGATGTCCTGAATGTCTTCATCAATGCTCACCAACTTCTATTTGTGGACAGTGGACTTAATCATTACTGTCTGTAAAGTCTTGATATGGCACCTGCTCAGCCCAGGGCTGCAGGGCACTACAGAGGCACTACTAATATTAACATCTCTTGATCAGGACATGCATAACACACTGGATTATTAAAGACCTCAGCCATCCTGAAGGGTTATTCTGAACAATACAGGCATGTGAAACCAGGAGGATAGAAAATCTTTAACACCCTTAAAATGTGCTGGTACTTTATTGTCACGATGGGATGTAAAAAAGAAGAGAGCGGAACAATAATGTTATACCCAGAAGAATTCTAAAATTGTCCCTAGTGTGTGCTTGGTGTTTGTGTGTGTGTGTGTGTGTGTGTGTGTGCACCCTGTGGTGCGCTGGCACCCTGCCTTGTGCCCTGTGTTGGCTGAGATTTGCACCAGCAGACCCCCGTGACCCTGTAGGTAGGATATAGCGGGTTGGATAATGGATGGATGGATGAACAATAATGTTATACTCAGACAGGGCTTTGAAGGAGTTATATAACATGACATCAGAAAAGTCAGAGGTGGCATTTCCAAGAAACATTAAGATATCCTCAGCATTAAATGGATTTGTGGCGAGTATTGTGTACAACAAAGGGAGAAATGAAGTCTTGAGTTACAAAGTGCAACTGCTAGAAGCTCAAGAAGCAAATTAAACAGGATGGAATAAAGTGGAGTGTAGTTAGGACATAATGCCAAAAGCTTTGGCCAACAAGTGTGTGCCCTGTGTCCAGGTTCAACAAAAGAAATGAGATTGTTTTGTCTTGGTAGAGTATTATATTGCTCTTCTTTCCCCTATTATATTATTAATACGTAGCCTTTGTCAGAATGCCTCAGATCTCACAGAATTACCACTGTTTCTGAGGTATTGTGCTTTATAACTTCTCCCCACCTTACCTTCTACATCTATAACCTCAGGCAATTAGGTATAGTAAAAGACAAGCAGGAGTTAAGTTACAATTTAAATAATGTATTATTGATAATATTCATAAATAATAACAATAAGCAAAGTACATTTGAATATTGGCAACCATACAACCTGATAAATGGTGATGTGTAGTTTCAGGCGGCACACAGACTTATTACTTAAAATGTTTCTAGTTAAGTCCTCATTTGTGGTCAGCTTTCTTCAGAACAGGCCACATGCCTGTCTCAATATGGCTGCCAAGCTGTGCTCTTCATTGTGTTGTCCTTTTCAGTTCATGGTGTGAGATGGTCATTCATCAGTTTGGTAAGATAGAGAGAGAGTGAGGGAGTGAGCAAATTTATAGTTTTTTTGACCAACCCCTACAACCAATAGGGCGTCATGGTACTTAAAGGCTTCTGTTACAAGCCAATTCCAAACAGCCATACTTCAGACCAGTGGGGGAACAGAACACCTTCACACCTGCCATCCCTCCAAACCAGGTGTTAAGGTAAAGCTTGGCAGCTGGGCAGCATGGCTTTCATGCTGGAGGTTGAGAGAGAGACTTTAGCAGAGAAACATTAGCCAAACTTGTTTAGTGCACTTCACCCAACTCTGTCGTAAAATTCACTTTCCTGACTGAGTCCTGGTGGGGGTTTGGCTACATGAATGTTTCTCATTAATGTAACACTAATATTCTATTGCTTTGCCTAAGTTACAAATAAAGACATACAAAATATTTATCAACTTGTATGTAAAATTTCACATCACAACAAAGGTGATAGTTTGAACAATCAGAGGGCTCTTTGCCTTCATTTTAAAAGTAGGAGATGAGGACTGTATTAATGAAAATGGCTGCTTCAGTGGAGGAGACCACAGATTTAAGCACTTGATAAAGCAGGAGAGATAGCTCGTTCCAAAATGCTGAGAGGAGCCCTAGTGGCAACCTAACTGAGAGGAGGACTCCACTTTGAGAACTTGTGCTAAAAACTTTATACAGTACATGACAAACTGCTGCTGTACCCCCAAGATCAGAGTACCCACTCAGATAACGTGGAGGACAGGACTGACTTGGGGGTGGGGCAGAGTTGTGTCATGAAGAGCTCCAGCACAACTGGTATGAAAAGATCAATTTAACAAGTGCCG
Organism: Polypterus bichir lapradei; assembly: GCA_026402145.1. Taxonomy (NCBI): domain Eukaryota; kingdom Metazoa; phylum Chordata; class Cladistia; order Polypteriformes; family Polypteridae; genus Polypterus; species Polypterus bichir. Next base: position 14,771,294 of record JANRMT010062807.1, read on the forward strand.
GTCTTGGTTTTCTGAAGTCTGCTTGGGGGTCACAGTACAAATCTATTTATACTGATTTAGGTGTTTGTAACATTTTTAAATGTGTACTGAGCTCTGAGTATATGAGGAACTGAATGAAGCTTACACCCTAGGATTGGGCACCTCTTCTGTTACTGTGTGTTATGTCGTCACGTCCTGATCTTCACTCTCTGGGCTCCTGTTTCACACTAGTCATTCATTGTAAGTGCCATCTCGCATTTGCTTCTTGTGTGATCTCAGGGGTCACCTTAAATCTCCTCCTTCTCACCAAGTAAAGACCAACTTTCACTTTGATTTCCTCATCTCCTTGTTTGTCTGACTGACTTTCTCTGCCTGCTTCTCCCTCTCACAGACGATGGCTGAAGCCCAACTGTTTAAATGCCATGATGAGTATTCCTGCTCAGTGTGTCTGGACACCCTGATTGACCCCGTGTCACTGAGTTGTGGTCACAGTTTCTGTCTGAAGTGCCTCAACAACCTCTGGGATCAAAACCAAGTGTGCAGCTGTCCTGAGTGTGGAGAGACCTTCACAACGAGGCCTGAACTGCACATAAACATGGTGCTGAATGAAGACATCAAGAATTTAAAGCAGAAGGCAATGGGCCCTTCTCCATCTCAGAATTATGATGGCCCTGGAGTCATGGAGTGTCACGTGTGTACTGGGAAGAAATTCAGAGCAGTGAAGACGTGTCTGACCTGCATGGCCTCCTTCTGTCAGATTCACCTCATGCCTCACTTTAAAAGAGCAGCCTGCAAAGACCATAAGCTGACTGATCCAAAGGGAAATCTACAGGAGAAGCTCTGTGTCAAACACCAGAAACGTTTGGAAATATTTTGTAGAACAGATGAGACGTGTATCTGTGCAATATGTGTGATGATTGGACACAAAGGTCATGAAGTGGTTGAGCTGGAGGCAAAAAGAGAAGAAAAGCAGGTGAGTGGGGTTTAGTGTTTCATGGCACTTGTACAGGCACACCCTGGACAATACCATTTTGTATTTGATAATTTTTTCTCCAGCATTGCATTTCTGGATAAGCTCAGTTCAATGGGACATCAGGCAACAGGTACAGTGAGAAAGGATCACATTAACAAAGCACCATTGGAATCAGATGTAGTGCTAAAGACAAAAGAAAGAGGGACATTCGATTATCGAATTGATGGCAAAGGCAATATTGTATGCAGATGGCATGATAACAGTGTTGTCACTGTTGCCTCATCTGGTGCTGGTATCGATCCCCTGTGTCTTGTCAATCATTATTCCCAGAAATTGAAAAAGAAGATCCAAGTCCAGCAGCCAAACATGATCAAAGTCTATAACCATTTTATGGGAGGCGTAGACAGAGCTGATGAAAACATTGATAAGTATCGGGCATCAATCCGTGGAAAGAAAGGGTATTCAAGTCCTCTGTTGTTCTGTTTCAAATTGGCCTTACAAAATGCATGGCAACTGCATAAAACATATGATAAGAAGCCAATGAATCTTCTGGAGTTTCCCCGATGTATCGCATGCCATTATTTGGAGACCCGCGGTCATCCTGCAGACCATGGCCGAACAGGAAGACTTTCTCAGAAGCGCAACATTGATTCACGTTATGATGGTCTGAATCATGTGATAGTCAAACAGGGAAAGCAAACATGGTGTGCTCAATGTCATAAGAACACCACATTTCGATGTGAAAAATGTGATGTTGCCTTACATGTCAAATGCTCTGCTGGATATCACACTGAAGAGCAGGTATTTACCATCTCCTGAGATAAGAAACATCATTTTACACTCACCTAAAGGATTATTAGGAACACCTGTTCAATTTCTCATTTAATGCAATTATCCAATCAACCAATCACATGGCAGTTGCTTCAATGCATTTAGGGGTGTGGTCCTGGTCAAGACAATCTCCTGAACTCCAAACTGAATGTCAGAATGGGAAAGAAAGGTGATTTAAGCAATTGTGAGCGTGGCATGGTTGTTGGTGCCAGACGGGCCGGTCTGAGTATTTCACAATCTGCTCAGTTACTGGGATTTTCACGCACAACCATTTCTAGGGTTTACAAAGAATGGTGTAAAAAGGGAAAAACATCCAGTATGCGGCAGTCCTGTGGGCGAAAATGCCTTGTTGATGCTAGAGGTCAGAGGAGAATGGGCCGACTGATTCAAGCTGATAGAAGAGCAACTTTGACTGAAATAACCACTCGTTACAACCGAGGTATGCAGCAAAGCATTTGTGAAGCCACAACACGCACAACCTTGAGGCGGATGGGCTACAACAGCAGAAGACCCCACCGGGTACCACTCATCTCCACTACAAATAGGAAAAAGAGGCTACAATTTGCACGAGCTCACCAAAATTGGACAGTTGAAGACTGGAAAAATGTTGCCTGGTCTGATGAGTCTCGATTTCTGTTGAGACATTCAAATGGTAGAGTCAGAATTTGGCGTAAACAGAATGAGAACATGGATCCATCATGCCTTGTTACCACTGTGCAGGCTGGTGGTGGTGGTGTAATGGTGTGGGGGATGTTTTCTTGGCACACTTTAGGCCCCTTAGTGCCAATTGGGCATCGTTTAAATGCCACGGGCTACCTGAGCATTGTTTCTGACCATGTCCATCCCTTCATGACCACCATGTACCCATCCTCTGATGGCTACTTCCAGCAGGATAATGCACCATGTCACAAAGCTCGAATCGTTTCAAATTGGTTTCTTGAACATGACAATGAGTTCACTGTACTAAAATGGCCCCCACAGTCACCAGATCTCAACCCAATAGAGCATCTTTGGGATGTGGTGGAACGGGAGCTTCGTGCCCTGGATGTGCATCCCACAAATCTCCATCGACTGCAAGATGCTATCCTATCAATATGGGCCAACATTTCTAAAGAATGCTTTCAGCACCTTGTTGAATCAATGCCACGTAGAATTAAGGCAGTTCTGAAGGCGAAAGGGGGTCAAACACCGTATTAGTATGGTGTTCCTAATAATCTTTTAGGTGAGTGTATATGTTACTTATAATGTAAGAAGTGGATTTGCCTAGTGTTCCAATTTTGGAACACCACATAACTCAACAATGGAATGTAATCAATTTTTTTTCTCTTCAAATTCTTGTTCCTTATATTTGTCTACGCAACATTTGTGAATTTCATGCACAAACTCAAAAATGTCAACCTTTGGCATAAATGGGTTAATATTTCCACCTGTTTGCTCATTTGATTTACTGTCAGGTTTATCAGAGACCAGTAAGTTCATCTTCGGACGGTAAGAGAAACTGACAATGCGACGCGTGTCCTCTTATGTGTCCAAACAGAGACAGCTGGGGGCGACACTGAGTGACATTGGGAGGAGACTTGATAAAAGCAAGAAGGAACTGAGGAAGACGAGACAGGCGGTGGACAAAATGAAGGTGAGTGGAATTAAGGCGACAGTTCATGTGAATAAAGGAAAAAAAATAAAATTAGAAGAGCCGGCAGAGTAATCACATGTGGGGACAGGAAAAGAGAGATGGAGAGAAGACGTTTTATTGTGTCCTTCATAGCAGGTCACTGTCCTCCATGTCTTACTCATCTGTGATTCAGGCAGTATGGCCCTCGTGTCCTTTGGATTTTCCATCACACTGTTATCATTTACTAACCCCAACATTAACTCAAACCGCAGGTTGGCACTGATGTTCTGAGGGAGACTGGTGGGCACAGTGTTTGTCAATGGACCTTTCTTGTTTAGGTGTTCCTCTGGTTGAGCGAGTTCAGTTTTGATTATCATGATTGCTGTTCTTTAGACATTTTCTCTACGTCGTACACATTTTTAGTTCTGTGTGACCTGCTAGCCTTTTGTCTCACATTGTGAACCACTAACATTCTAGCAATATCATTCTTTCTTTTGTAAAACTTCCTTTTGACTTCGATGTAATCACTTAGGACATAATGATGGTTTGCTGGGGCTGAGTCCCTGGTCACTTCTGTTGCCTCACAGATCTCAGTGTGTCCATGTGTAGTTTGTGTTTTCTCTCTATCCCGTTGTGGGTTTTTCTCCAGGTCTTCTGTGGGTTTGGTTAATTAGCAGTGACACTAAACTGGCCCTTTATAATTGTGAGCGTTGGACAATGTGGCCCTCTTTTGGCCTGGCATATTGTCCAGGGGTGTTTCTTACCAGGAGGAATTGTTAATGTTTTCACCCGTCAGAGGAAGAACTTGTCACTTCAACTCTTTTTTTTTTAACACAGTCTCACATTTCAGTTCAGTTCAGCACCAGAGAGTGCATTAAAGTAGTAAACGCAGCAGATCCAGACCACCAGGGTCTGCCTTCATTTCAGATAACTTGTCACTCAACATTGCATCGTCCTTTTAAGAAACTGATAAGACGAATAGCAGTGACAGTCAGGAAAGGACAAGTGACTGTCCTGACATATTGACCACTAGAGTGATTTATACTTTAATGCTCGTATATGTTTGTGGATTATTGGTCAAATTCCTGCATATTAGTGAAACAAGAAATCCCCCATCCAATCCAATGTCGACTCTTCAATACTACACCTGTTCCACATGTTTGTTGATTTTCCTTAATAACTGATTTGATTAATTTAAATAAAAGTTAATCTTACATTAGTGTCCATCTAGTTCAAATATAACCCATTCAGACTCCTTGGTCAACATCATGTATTAAATCTTCTAATATGCTCGGTCCTACATGGACAAGTGAATAAGATCTGAGATGACCACCTTGTCAGTTCTGTTCCTCAGGTTAGTGCCCAGCTACCTTAACTTGGATCTTAGAGTCTGCCCTGATGTACGTTGTTTGGGATAATGACAACAGAATTAATTCCATCTCTTGCCAAAAGACCCTTCTACCCATCATAGGAGATTTTCAGACTGTTTAGCAGTGGAGCAATGCACAATATGAGACTCGGATCCTATAATATTTGAGTTCCCTGCTGTCACTACTTCCCTTTCTTTGTGCACTCATTTTTATGTCACCTTTTGGGACTTCTTATTCCTGTCTATCACCTCAAAATTCTCAGATTAGCTGCCCAGTTGCACAAGCTCCTGAAAAAAGTTGGGCACCTCTAACTCTGGGCTTTATATGTACCTGGGCAGTGTGTACGAGGGGTGTTCATACAAATATAAACAGGAATTTATGAATTGAATACAATGATACGACTTACACACTACATTTCTATGTAGTCTCCTACTACTGCAACACCCTTGTTCCAGCGCTCAGTAAGCTTCTTAATCCCATAAGAACAGAAGTCTTGTAACTGCATGATGATCCATTCTTGCACAGCGTCAATAACCTCTTCATTTGACTTGGATTTCTTCTCGCCTAAAAATTCCTTAACCGGACCAAAGAGATGATAGACCCTCTCTGAATGACTTGCACCAATCATAGACTCTAGACCGAGAGAGACACGCATCCCCAAACTAATTTTTAAGTTTCGATGAAATCTGAGATGGAATGACTCCTTCATTTGTCAAAAATGTAATAATAATTTACTGCGTAACACTGCTGTGTACCTCCTGCTCCGACATGTTGATTACAACTAACATGAAGGGGGGAAAGAGCAGCCAGCACTACTAATGATAGGTTCAAACATGCATGTGTTTGTCCAAAGAGTCATGTCAACCTTGCACTCTTTATAAGAACAGAGCATGAAAATTCCTGTTTATAACTGAACGTCCCTCGTATCTCCTACCATGTGCTAAACTCAGACCATGACCCAATGTCCAGTGCCACTTTAGGAGTGCACACTATCTCTCCAAAGACCCACGTGTAAGTTCAGTTTTCCTGTTGGATGCAGGCTGGTTACCTCCTCTTCCTCCTTCAAAATGGCCAACAACATATTGGATCTGGCTTCATTTTAAAAATCTGAGTGACTCTTTAACTCATTTTAAATAATATTTTTATATACATTTAACCTAACTCCAGTAATTGTTTAGTACCTATTTTATGCCGATTATCTTTTTAAAATAATTTCATGAACTTCCTTCTCATTCACTGTCACAGCCTGCCGTGTGTTTCTCAGCCTGTTCTAAACTCTCCCATACCTCCTGAATTTTTCCATAAAGGATGGTCTCTTTATTGACTTCGTTCTAATACTTCTGCGGACACGTGGTCTAATCTAATGTCCTCCCTATTTAAATTAATTCTTCATCCTCCTAGCAGAAACACTCACGTGATTGAGTGTGATGTAACTGAATTAACCAGCAAACTCTTTCTGAGCTTTAATGCCTTCTTTCTTGATTGCTGTTTTTAATTCTTCTTACGTCTCTGTTGCATTGTTCTCATGCCAGTTGCATAATCGTATCATGGCCGGCACCACAAGTGTCAATCCCACACACTTTATAATATGAAGAATGCGCACTTCTATTGGTGGTGTCTGACTAAATAAACTTCACATCAACGATTACACTCGGTCTTCTCTGAGACTGGAGCTCTTGAACCTGAAATGGACAGTCATTCTGAGACCACCCTCTGATGAAGAAGAAAGAGAGGAAGATGGGATCTTATAGGAAAAAGGAGCATCAACAAAGGAACATGGGAAAAAAGTACAGCAAACAGATTAAATAATAAATACACTGAGACACAAAATAACATTCTATTATATTAAAAAATCCGCGGACGAGAAGTGACTTTTTCAGAGAGATACTTTCACATCCCGTGAGATGAGACTTTGTGCCATCATGGGGCCAGAAATAAAAGACAAAGAGTAGATGACAAAGTAGAATGTTGTAAAGAATTCAAGAACGTTGGCATGATACACATGCAGAGCAGGTTAGAGATAATGGAAGAACGAAAATTCAGAAGTCTCCAATAAATGATAGTAAAGATTGATTTAGCACAAACAAATGGAAATTATTACTTGGTGAGATAACTGAACAGTGAAAAGAGATGGAATATATTGTTCGGCTTTAAACTTTTAAGTCGGAGACTTGTAGATCATCTAATTCGTGTTGCCATCAGGGTGTTTCTTCCCAGTGAAGAGGCGTATCCGCGAAAATTAAAAGCTTTGTTGTTTGGTGAAAGTGAAATCCATAAACGCGAGCATCAGAGATGCTAATTGGATGGTGCGTAACGCAGGCGGGGGGTTGGCGAGCGAAGCAGGCAGGGGGCAAAGCCCCCTAATATATGCATAGTATTAAAAATATGGTAGATCAAAGTCAACAGAAGTCAAGCTAAATGGGAGAGACTATTTGAGGAAACACAAAAAGCCATTCAGTTCATTTAAACCAGTTGGCCTAATGGTGTTGAACTTTAATATCCAATAATCCTCTTTACGTTCGAGAAGATTTGTGAAGTCACCACATTATGATGAGGCTGGTGATCTCCAGTGTTGGTTTGGTATAAAATATACCTGGAAATCTTCTGTAGAGCATCTTCTAAATGTACTTTTTCTGTTCATGAATTGGGGGGGGGGGGTCTGACTGTCCCATTTGAACCAATATACGGGAGCTGAGCAGTAAAGAGATCAACAGTTTGCTGAAAGAGCCATGTGTAGTAGTGATGATATCACTTTAAGATTGAAGATGAAAACTTTCTAACTGAAGTGTGGAAAAAGATGTTCTTGGGATAAATGACTGAAAAATCACCATTAAAATAAAAAAACGTGTCGAGAGGTTTACTCACCTTGGCAGTGACATTCATGTCTCTGGTGACTCTTCCTATGAAGTCTGTAGACGGATTGGGAGAGCATGGGGGTCATGAGGGCACTGGAAAGAGGGTGTGGCGCTCCCGATATCTATACAAAAGGTCTCGTTATATGGTTGCGAGACATGGACGCTATCCAGTGACCTGAGATGAAGACTGGACTCCTTTGGTACTGTGTCTCTCCGGAGAATTCTTGGGTACCGTTGGTTTGACTTTGTGTTGCTCATGGAGTCCCGAATGAGGCACATGACCTGCATTGTGACAGAGTGTCAGTTACGGCACTACGGCCATGTGGCGCGTTTCCCCGAGGGTGATCCGGCTCGTAAGATCCTCATTGCTGGGGACTCGAGTGGCTGGACCAGGCCAAGGGGTTGCCCACGTAACACCTGGCTGTGGCAGATAGAGGGTCATTTCTGGAGGGTGGGACTGGACCGTGTGTCTGCCTGAGGGGTTGCAAACCGGGATGCAGAGTTGTTTCGTCATGTAGTGGGTGCGGCAACGCAATGTACCAGTGCATGCTCCCCACTTTGACTTGAGTTGTTTTGACATGAAGTACAGTGTGTGCCTGGGCTTTAAAGTGATGTTAATAAATGAAATACAAATGAAGTCTTCCAATAAAGACTAAAAACTCTTGAGTTTTACAATGAGAAGTGGATGTGGAAGAGTAAATAAAGAAAGTGTTCATGATGCCAAATGACATGACAGTCCTCTTACCAACCACCAGGCACTCTGATTTCATATCTCCATCTCTCAGGTTTGACATAATGGCCGAAAGGGTTGTCTTGCACCTCAAACCAGAACACAATTACTACACACAAGTCTCTGGACCATAAGGACACTTTTGCTTTCACACACGTACCTTCCAACACATAAACTGTTCTTCCCAATATCTGTACTTCTTCTTCCTATCTCCTCCTCTGCTCCAGGTGAGTGTTGTCCTACTCTCTCCTGGCTCTCTAACGTTAAACTGTGGAGAATTTCCAGCTGTTGACAGGTGTTACCCAGATACTTGTGTTGAGTCTGACGGAGTCCTCAAAGTACAGTGAGGTGTCCCCAAGTAGGTCACTCTAGCAGCTACAACTGTCCTCAACATGGCTGCCTGTTTAGATTATTTATCCCGTACAGCCATAGGAGTGTTCAAATAGGAGCTCTGGCAGTGGGTTGCTGCCACCCAGCAAACAAAGGGAACATATTGCCCTGGGAGACAATTTCTTAGTGCCTTTCCATTATTCTAGATTTTTCCACCATAATGTGATGCAAACCCATCCAAATAATCCTTTTACAACATCCAGGTAATTCTTATTCGGTAACGTAATTCAGTGTTTTTTTATTTTTGTTTTTTTTTTTTACCATCCAACCAGATCTTTGTGCAAAGTGATGTATAGGAGCATAAGAAGAGCTTCTCTGATCTGATTTGCTCTATTGAAGAAACCCGAAAGAAACTGATTGTAAAGATCAGAGAACAAGAAAAGATAGAAATGGAGAAGGCTAAGAGAATCATGGATGACCTGGAGAAGGAAATCAAAGAGCTGAAGAGAAAAGACACTGAGCTGAAGAAGCTTTTAAGGATTAAGGACGACATCCACTTCTTGAAGGTGAGGTGACACTTCATTCGGTATCTGATAAGATTGGGGTTTATGGGCCAACCTGTGAACATTTAGAGAGAAATTCCAAAGATCTGACAAGTTTTACATCATGATAAAAACAAGCCATTTGGGCTAACGTAGATCATCTGTTCATAATCACGTATTACTTCTAAAACATACAGGAGTAGTTGTTTCACTCTGCACCACTGGGTCACTTGTCCAATTCACCTACATTTAAAAATATAACATCTAATTAAAAATGACACCAACTCCCTTCATATCTTTTGACACTTCTGTCACGTCACCTCCTCATGTCTCTGTCCTTAAACTAATGAGATTCCAATCCTTCAGCATTTCCGCACAGCTCAGACCCCACAGTCCTGCCTCATCACTTTTCTCTGGACTTTTTCTTGTTTTGATGCCATTTATTGGATAAGGAGACCAAATGTGTAGACAATATTCTGGATTTGAACTCACATCTCCTTCTTGATAGACTAACTGGTCACAGACTGCTTCATTCAGCCCATTGCTAGCAGGTCTGTATAGGCCTGTAATCTCCATAGAGTAGCACTGGCTGTAGAACGTGGTGTACAGAAGAGACATCACATTACCAATAAGTCATATTGTCATATTTTTGCCTTGGTCAATTATAAATGCTATTAGTGTGAAGTGGAAACATCTAGGAGCAACAACAACAGCTCAGCTGAAAAGTGGTAAGACACTGAAGATCTGTTAGCAATGAGTGCTGTAGCCCATCAGAATTAGCCGCCATCGCTTTCCAGTGAATTTCAAGCTGGCTTTGGAATCAACGTCAGGACAAGAAGTGTTTGTTTTGAACTTAATGAACTCATAAGCAATACTGGTCACCAGCTTGAGTGGTGTAAGGTTCACCAAAATTGGGCTCACATTTATTGGAGTGATGAATTACACTTCACCATCTGGCAGTGTGCTTGGTATGGCGAGGGTCCGGAGACCAATGTGCTGAAGGCCTTTTCCTGTTTCAGCCTGATAGAGTAATGTCTATGGAGAAATGATGTGGAAGAACTTGACTGGCCTACACTGGACCCTCACCTCAACCAATCTGAACTCTTTTGGGATTAGCTGGAACACCAAGTTTGGGCTCGATGTAATTACCCAGCATCAGGATTGACCTCTTTAATGTTGTTTAGAGTGAATCAAAGCAAATTCCTGCCACCATTTTACAAAATCCTCTGGAAAGATGAGCGGAGGCTATGATAATAAAAAAGTGGGTGGGCATCTCCATGTTAATGCACGTTGGTCAATAGATAGATAGATAGATCGATCGATTGATTGATCGATAGATAGATACTTTATTAATCCCAAGGGGAAATTCACATAATCCAGCAGCAGTATACTGATACAAAAAACAATATTAAATTAAAGAGTAATAAAAATACACGTAAAAACAGACAATAACTTTGAATAATGTTAGTATTTAATCCCCTGGGTGGAACTGAAGAGTCGCATAGTGTGGGGGAGGAACGTTCTCCTCAGTCTGTCAGTGGAGCAGGACAATGACAAAAGTCTGTTACTGAAGCTACTCCTCTGCCTGGAGATGACACTGTTCAGTGGATGCAGTGGATTATTCATGATTGACAGGAGCCTGCTCAGTGCCCGTTGCTCTGCCACGGGTGTCAAAATGCCCAGCTTTATTCCTACAACAGAGCCTGCCTTCCTCACCAGTTTGTCCAGGCGTGAGGCGTCCTTCTTCTTTATGCTGCCTCCCCAGCACACCACCGAGTAGAAGAGGGCGCTCGGCACAACCGTCTGGTAGAACATCTGCAGCATCTTATTGCAGATGTTGAAGGACGCCAGCCTTCTAAGGAAGTATAGTCAGCTCTGACCTCTCTTATACAGAACATCAGTATTGTCAGTCCAGTCTAATTTATCATCCAGCTGCAATCCCAGGTATTTATAGGTCTGCACCTTCTGCACAGTCACCTCTGATGATCACAGGGTCCATGAGGGGCCTGGGCCTCCTAAAATCCACCACCAGTTCCTTGGTCTTGCTGTTTTTTTTTTTTTTTGCGTTAGCCATGTAGAGAATATACCTAACATTTCATTAACACCCAACATCGTAGTGGCCCTCTCGACTTTGTGTGGTTAAGGATGGTGATCAGTCCACTAGAACAACCAAGTCTCTCTCATCGGTTATAATTTCAAGTTGTAGACCTTTTATTGTACATTTATTTTCAACAGCTTAGTTCATACAAGTGTAAGTGTTTATATTTAATTACATTCACCTCTCAACTCAAAGAAGCAGCAGCCCCAGCACTGTCCCTGCCCTCTCCATTGACTTCAATTCTTCTTAAGCTCCTCACACCATAATGCCTTGTTTTCAGCGCTTAGTCAATCTCTCTGCTTGCTGTACCCTTATGGACAGTCTGACAACTCGCCTCTCAAGTGTAAAACGTTTATTGAAAGTCGAGGCCAACCACATTCTTATGCTCCACTATACTGAAATTCTCTGTCATACATATCAGTAAATGAAAGTGTAGCCGCGTTTATCCAAAATGACCATAGTTCGGCAGCTTTTATTTTCCTTATAGGATGATCCAAGCACCAGTGTGACATGTGATTAAATAACTCAGTAACACTTTATAATAACTGCACACTATGAAGCATTAGTTAAGCATGACTAAATACTTTGTTCATCATTTAGAAAGCATCGCTTCCACATTAATTGGCATTAGCAACCACTTTATTATAAATGCCATTATAAATGCTTTAGTACTGATTCTTTGAAAAATATTAATTATTAGTTAATTGATCATTAATAAAGCATCGTAAATGCAGTTATCAAAGACATTATAAATATGCTTTGTGATCAGAACTAAAGCATTTATAATGGCATTTATAAAGTGGTTGCTAATGCTAATTAATGTGGAAGCGATGCTTTCTAAATGATGAACAAAGTATTTAGTCATGCGTAACTAATGCTTCATAGTGTGCAGTTATTATAAAGTGTTACCAATAATTCCACAGACAAAATATCTTTGTCTTAAAATTCACACAAAAATAGAGAAAAAATTGATATAGCAAAGAAGGGTGACTGGAGGATGTGCTCCAACTATAGGGGGATCACACTCCTCAGCCTTCCCAGTAAGGTCTATTCAGGGGTGCTGGAGAAGAGAGTTCGGTCGATGGTCAAATCTCGGATTCAAGAGGAACAATGCGGATTTCGTCCCAGCCGTGGAACGCTGGACCAGCTCTACACCCTGGCCAGGATCCTGGAGGGGGCATGGGAGTTTGCCCAACCAGTCCACATGTGTTTTGTGGATTTGGAGAAGGCATTCGACTGTGTCACTCGAAGCATCCTGTGGGGTAAGCTCCAAGAGTACGGGGTACAAGGCTCGTTGTTACGAGCCATTCAGTCCCTGTACAGCAGGAGCAGGAGCTTGGTCCGCATTGCCGGTAATAAGTCGGACTCGTTTCCTGTTGAGGTTAGACTCCGCCAGGGCTGTCCTTTGTCACCGATTCTGTTCATAAGTTATATGGACAGAATTTCAAGGCACAGCCAAGGAGTGGAGGGAGTCTGGTTCGGTGACCTTAGAATCTTGTCTCTGCTATTTGCGGATGACGTAGTTCTGTTGGCTTCATCGGACAGTGACCTCCAGCTCTCACTGGAGCAGTTCACAGCCGAGTCTGAAGCAGCGGGGATGAGAGTCAGCACCTCTAAATCCAAGGCCATAGTTCTCAGCCGGAAAAGAGTGGAATGCTCTCTCTGGGTTGGGAACACATTACTGCCTCAAGTGGCGGAGTTCAAGTATCTCGGGGTGTTGTTCACGAGTGAGGGAAGAATGGAGCAGGAGGTTGACAGACAGATCGGTACGGCATCCGCAGCAATGCAGACTCTGCAATGGACCGTCTTGGTGAATAGAGAACTGAGCCAAAAGACGAGGCTGTCGATTTACCAGTTGATCTACGCTCCTACCCTCACCTATGGCCACGAGCTTTGGGTAGTGACTGAAAGAGCAAGATCGCGGGTACAAGCGGCCTTAGAGATAGGGTGAAGGGTTCAGTTATCCAGGAGAGACTTGGAGTATTCGCATTGAGAGGAGTCAGTTTAGGTGGTTTGGGCATCTGGTCAGGATGCCCCCTGGAGACCTCCCTGGTGGGGTGTTCCGGGCATGTCCCACTGGGAAAAGGCCACGGGGCAGACCCAGGACATGCTGGATGGATTATATCTCCCGGCTGGCCTGGGAACGCCTCTGGGTCCTCCCGGAGGAGCTGGAGGAGGTGGCTGGGGAGAGGGATGTCTGGGCTTCCCTGCTTAGGCTGCTGCCCCCGCGACCCGACCTTGGATAAGCGGTGGATAATGGATGGATAAATGAAAAAAATTTCTTATTTAAGAAAAGTTCTGTTTAAGGCTTATAAATCTCGTTTCATTTCTCTGTGTTTGGTCATACAGTTGAATCGGAGGCATGTCATGCAAGTTAATCACGTAAGTACGGTCAGAAAGCTGTATGCCATCTGCTGTTTCAAAAGTATCTGATAGCCCATGCCAGCAGTAAGACTATTTCACTAACTGGATTAATTAACACTCTGTTCTTCAGAAACACCTGAGACAGTTCTATCTCATGAAAGACTATACCATATCTATATAATGACATTCTATAGAAAGTAAGAAAACAATTTATACATTTAACATTAAAGATTAGCTTTCTATGATTGGCTCTTACAGAATGGCACATCAGTTCCCCGTTTAATCTAAAGTGATTGTCCACCATGCAGTTCTGTTAGTGAGGCTTCTTCTCACTTGCCTGGCTTTGATTTCTGCCGTCCCCCTCCTCTCTCCTGGTACAGACTTTCTCACCTCGCTGTGTCCTTCCTGCTAGTGGAGTCTCGCTCACTGTGTCTACCAACTTCTCTTCTGATGACCTGAGAAAGGAGCTGTCATGTCTGAAAAAGAAACTGGAGAAGATCAGCCAGTGGGACATTGTGACTTGGACTCCATCAGGTGAAGCATCTTGTCATGTTGTGTCTTCTGTTAAAGTCCTTCAGAAAGTCAAGAGTGACAATAAGATTGGAAATGAATGAAGATGGCCTGCTCTTTAACAATTATCTAGCAGCAATTGCTGTCAAACATTTTTTTTTATTATGTATAGTGCCTTTTATAATGATCGTTATCACACTCTCCTAGGAAGCAGTTGCTTTTACCATTTCTATTTTCTTCTGCACTTGGGTCCTAATCTGGGATCCTGAGGTGGTTTGTCATGTGGTGGGTGTGACAACACCCTGTATCAGTGCCTGCTCCTAACCCCTCTCTTTCTTGAGTGACCATTTGCAGATGTCATTTTGAGATGTCATATCTAGATGCTCTCCTTTGTCGGATGACTAGCCATTCCCCGCGTCTTTGCCCACATAGAAGCGAAACAGGACAGCGAGGATGGCCCTGCCCGACTCCCTTCTCCTAATGTCACGCTTCCCCCTCTGCTCGGCCTGCAGCCTCTGTCTCGGATTAGCATGAATATATTGCTCCTGCAAGTAAACTATGATTCTTAGTTGCAAAATCAACCGGAATGTTCAAGCAAATTCTAGAAAAAAACCTGATCTAAATCTGTTAAGTGGATCTCTCGTTCGCTAGCTAAGTGGATATAAGATACGCCCCGAGGCTGGACAGTGAGTGAGGAGGCCCTAGCCCGTAGCCTCTCTCGGATTCACGCAAATAAATTGGTAGCACAAGTGAACTCTGATACTTAGTGTGATGAGAGAAGTTGTAAAATCAACCGGAATGTTCACGCAAATTCTTGAAAAAACCCCAATCTAAATCTGTTAAGTAGATCTCTTATTCGCTAGCTAAGTGGATACAAGATATGTCCCAAGGCTGGAGAGTGAGTGAGAACGCCCCAAATCCCCCAGCCCCCCCGCCAGCCCGCAGCCTCTGTCTCGGATTAGCATGAATATATCGCTCCTGCAAGTGAACTCTGATACTTAACATGATGAGAGAAGTTGTAAAACCAACCGGAATGTTCAAGTAAATTATAGAAATAAACCCGATCTAAATCCATTAAGTGTATCTCTCGTTCGCTAGCTAAGCGGATATAAGATACGCCCCGAGGCTGGAGAGTGAGTGAGGAGGGCCAATCAGCCCGCAGCCTTTCTCGGATTCACGTAAATAAATTGGTAGCACAAGTGAACTCTGATGCTTAGTGTGATGAGAGAAGTTGTAAAACCAACCGGAATGTTCAAGTAAATTATAGAAATAAACCCGATCTAAATCCATTAAGTGGATCTCTTGTTCGCTAGCTAAGCGGATATAAGATACGCCCCGAGGCTGGAGAGTGAGTGAGGAGGGCCAATCAGCCCGCAGCCTTTCTCGGATTCACGTAAATAAATTGGTAGCACAAGTGAACTCTGATACTTAACATGATGAGAGAAGTTGTAAAATCAACCAGAATGTTCACGCAAATTCTAGAAAAATACCCGATCTAAATCCATTAAGCAGCTCTCTCAGACATTGGATTTTATGTATCTAGAGATGGCACTCATTTGACGTTGATACATTTTTCCAAGAAATCCATTTTTAATTAATTTACAAAAGAATATTTGTTTTTAATTTCATAAAGAAATCAGCTGTTTGTGTGGTGCTGTTGTGTTTGTCATTTGGTGTTGTGTTTTTACTGCACTATGTCTGTAATGTGTGTTTTAAGGATTTAGTTAAGCTTTCACAATGCCGTCTTCACAGTTTTCATTCTTCTCCTCTTTTCTTTTTTTTTTCAGGTGGTGAAGCTCCAGTTTTCATCCTCCAGCCTCCTGAGCCTCGGAGCAGAGATGACTTTTTACAGTGTGAGTTTGGGTTTCGATTGAACGGATCAGCAGATAGAAATCATTTCACTGTTAATATCCCAGGACAGGCTTACGATAGGAAAATGTTACCAGCAGAAACTGTTGAGTGTTTTGGAACTGATGAAATGAACGTGATGAGACCGGTGCATTATGAGATAGAGAGATTCACGCAGCACCCAAATGATCTGTTTATACTTGAGTTTCTGAAGTGTCAAATGAACTCACGGGAAGTAAAAAAAAATTAAAAAAAACATCCAATCAGATCCTGCCAACTACACCAGGTCTAGCTATCACAAGAGTTCCATGTTCTTTTTGATTTTTTTGACACCTTTTTCTAGGTGACTTACTGCTGTTTTCCATTTGTTTTGATATACTTTTCTATTTGGGTCATTCCCTTATAACAATAAAAGTAATAATTTCTTTATAGCGCACATCTTATACAGTGAAAACAACTGAATCATTGTTACATAAAATAATTATGATATCCACTGCTATTAACAAGTATATATTGAATATGAAGAATTGTTAATGTTTTTTGAAATTAACAGAAATCCCAGTAAGCTCAGTGCTCATTTCCAGAACACGCTGGAATGTTTTCTCCTCTGACTCATCCTTAGCCCACTTTGCAAGTTTACTGATTTGTCGCACAATAAAATTCAATCAGTGATCGGTGCACAGTGGCTGATTGTCTTCATGGACTGATTTACTCGGGTCAGCAGTCCATCAGTGCTGTGGTGAGTTTACATTGAAGTGATTTTTAACGTCATGTTGTCAAACTGATTTAATCCAGTTCAGGGTGGTAGCGCTCGTCATCACAAAAGGCCAATTCAGAGCCGCCAAGTAATCCAACGTGCACGTCTGTGGGATGTGTGAAGAAAACCAGAGTGACAGGAGGAAAACGTGAAGACCTGACAAAGACAACGACTGGGATTACAATGTGCATCATACAGACCAATTTCACTTCTGAATAATGATGTTAAGATACTCTCAAAAATCATAGATAGAAGGATGGAGAAAGTGTTGCCTTCGGTAATATCACAAAAGCAGACTGGATTTATCAAGGGTCGACACATCTTCCAATCTTTGACGTCTGTTTAATGTAATTTACTCACTAGCAAAGTCAAACACCCCAGAAATATTATTATCATTGGATGCAGAAAAAGCATTTGACATGATTGAATGGAAATACCTTTTCACTACATTAGAGAAATGTGTGTTTGGCCCGAACATTTGTGCATGGATCAAACTACTGTATACCAATCCAGAAGCTTCAGTTTGTATTGTTCAGACTACTTTAAACTAAAACATGGTACCAGACAAGGATTCCCCTTGTCACCACTGCTATTTGCAATTGCCATTGAACCACTGGCAGTTCACTGTCGAAATGCTTATCAGATAACGATTATCAGAGAAGGACTGGAACAGAAAATTTCTCTATATGCAGATGATATGGTACTGTATATATCAGACCCACAAAATTCTATGCTGCAGTCCTAACAGCACTTACAGAATTTCAAAAAGACAACGACTGGGCGCCGAATCCAAAGTCGTGAAGCTGAATCTGTGAGGCTGCAGCTCCAGCCCCTCGGCCATCATGCTGTCCTGAATCGAGTTTTCTTAAATGAATTTCCTCTTCTTCCCATTTCTGACTTTTTAGAACCAATTTTAATCATCTCCTTTACTGACTGAGCAGCCTCAGCTTACTCCATAACGATTCTCTTGATGAAGTACACATCTCTCAGTGCTCAATTGCCACCTTGTTTGTTGGCCAGTAAATCAGCCTGCTTTTGGACACGAGTTTTATGATAATTCATTACACACATGTTATTCTCAGGCAGTTCTTATTTTTATTTTAATTTTTGTTTTTATTTTCGCACTCCTATTTATTAACAACCTGTGGGGCAGACCTTCAAAGTTTAGTAGACCACTGGAAATGATGGAACAAAAGATTTTAAATGGAAGGAGGACAATAAGGATCAGGAGTTTATTGAGATGAAAGGAAAAAACTGACTTTGACAATAAAAAGTGTAATAAAAAAAAACATTTGTCACTGTAAAGAGCCCCTTAGACATCTGATCTAGACGGTGACCGTATGGCAGTTAAAGTAATTCCAGACAACTGAGACTCCTTCCAAATGTCTGTCTTGCCTGCCTTTCACTTTGTTGTACCATAAATTGACACAGGATGTTACAGACTCGCCTCAAATGCATGTTTGTGTTATATGACAAAATAAATAATAATAATAATAATAGCAGCTGACTACTCAAAGTGCTAAATGCAGAGACAATTCGAACCTATGACTTTGAGACCGCTAAGACAGTAGCTTAGTGCGCAGATTTGTGAGGGAGCAGCATTACCACTGTGACGCGCTAACACACTCGTATACGAACGTCTTTTACTTGTACTGACTGATAGTTGGACTGTCAATCGAGCAGTTTGGTTTTCTTCAGTTTTACTCTTATACTGTATAAGCATACTTGTTTTGTTACACCTTGTGTGAAAGTGTTTCTTGGATATTTGAGCTTCAGTCTTTACACATCCTACACTTCACGTCAAAATTATGTCTTTATTACTACAATATATGTGGCCGAGCGAGTGTTCAGCATTTCTCACCTCGCATTCCCGCTGTCATTCCATATTTACACAGATTATTGGAGACACAGACCACACAGTGAAATGTATGCATTTCAAATCATGATATTTCATTACCTGTGTAATTCAACACTAAATACAGATTTCAACACAGACTTGAGCTGTGAGGACTGTGGCAGGGCGATGCCTTCATCTGACGGAATGGGGGGGTAGCAGGCTGCGTTCGGCTAATCCACACACTTGTAAAACAAACGCGGGCTAACAGTGCAGAGATAAGGAGCTACCAGCTTCTTGGGTTGGCTTCAGAGATTCACATTTGAGTCTCATCAGCGCAACTCCTGATTGGATCTTGTTAATTGTCTGTGTTGTGCTCCGCCCCCAGTCTCAGATTTCCTCACTCGTTTTCTTTTCTCTACTTTCAGACTTCTGTCCCCTCACACTGGACATCAACACGGCACACAGAGGCCTCCGACTGTCTGAAGTGAACAAGGTGACACGTGAGAGGATAGAGGCCAAATATCCTGATCATCCTGAGAGATTTGACTACTGTCCCCAAGGGCTGTGCATAGAGGCTCTGACTGGGACTCGCTATTACTTGGAAGTGGAGTGCAGTGGAGACAACGTGCTGATAGGAGTCGCATATACAGGACTGAGCAGGAAAGGAGAGGGCTGGGAGTGCAGCCTTGGATTCAACGACAAGTCCTGGTGTTTGCAGTGTTTTAATTCCCAGTACTTTGTGTATCATGATAGCCAGCAGACAGCCATCAGCATCTCCTACAGCCCTAAAATAGGTGTGTATCTGGACTGGCCTGCTGGCACTCTGTCATTTTATAGCGTCTCACACACAATGACCCTCCTGCACAGGTTCAACACCTCCTTCACTGAGCCCCTCTATCCAGGGTTTGGACTTGATTATAACTGTAGTGTAACAATCTGCCCTCTGACACCAGGAGACCACTGACCAGTACTCTCTGCCATTTACTTGGTGTTCCCACAAGTGCAGGTCCTCTTGGTGTTTGTAGTTTACGGTCAAAATTAATTTTAAATGATGGATTTGGGGAAGGTGGTGGTTTAGGTTGCACTTCTGACTGAATTTGTGGATGAGAATGCAGGGCGAGTGCGGCATTTAGTGTCTCCATTATTATTGTGTGTGATTTAATCTTTGAGTAGTCAATCATATATGTGTCATGTTGTGTGGCGGAGACACGTCAGACCTACAAATGCCAGTTTGACCACAAGCGGTCACATGTCCTATAGGCTGACACCCTAACAATGCTGTGGCTCCTGCGCATCACTGAAAGTCACCTGTTATTACAGGCCTGTGGTCCTGCTGGAACAGCCGTACTGATAGGCATGATAGAGACTAAGGCATCAAGGCCCATTGACCAGTGAGCATATGTAGGAGAGCACAGAGTGACAGAAGTGACCATAGTGCTGTCTTCTCACTGGGCATTTTCTTCCCCGCTATTGGTCACTCATGTGACCTGGCACTTTTGAATTAATTCAGTGTGAATGTATGAAGACAAGGTCTCACTAGTCGGTCAGGCATTAGCCATACTGATTTGTCACCATCACCTAACACTAACCAGATGAATCAGTTGACTGACTTCACTGTCACTGTCAGGGTCCTCAGTGCCACTCACGTTTAATATTTCTCAACACTTCTATCTTTCCATTGACACACACACACTCCTTGAATTAATGTGCAATTTCCTCAGGACTCCTGAAAGGTGTAACACCTCACATCATTTTGTGTAAAGAACTCAATGAAGGCCCAAGGCTGACAGTCTCTGCACCCTTCATTACAGTCCTCACCACCAGGTGGCTCCCGGGAGTTCATCATCAAGGAGACTGAGGAGGTAAAAGGAAGAGGATGAAGTGAAAAAGGAGTGAGAGTGAAAGAGGAGAGTGTTAGGGGATAAAGGGAGAGACAAACAACCTCGTGAAACAGTCAGATTGAATCAGATGGGTGGGCCACTTGTGTGTCTGTGCTGCTGTGACACAACTTAAATAAAGAAAGCTGAATTTGGTGGTCCTTGTCTGATTTTTTTCTTGTTAAACTCCTCACATGCTTATGGTTGTCCCATGATTCCAGATTTTATTCCTTGTTGATGAAGTCCATGTCCCAATGCATGAATAGCATGTAATTCTTTAAGACAGGCCATCGCACGATGAGCTCTTTACTGCTGACTTAAGCCCTTCTGCTCTCTTCTGTTATTTCACCTCAGCCTTTGCGTCATCTCACACTGCCTTTGACTTCATAAAGCCATTGGTCTCTCTGATCACTCTGGTCCACATGACAGTTACACTTCATTCAAATTCTGCAGGGTGACAGACATGCCATCCTGCCTTATGAATGGTTGTGTTGGTTAAAATCCTCTCAAACTTACATTGGAGGCTTCTGGAGATCAGGGTTAGACAACCGGCCATTGTGTAATGGATATGTCGGTCAGCAGTGTGGGCACAGCACAAATTTGGTGGGCATATTTAGGTTAGAATCTGATTTAAAAGTTGCTCGTCCTGGGCACCTTCTCTGTCTCTGATAATTGAATTCCATTTCAGTTCACATCCTTCATGTCCTCGTAATGAGTACACATGGGATTGCTTTAGTAGTTCGGAAGATGAGAGCCAGCTCTGCATTTGGTTCAAGTGTTCCTCCTGTGGCCACTCTGCATATTAAACAGAGCTTTATACAAAGAAGGAAAATGAATCGTTCGAGCAAAAGGCATGAAAAGAAATCTGAAAAATCTTAAACACAAGCATGAAACCAGAAAATGAGAATCAAGACATTCACAAGGAATGGAGATTTTTAGATTTTAGTCAAGTACACCTGCTGACCACTCCCCATAATACATTCATAGGTAAGGTCAGGTTAATTTATAAGAATAAAAGATAAACACATGAATTAAAACATCTGAACAGAAGCACCAAAATTATATCTAAAATAAATCCATTTTTAACTTGAATGAGAGCCCAGGAGGGTAAAGCGGTCAGTCACATGACTTCCTGAGCTGCGATATGAGATGATTTTTATTTGGTCAAACTGCTCCTTCTAGTCGCCACTCTCCATATCACACACATGGGAAAGCTCAGCAGAAAAGGCACAGAAAGTATACCTCGCCTCATAAAATGAACAACAAACATCTGAACAGACACTGAAATACTGAAATAAATGCAAATGAACGAGTACATATGCAGTCAGGCTAGGTGTGTTAAATAATGCCACCTGATGTAACATATTTTTTTTAACTAAACTCCTGTGGTGTACCATCAGAGATATTTAATGCTAGAAAGTGTGATTACTGATGCCAATTGCTGTTGTGTTTTAAAATATTTAATATTTTCATCAGTGTGCTGCCTTGCTACTGTCTTTCCTTGACTTTTTCTAAATTGTCCACGTTGTTGCAACTCTGAATTTGTATTCAGAAAATGTTGCTGATATTTCATTTTTTTACAGAAAAGACCCCCTATCACTGCCACAAGCGCTGCCATTAAACATTGGTACCCTGTGATGAACCGCTGTCTCTCTCCTCTGGCACACACTTAATTGTATTTGCAGATCATTTTTACCTCCACAAATTTTCTCCTGCTGTTGTTATCAGCACTACTGAAACTGAGTTCCCCAGCGTAAATTTCCATCTGTCTTCAACAAACAACCATGAAGTAATCATTGAAAAAATGTCATACATCTTATATATAAATGTCTATGCGTGGAAGTGTGTATGTCTGTCTGTCCAGCCCGGAAGTGAGAGGTGAAGTTGGGGGTAAGGCGTCCACCTCCAAGGATGTACAAGCAAAGCCAGCACGTCAGCAAAATGAAACCTCAGAAGAAAGAACCGCTCATTTAGCTGCTAATACAGAAGCGAGGTGAGCATGTTGCAAAATGAAACTTCCTAGGAGAGAGACGCCCTTTCAATTATGTTTCTAGGACCCCGGGCTTTTTACAGCACAGGCTTACACAGCTAGTACAGTATAATTACTCACATTGCTTCACAACACATGATAAAGAAAAAACAAAAAATATCTTTTCTTTTGATCGGAGAAGGGAAATAATGCAGGGCGATGTCGGCACTGCTTGTATTTTGTGTGTGTTTAAAGTGACGGCCCCCATTTGGATAAATCCTTTGAGAATGTTCCTGTCTTCAAGACAATAAAGCTGATTTTTTCAGAAACTTGGCCTCAACCCTGTCTCTCTTGTGCAAGTCTGTGACTCACACATCACAAGTGGTACCAGGAGTGGTGCCTTGCACAGACGGATCGCCAACAAGCGCAGAATGTTCCTCTTCAACCGGAGCCAGATGAGGCCTCTGAAGTTGCGCCAGCGTTCAGAGATGTACCCAGAGATGTGCTTGTGAAGATGTTTCCTTCAGATGACCCGGAGTGTTTCCTATTCTGTTTTAAATGCACAGCGACATTGAGTCACTGGGACAGAGGAGCCTGGGTAGCTATTTTGGCCCCTTTTTGACCAGGGAGTCCCTGACTATAATTTCCTGAAGCAATAAATTCATATTCCTATGGCTATGAGCTCCTTGGCCAGTGGGCGCAAGTTAGAACATTAGAACATTAGATTAGAACATTAGAACATTCTAGACAAGAACAGGCCATTCACCCCAACAAAGCTCGCCAGTCCTATCCACTTGTTTCCTCCAAGAAAACATCAAGTCGAGTTTCGAAAGTCCCTAACGTCTTACTGTCTACCACACTACTTGGTAGCTTATTCCAAGTGTCTATCGTTCTTTGTGTAAAGAAAAACTTCCTAATGTTTGTGTGAAATTTACCCTTAACAAGTTTCCAACTGTGTCCCCGTGTTCTTGATGAACTCATTTTAAAATACAAGTCTCGATCCACTGTACTAATTCCCTTCATAATTTTAAACACTTCAATCATGTCACCTCTTAATCTTCTTTTGCTTAAACTGTAAAGGCTCAGCTCTTTTAATCTTTCCTCATAATTCAACCCCTGTAGCCCTGGAATCAGCCTAGTCGCTCTTCTCTGGACCTTTTCTAGTGCTGCTATGTCCTTTTTGTAGCCTGGAGACCAAAACTGCACACAGGACTCAAGATGAGGCCTCACCAGTGTGTTATAAAGCCTGAGCAGAACCTTCTGTGACTTGTACTCCACACATCAAGGCGTTATATAACCTGACATTCTGTTAGCCTTCTTAATAGCTTCTGAACACTGTCGGGAGGTTGATAGCTTAGAGTCCACTATGACTCCTAAATCCTTCTCATAAGGTGGACTCTCGATTTTCCGACCGCCCATTGTGTATTCAAACCCAATATTTTTACTTCCTATGTGTAATACTTTACATTTACTGACATTAAATTTCATCTGCCACAAATCTGCCCAAGCCTGTATGCTATCCAAGTCCTTCTGTAATGATATAACAGATTCCAAATTATCTGCTAATCCACCTATCTTGGTATCATCTGCAAACTTAACCAGCTTGTTACTTGTATTCCTATCTAAATCATTTATATATATTAAAAATAGCAGCGGCCCTAGCACTGACCCCTGTGGAACACCACTCTTAACATCGGCCAGTTCTGATGAGATTCCTCGCACCATCACCCTCTGCTTCCTGTGTCTGAGCCAATTCTGCACCCATCTAAAAACATCACCCTGAACTCCCACTTCTTTTAACTTGATGCCCAACCTCTCATGTGGCACCTTATCAAATGCTTTCTGAAAGTCCAGATAAATAACATCATATGCTCCACTTTGATCGTATGCTTTTGTTGCAACCTCATAGAATTCCAACATGTTAGTAAAACACGACCTCCCTCTTCTGAACCCATGCTGACTGGTCAGAATAACTCCTGTCCTTGCCATGTGTTGCTCAATCTTAACCTTAATAATTCCTTCCATTAATTTTCCTGTGATGTTTCATGTTAAGCTTACTGGCCTATAGTTGCTTGGATCTGCCCTGTCACCCTTTTTATATAATGGAATGATATTTGCCATTTTCCAGTCCTTCGGAATCTCTCCAGTGCGCAGTAACTTCCTAAAAATATGTGTCAAGGGTTTATATATGTACTCACTAGCCTCCTTAAGAACACGAGGATAAATATAATCTGGGCCTGGTGATTTGTTTGATTTCATCTTATTTAATCTGAGCAGCACTTCTATCTCTACAATTTCCAAATCCCTCAGTACCTCCTTAGTAGTCCCTGTTACTGCTCTGAGGTTATCCACTTGCTCACTTGTAAACACCTCAGAAAATTGTAAGTTTAGGGCATCTGCTATTTCACTGTCTGTATCTTTTAATTCCCCTTTACTATTCCTGATGAACTTGACCTCCTCCTCGACTGTTCTTTTACTACTAAAATACTGAAAGAATCTCTTAGGGTCGTCTTTCGCCTTATCTGCTATATTCCTCTCCAACTGTCTTTTAGCCTCCCTGATATCCATCTTAATGGTTGCTCTCATATTCTCGTACGCTCTACGATTCACTTTGCAGTCATTAGTCTTATATGCCTTATACAGCAGTTTTATCCTTTGCAACTTCTTTTTTAAATCTTTATTAATCCATTGTGGAGTTTTTTTTAGTTTCCTCTTAATTCCAAATTTAGGTCTGTATCTGTCCTGCATTACATGTAAAACATTTTTAAACCTGTTCCACTACTCCTCAACTGTCTCCACATTTAAAAGCTTATCCCAGTGTATCCTACTTAGACTTTGTCGCATCTTCTCAAAATTAGCCCTACCAAAGTTCAACTTAACAATTTTAGTCTTTGCATCTGTACTATTACAAAATACTGAGAACTGTATTACATTATGGTCACTTGACCCTAGTGGTTCAATCACCTCTACACCCTCAATTCTTTCCTGATTATTACAGAATACTAAATCCAGACAGGCTTCACCCCGTTTTGGCTCTTTAACATGCTGTGTTAATAAACAGTCACTGATTACTTCTAAAAACTCCTGCTCTTGCGCTCCTCCATCTGCAAGGTTATCCCAGTTAATATTTGGATAATTAAAGTCCCCCATGACTATAATATCTCCCTGTAAACTTGCCTTTTTGATATTACTAAAAAGATGTGCGTTGCAATTATTGTCTGAATTGGGTGGTCTATAACATACTCCCAAAATAAGACCTCTTTCCCTAATATTTTCCAGGCGAAGCCACACGTCCTCACTAAGATGGGGCTCATCATCCAACTGAAGAGGTCTTACATTTAAACCCTGTTTGGCATAAACAGCAACCCCACCTCCTTTTCTGTTCTGTCTGTCCTTCCTAATAATGTGTATCCCTCTATGTTACACTCATCCCCATCCTTGTTATTTAGCCAGGTTTCCGTTATTGCTATAATATCATAATTATACTCTGCTACATACAACTGCAACTCACTTACCTTATTTTTGATACTTCTAGCATTAAGTCAAGCTATTTTTAATGTGTTAATCCTTCTACATTTACGTGTTTGCTTAGAATTTACATTACTATGCATTTTTATTTCTATACCATTGTTTGTTCTTCCATGTATAGATCTAAATCTGGCCTGTCCTAAACTCCCTGCCCCCCCCATTCCCTAGTTTAAACAATCCTCGACTAGCCTACACATACGCCTCCCCAATACATTGGTGCCCCTCCGGTTCAGAGTCAAGTTCTGGCTGTGGCAAATCGATCCAGACAGCCCTACCTGGGAACAGGTGCAGGACTTAGTCAAAAGTCGTTGTGACCAATATGACTATCTAGCTAGGTTGTGTTGCCTACCACCTGCTCGGTCGCTGTAGAGTGGCTTGGCCGAGGTCTGCTACTCTCAGGTCAAGTTCTTGGAAAAGGGTAAATTTAAGGTCTTGGTTGGTTTAGCCGAACATGACATCCCGGCCTTGTTGGACTCTGGTAGTGATCTCTGAATCATTCGACGCAATGTGCTCCAGCAGATACCCTGCACAAGCACAGAGCATGTGAATATTTACTGTGTTCATGGGGATGTTAAAGAGTATGAGACTGTACTACTCCCACTGAAATATAATGGAAGGAACTTTAAAGTTTGGACTGCCGTTTCCTACTCTTCGCCTTGGCCTTTCTTAGTTGGGAGGAGGAATGCCCTATTCCTGCAGGTCTTGTCCGCCTGACCAGGAAGCCAGCTTGGAGACTGAAGTTGATTTGGCCAGTGAGGACGGAGATGATCCCTCACCTGAACTTCTGGGACAGTTGGAAGACTCTTTGCAACAGGCACTTGCACCTTCAGTATCCTCAGATGGGCTGCTGCTTCAGGCTTGGGGGAACCATTGGCTAGGAAAGCAGCAGGTGACACACAATCCATATTGCAATGAACCGACTGCAGCTGAGATTTTGCATTTGAACAAGCACATATTGCAGAAGATTATTACTATGAGGAACAGGAGGGCCCTGGTTTTTAAAACTCTGCACTTTTTAATTAAGAGTGGCTTCTTGTATGGGATGATTTTCAATTACATTGGGTGGTGGACTGATTGAGCAGTTGATAGTTCCAAGTGGGAACAGAGAGACGCTCACACAAATGTCTTGGTGGGGTCATCTTGGAATAGTAAAGATGAAGGATTGCATTTCAAAGTGCTTTTATTGGCTGAATATGGGTAGAGATATGGAGCAGTTTTGTAATTCTTGCCTTGATTGTCAGGATGTTTCCACTCATAGACCCCCAAGGGCTCCCCATTCACCAATGCCTATTTTGGATATCCCTTTCAAGAGAGTTGTGTTAGACATTGTTGGTCCACTTCCCAAAAGTAGGAATGGTTATCAGTATATACTTGTGCTAGTTGATTATGCAACAAGATATCCCAAAGTAAACACTGCAAAAGGCTAATACCCAGACTGTTGCTAAGGCTCTGTTAGAGGTGTTCACTCGTATTGGCATTCCATGTGAGATTTTACCTGACCAGGGTACCCCTATTACTGCCAGCATCATGAAATAGCTACTTGAGAACCTTACAATTAAACAGACTTTAAAGCAGAAGTGGCTCTTGACGAACCGACCTCCTGGGACAAAGTATTTCCTTTCTTCTGTTCCCTGTTCGGGAATCACCTCAAACATCTACCCCCTTAAGTCCATTAGAACTATTATTCATAGGAGGCCATGAGGGGTGTTGTACCTTTTTTGGGAAGAATGGATGAGGGTTTGCATTGATACTCACAGGGCAAAATTTGTTAATCGGGTCACTTCTCTCTTACTTTGAGAACATATTTTTAAATTGTCATCCATTACTGTGGAGCATCAGCAAAACCAACAGGAGACCCAGAAACATAATTATGATGCAAAGCATAAGCTTTGTGAATTCAAAAAGGGCGTTTGGGTTCTTGTTTTGATCCCATGTGGCCCACAAAAGTTTCTAGTAAATTGTCTGGGTCTTGCAATACTGGTATAAAGTTAGGATTCTCAGCCAGCTCAGGCCCAGGCCAATCCTACATGTTAATCTTTTGAAGGAGTGCCATGATCCTAATGAGGTGCTGCAGTATCTCAGACTGAGGTTGCTGTTGATGGTGATTTGATTGTTACTGTCCTTGACTGGAATGAACTCTGATGTCTTTACCTCTGTGCTTAGTTTGGACTGAAATTACTGAACACAAGATTGTGACTGAGGTACAGCTGTGCAATTATCATTTTTCAGAAGTAACGAGGACTGTGATACATGAAGAGGTGAATCACATGCTTGATTTGGGTATGGTTCACAAGAGTAAATGTGAATGGCACAGTCTAATTGTTCTGGTACCAAAACTGGATCTACGAACAAGATTTCCAGATGTTATGCCTAACTGATGTCACGTATTGATGACATACTGGAGCAAGCCTTGTATATTTCCACCCTGTATGTCACGAATGGGTACTGGCAGGCACCCACAGAGGAATCCAGCTGCATAAAGACCAAGATCACCACCACGGATGGGTTGTTTGAATTCACCAGACATCCCCTTTGGTCTTCATGGCACACCATTGACTTATTAGAGGATGATGATCAGATTCAGCGACCCCATTCCACGTATACTGCTGAAGGCCTGTGTGTTGGAGCTGGGGAGTCCTCTACAGAGCATCTTCAACCTGAGCCTGGAACAAGGGAAAGTCCTGAGGCTTTGGAAAACATCTTGTATCACCCCAGTCCCAAAGGTATCATGTCCCAGTTAGCTGAATGACTTTTGGCCTGTCACTCTGACATCACATGTGATGAACACCATGGAGCAGCTGCTGCGTCACCACCTGAGGCCACAGGTCTGCCACGCCCTCAACCTTCTGCAGTTTGCATACCATGAGAAGGTGGGAGCAAAGGATGCCATCATCTATATGCTACACCGATCCCTCTCCCACTTGGACAGAGGCAGTGGTGCTGTAAGAATTATGTTTCTGGACTTCTCTAGCACCTTCAACACCATCCAACCTCTGCTCCTCAGGGACAAGCTGACAGAGATGGGAGTAGATTCATACCTGGTGCCATGGATCGTGGACTATCTTATAGACAGACCTCAGTATGTGCGTCTCGGGAACTGCAGGTCTGACATTGTGGTCAGCAACACACGAGCGCCGCAGGGGACTGGACTTTCTGCAATAAGATGCTGCAGATGTTCTATCAGACAGTTGTGGCGAGTGCCCTCTTCTATGCAGTGGTGTGCTGGGGAGGCAGCATAAAGAAGAGGGACGCCTCATGCCTGGACAAACTGGTGAGGAAGGCAGGCTCTATTGTTGGCACGGAGCTGGACAGTTTGACATCCGTGGCAAAGTGACGGGCGCTGAGCAGGCTCCTGTCAATCATGGAGAACCCACTGCATCCACTGAACAGGATCATCTCCAGACAGAGGAGTAGCTTTAATGACAGACTTCTGTCACCGTCCTGTTCCACTGACAGACTGAGGAGACCCCACACTATGCGACTCGGGGGTTAAACGTTAACATTATACAAAGTTATTGTCTGTTATACCTGCATTGTTATCACTCTTTAATTTAATATTGTTTTTTATCAGTATTCTGCTGCTGGAGTGTGTGAATTTCCCCTTGAGATTAATAAAGTATCATCTATCTATCTATCTATCTATCTATCTATCTATCTATCTATCTATCTATCTATCTACTGGAACGTATCTTGATAACATAGCCATTGTCATTAATGACTGGTGGTCACATCTCAACAGCGAGCAAGCAGTGCTTGACAGTTGGACTGGCTGGGTTGACAGGTAACCATAAGAAGAACAAATTGGGTACGTCAGAAACACATTATTTGGGGTATCCTATGAGGAGTGCACAGCAAATCTTCAGTGTTGTTTAGTGTTTTTTTTTTTAGTGTTCATTTTTTCCGAGTTAACAAGTGTTGATTCTGGTGTTGATTTGAGGATATCGACACTTGGAGTGTGACACAGTGTTTGCACTCAGTGTTATTTCGGGGAGTAGGTATACGTTACACCACCAAAGAGTGGATTTGATTTGTGGCAGTGCAGCAGCACTTCCGTTTTCTTTAATTGTGTCCCTTACTGAACACACTGCGAGAATGGCAAATAAATTAATGTGAGAATAATACTTATTTTCAAGAAACTGATTACTGAAAAATGGTTGATTGTCAATCATTAAATTGTTACAATAACAAGCATATTGCAATTTTATGCTTATCAGTGAGATTTATAATGTCAAGAGGAGCCAGATGTGGTGGCTCAGGCATCTGATCAGCATGCCTCCTGGATCCATGCCTGGCGAGGTGTTCCAGGAATGTCCTACTGGGAGGAGGCCCCGGGGGAAGATGCAGGACACGCTGGAGGGACTATGTCTGTAATTACTCCAAATATAATTCTGCTGGGGGATTTTAATATCCATCTGGACAAAATCAATATCCCTCTCACTAGAGACTTTTTATCTTGCCTGGAGAGTTTTGGATACCAGCAGCACACTGATGTTCCTACCCATTGTAAAGGACATATCTTGGACCTGATTTGCTGCTCTGGTGTTGTTCCTTTTGATCTTACAGCAGATGAACTCACTATAACCGACACTTTCTCCTCTCATTCAAGGCTAAACTTACCTTTTCTGTTCCTAAGCTTCCACGTCTCATAGCCTTTCATAACATTAAGAATATTAACTTGAATTTGCTGTCTTCTAGAATTGATTCACAAATGGACTTTTATAATTTATCCACTCCCATAGAACTGGTCTCATATTATGACACTTGTCTTAATGGTATTCTTAATTCTCTGGCTCCGCTAAAAACCATATCTGTTTCTTTTTCCTTTTCTGCCCCCTGGTTTATGCCTGAACTTCGGCTTCTGAAAGCTAAAGGCAGGCAACTTGAAAGGTTGTTTAAAAAAACCAGACTCTCTGTCCACAAAGAGATGTATAAAAATCACCTACTTTATTACAAGGATTGTATAGCTCAAACCAAATCTAATTATTACACTCAGTTAATTACTTGTAATACAGGTAACACCAAGTCTTTGTTTTCTTTTCTTAATAATGTTACACAACCTCCAGACTCTTTACCATCTCACATTTACTCAACTGCCTTCTGTAATTCTCTTATGTCTTTTTTCAATGAGAAAATCCAGAAGATACATCAGCACCTTGGTCCAGATCCTTCCTGTATTTCTTTTGAGCTACACTCGCCTATTCACTCTTTCTCTTCTTTCAAGCTTCCCACTTCCTCTGAAATTTCAGATCTCATCTGCAAATCCAAGTCATGTACTTGTCAGCTGGACGCCCTGCCTACAGTTTTGGTTAAAGCCTGCCTTCCCTCTCTAGTCCCTCTTATTTCTGCCATCATTCACTCTTCTCTTACTACTGGTATTATTCCCTCATCTTTCAAAACTGCTGCTATAACCCCAATACTAAAAAAACCTGGTTGTGATCCTACTTATTTCAATAATTTTCGCCCATTTCTAACTTGCCCTTTATCTCCAAAATTCTTGAAAAAATAGTAGCTATCCAACTTCACACCCACTTGTCTCACAATAATCTATATGAGAAGTTCCAGTCTGGTTTTCGCCCCCTTCATAGTACAGAAACAGCACTTGTTAAAATTACTAATGACCTCCTTATGGCTGCTGATTCTGGTCTAATCACTATTCTCATCCTTCTTGATCTGAGTGCGGCCTTTGATACTATTTGTCATACCACTCTCCTTAATAGATTATCTTTCATTGACATTACTCACACTCCACTTGATTGGTTTAGATCTTACCTCTCAGGCCGCACTCAGTTCATACAGCTTAAAACCTTCACATCCCAACCCACCGCTGTTACTTCTGGTGTGCCCCAAGGCTCTGTCCTGGGGCCTCTTCTTTTTATTATTTACCTTCTTCCCCTTGGCAATATTTTTCACAAATATAACATTAATTTTCACTGTTATGCTGATGACACCCAGCTCTACCTTGCTGGTAAACCCACCTCCTCTTTTCCGCCACCCTCGCTTATTGACTGCATTTCTGAAATTAAATCCTGGTTCTCTTCAAATTTTCTTAAATTAAACAGTGACAAAGCTGAGGTTCTCCTCATTGGTTCAAAATCATCATTATCCAAAACCAATAATCTTTCTTTTATTATTAATAACTCTGTTGTTTCCCCATCATCTCAGGTCAAGAGTCTGGGTGTCGTCTGGGTGTCATCCTCGACAGTACTCTTTCCTTCCAATGTCACATTAATAACATCACCCGGTCTGCTTACTTCCACTTACGTAATATTAATCGCATTCGCCCCTCCCTCACTCCTCATACCACTGCCATTCTTGTTCATAGTCTTGTCACTTCTCGGCTGGACTACTGCAATTCACTCCTCTTTGGTCTCCCTAATAAATCTCTTCATAAGCTTCAGTTAGTCCAGAATTCTGCAGCACGTATCATCACTCGAATCCATTCTTTTCACCATATTACTCCGGTCTTGCAGCAGCTTCATTGGCTCCCGATCAAGTTTCGTATTGATTTTAAGATTCTGCTACTAACATTTAAGGCCATCCATAACCTCACACCTCCATATCTGTCTGACCTTCTACATGTTGCTATTCCATCCCGTAGCCTTAGATCCTCTTCCTCCACCCATCTGACCGTTCCTCCCGCCCGTCTAACCACCATGGGGAGCAGAGCTTTCAGCCGTTCTGCTCCCAAGCACTGGAACTCATTACCTGCGGATCTCCGAAATATCAAATCATATTCATCTTTCAAATGTAAACTTAAAACACATTTGTTTAAAATGGCTTTTTCTTCTTCCTCCTGATTATAGTGGTTTTGTTTGGTTTTAATTTTTAGATTTTCTGATGTTTTAAGTTGTTTATAATTGTGTCTTTTATTTATTTATTTATTTATTGTTTGTTCGGTGTCCTTGAGTTCTCTGAAAGGCGCCTTGTATAAATAAAATGTATTATTATTATTATTATTATTATTATTATTATTATTATTATTATTA
>JANRMT010062807.1:14804299-14822958 GCA_026402145.1 Polypterus bichir lapradei
TATTATTATTATTATTATTATTATTATTATTATTATTATTATTATTATTGTATGCATTTTCATTGTTCTAGTATACAATTTTATTCATCAAGTGCAGTTATAAAGGTTTAAATAAGCAGTCATGGGGTTCAGGAACGGATGAATCCATTTTACATGATTTGGTGTGGGGAAAATGGTTTCAGTTTTTAAACAAATCGGTTTCTGAACAGCTTTTAGGAATGAATTTATAATCAACATCTGAGGTTCCACTGTATTTCCTTATATATTTCTTCGTGTATTAAATTCATTATGTACCCATTTACTTATTTCAATGCCGCCGACAAGATACGAAACACACCTTGAAATTTAATTATTCATAGATGTATTTATTTGCTTATTTATTTAATGCCTCCATATTAGATATATTTATGTTCTTAAATAAATATTGTATGTAGCAACAACAAAGTTGAAACATGTAATGACAGCTGAAGTTGCTTTAGCCAATATATTAAACTGTTGTACTGAGATTGTTAAACTGCTCTCTCAAAGCTGAACTGAACTGAAGTTCTTTCATGAGGTCTCATCATGCTGGTGAAGGTGAATTACATTCGGTCCATAAATATTTGGACAGAGACAACTTTTTCTCATTTTGGTTCTGTACATTATCATAAGGAAATTTAAATGAAACAACTCAGATGCAGTTGAAGTACAGACTTTCA
This sequence comes from Polypterus bichir lapradei, assembly GCA_026402145.1. Taxonomy (NCBI): domain Eukaryota; kingdom Metazoa; phylum Chordata; class Cladistia; order Polypteriformes; family Polypteridae; genus Polypterus; species Polypterus bichir. Next base: position 14,804,998 of record JANRMT010062807.1, read on the forward strand.
GCTTTAATTCAGAGGGTTGAATAAAATGATTGCATAAAAATGTGAGGCAACTAAAGCATTTTTTGAACACGATCCCTTCATTTCAGGGGCTCAAAAGTACTTGGACAAATTAAATAACTGGAAATCAAATGTTCATTTCTAATACTTGGTTGAAAACCCTTTGCTGGCAATGCCAGCCTGAAGTCTTGAGCTCATGGACATCACCAGATGCTGGGTTTCCTCCTTTTTAATGCTCTGCCTGGCCTTTACTGCAGCGGCTTTACTTTCAGTTGCTGTTTGTTTGTGGGCCTTTCTGTCTGAAGTTTAGTCTTCACAAGTGAAATGCCTGCTCAGTTGGGTTAAGATCAGGTGACTGACTTGGCCATTCAAGAATTTTCCACTTCTTTGCTTTCATAAACTCCTGGGTTGCTTTGGCTGTATGTTTTATGTCCATCTGTATCATGAATCAATTTGACTGCATTGAGCTGGATTTGAGCAGACAGTATGTCTCTGAACACCTCAGAATTCATTCGGCTGCTTCTGTCCTGTGTCACATCATCAATAAACACTGGTGTCCCAGTGCCACTGGCAGCCATCACACTGCCTGACTCCACCGTGTTTTACAGATGATGTGCTATGCTTTGGATAATGAGCTGTTCCACGCCTTCTCCATACTTTTTTCTGGCCATCTTTCTGGTAGAGGTTGATCTTGGTTTCATCTGTCCAAAGAATATTTTTCCAGAACTGTGCTGGCTTTTTCAGATGTTCTTTAGCAAACTCCAGTCTAGCCTTTCTATTCTTGAGGCTTATGAGTGGCTGGCACCTTGCAGTGCACCCTCTGTATTTACTTTCATGCAGTCTTCTCTTTATGGTAGACTTGGATATCGATACGCCTACCAAGCCCTGGAGAGTGTTGTTCACTTGGTGGGCTGTTGTGAAGGGGTTTCTCTTCACCATGGAAATGATTCTGCGATCATCCACCACTGTTGTCTTCCATGGACGTCATGTATAAACAGTGCGTACGCACAGAAATGTTGCATAAGAACTTTTCCACGTTCAAATCGCGATGTATAAAACCTACACTTGGCGTAAAGCCACGCACTTTTCCACGGTACCTCATACCCTGTCGTACGCAAGTTCTCCGCTCGGTTATGCAGACTGGCAGCACCCAGCGTAAAAGCAGTGCTACTGTTCCTGTGTGGTTACTCCTTATTTTCCTGACGTGGCTTCATAAATACAATGAAACTAACGGCATATTGTTTATTAGTGTAACGCTTCTGATTGTAATTAACTTGTAACAATATAATGGTCCAGGGAATAGCCATAGTATTCCAAATACCAGAACTGCTTTAGCGTTGTTACTCTCACTGCACCTTCTTTTTCTTCTTCTTCTTCTTTCAGCTGCTCCCGTTAGGGGTTGCCACAGCGGATCATCTTTTTCCAGAATTGCGCTAAGCTTACAGATGGCTTAACTTCTGTTACAGAGCTGATTGTGTGGTGACTGGGTATTTGGGGAAAGAAAAGCAAGGACTGCAGTGGAATATTGAATATAAAACAGAAAGAGAAAATAACAACACAGCTAAAAACGCAGCGACAAATTTTGGCAAAAGTTAAACGCTTGTGTCATGAGCACGAGGCGGCTATGCAGTTTCTGCAACGGACGTGGCCATCCACCGTGCATAAGCTACCTTACTTACATTGGCGGGCGAAGGGGCCACCGATTCTTTCTCTGCCCAGGGCCACCACAAGCCTAGAGCCGCCCCTGAGTACTGCTGCAATAAATTATTTCATCGAAGTGAAACTCATGTTTAATAACGTGCTTTAACTCCTATCATCATGAAAATGATATCACGTATACATCTCAGTATTTTAGTTATTCAGAGAGCTGTAATATCACGAATGTAATGGATTCTGAGTCCAGTTGGAGGAAGAGAAAGAACAGAAGCACATAGTGATTCACACACATAGAGCACATAGAAGATCAAATACAAAACAAAGCATTTAACGTGCTACTGTAATTACGATGTGATTTGAGAAACTGGTTAATTAAACGATTTTAAGATGAAGTTTATGTATGATGTTCTACTTTAATCACAAAATAAACTACGTGATTAAAGTGGAGATTTCGAGATTGAAGTTGACATTTCGTGCTTTTTCCCCACTATGTGCCTTTTTTTTCTCTGTACCCTAATAAGCTTTCATATGACACTCAGACAGTGGGCTACGACTCGCCTTTTCACGGTGACTTTTTTTTTTCATCCTGTTGGTTACTGTTGGTTTGTTTTCTGTTTTTTAATTTTGTGTACCTGGTTTTTATTATGTTTTACATAGTCTACCTCGGATTCCCACACAAACCATTGTTTTTCCTTTTCTGCCACCCTGCCTACACCCCTTAACCTCTTCGAATCTTAACTGGTCTTCTATACTGTGAAGAAAAGAAAAAAAAACAAAAACGTGTGACCTGGTAACATTTGCCCCTTTTGTTTGTGCTTCTTTTTGTAATCCTTTGAATAGGAACAACAAATTATGATGAGACTTGGAAAAAAAAAAAAAAAAGTGACTTCTTTTTTATTTCCGGCACTGTGCAACTTTGTGAACGTGAGCTTTCAAGTTTCTCTAACACGCTATGTCACTCGATCAGCTTCCTTTTTTTGATAATACCGTGGTTTATTTGAACAAATAGTATGTTTTTCCTTTGCCTCCACTTGGTATTCGCTGAAATTCTTCCATTTTTTCCTCTTCCTTTTCCCATTGTGTTTTCACAGAAGGCTGATTTGCATATTCAAAGAGGCGTAATTCTGGGAGGAGTTGGGACGTTACATAAAGCGCATGCATGTGCGTTATTTTTCATGCTGACCGGGATTTATGTAGCGGAAGAACGTGGAAGTTGGAGTACGCACAGATTCCTGCATCTGGATTTTTCTGTGCGTAAGCACATTTCGGCTTTTGTGCTTACTCCATGTTATAGTGCGAGTTCTACGCACGGCGTTATACATGAGGCTCCAGGTCTTTTTGTGTTGCTGAGTTCACCAGTGCTTGCTTTCTTTCTCAGGATGTACCAAACTGTAGATTTTGCCACTCGTAATATTGTAGTAATTTCTCAGATGGCTTTTTCTGTTTTCCCAGCTTAAGGATGGCTTCTTTCACCTGCATGGAGAGCTCCTTTGACCGCATGTTGTCTGTTCACAGCAAAATTTCCCACATGCAAGCACCACACCTCAAATCAACTCCAGGCCTTTGATCTGCTTAATTGATCAGACATAACGACGGACTTGAACACACCTGCCCATGAAATAGCCTTTGAGTCAATTGGCCAATTACTTTTGAGCCCCTGAAATGAAGGGATTGTGTTCAAAAAAATACTTTAGTTGCCTCACATTTTTATGCAATCTTTGTGTTCACCCCACTGAATTAAAGCTGAAAGTCTGCACTTCAACTGCATCTGAGTTGTTTCATTTAAAATTCATTGTGGTGATGTACAGAACCAAAATGAGGAAAAAGTTGTCTCTGTCCAAATATTTATGGATCAACTGTACCTTCAAGTGAAGACATACATTAAATTGCAAGATGGGTTCATTTGAGGAGTTTCTAAATGAAGGTAAATTTGAATTTAATTATGTGTTAGCTAATGTTTCAGCTGGTTTGAAAAGTTCATTTTATTGACATTTATAACCAAATGTATCTTGTTTTAGTAAAAAAAAGATTGGGCTACAGCAAAGGATACACTTCAAGTCTTTGATGAGACAGATACTAATGTGGAGGAAGATATTTTTCAAGAGTTAGTTCAGAGTAACCCACAGATATGCTTCACAGTAAGATGTCCTCCACAAGGACTTTTTGCTGACCTGGATGTTTCTGGTGGTATGTGATTTCTTTCTGAAATGCTCAAATGTCTTTATAAAATATCTGAAAATTAATCAATATTGATCTCTCCTTTCACCCCCAGCTACCTCAACACCAAGTACATGCACTGATAGACTTTCAAACTCCAGTGATGTCGAAGGGTTGGAGAGAACTAAACTGCACCCGTCTGCAAGCTCAAACTCTAAAAATGGCAGAGAAATCACAGGTGCTGAAAAGGCCAAACAGGTCAGTGTGGACATATCTGCCATCATGGATCACTTTTGTGTGTGATGTCATCATACCATTCTTTCATATTTTTTTTTATCTTTAATAACTAATGTGATCGACGGCCAGGAGTCCTGCCCCGCTGGGATGCCTGGAGGAACTGGGAGAGCCGCACTTCTTTTCCTTGGGTACCTGGCCGATCCTTGATCCCAGGGGGACAGCACTTCCCGGGACACCAGGAAGTGCTGACAAACCGGAGATGGTTTATGCTTCCGGGGGCAAGGGCAGCACTTCTGCCACACTGGGGAGTGCTGCCGGCACCTGGGGCACATCCGGGGGTAAATAAAAGGGGCCGCCTCACTCCATTTGGGGGCTGGAGTCGGGAGGAAGAGGACAGAGCTTGGGGGAGAGGAGTGGAGGCGGTGAAGGACCTGTTAAAGGACTCTAAAGGGTGATTGGTGCAGGGACACCGTGTGCTGAGTCTAAGAACTGTGTAAATAAATGTGTGCTTTTGGTAGACATGGAGGCGTCTGTCTGTCTGTCTGTCTGTCTGTGTCCGGGGCTGGCTTACACACTAGATGCTCCGAAAGAGAAACCTGCTGGTTTGGATGTTCTCAAAGAATATGAAGCACAGCACAAAACGACAGCTTGTTAGCCATATGACAGAGGTTCATGGGTAAGCTATCGGAGAATTAATACATCAACACAATATCAAGCTTGCTTTGTGTCTGTTCATACAGATATGGCCCCAAATTCATCGAAGGGCTGTGTAAGCACACCTCATTCACCTTCATGTTCTTTTATGTAGTTGAATACTGCAATGATTTATTTAAAAGAAATACCTGACTTTTATTTATTAACACTTTTTTGTTTTGCAAGTATTTGACATTTTTCATTTGGTATGATTTTTAATGTCAGTGTTTATGTAGTTCTAATTTACTATTGAGATTTAATAAATGCACTTTATTGCTTCCTTGTTTGTTCTTTCATTTTAGGAACTTTTTATGATCCAGAGAAGTGAACAGGATTTATTGCTTGGCGTCTTAAAACTCTGTCAAGGAAGAATCCAAAACGTGTTTGCTTGATGTCTCCTGAGACTGGTGGGCCAAGTCGTCGAAGAAGAATAGAGGACACTGAATGACTTGATGGAGATGCATGCAGAGAAGCCATTTCATTCCTCCTTCACACAGCTGATGAGACTGAAGTTAGGCAAAAGATGAAGCAAACCTGTAAGCATCGGCAAGAGCTCGTTCATAACCCGGAAAGGTCAACTGACATCGTAAAAATCTTTCCAAGATTCTTAGATGTAAAAGGGTTGGTAAGTATAAAAATCCTTTTCTGTTTATTTCTTGGTTGAAGGAATTAAGTGTGATTCAGACATGATGCCTTTATGTTTTGTTGTATGCAATTTCATTAGGTAAATCAAGACTTTATTTTTCTGTTCAATGCTGAAACATCTGCTAAATTACTTGAGCAGTAGGAGATGGCATTCAAGCCCAACGTCATCGAAGAAGCAAAGTCTCTCACTTTGACAGCAGAACTTCAAAGTCACATCAGTGCAGCAGAGAAACAACAGTCTGAAAATGGTAAGTGGTGGTTTGAGGGTTTAAATGGCAGGCAAGGCCAGCTATTCTACATACTGATTTAATATTTCTGAACATTCTCATTTTCCATCAGATTGAGGCAGTGACATTTCCTCTTTCTTGTTGCTGTTGCTACCACCTTCTGCAGGGAAAAGGAAATTAAAATCAGTCCGACTGATGCTTGTACAGTTTTATAAGGCACATTACAATGCGAGATCAATGTCTTTGCAATGTGTTGTACAGTCATAGATGCATTTATTTGTTCGATACTGAAGGAAGTTGGTCTCGTGCTTTTCACCCATGGCCAATATATAGTGTTTATTTTTTAGACGTATTGATGGCATGCAAACCTGATCTCAATTGTAACCACGTCACAGTGGCCTGCACTTGTATTTCTTTTCTAGGAGATTTTCTTCCTTTTGGACATGACATGAATTTACAAACAGCTACGTATCTTGTAGTTGCAGGTAACCTCCAAACGTACTTTCTGTTAAATTTTAGCTGTAGCACTTTTCAGATTTTCACCCTGATAAATTGTTGGTCATGGTTTGAACTGTTTAATATATCAAAGAATTCTGTTCTTTTTTGTTTTAAGTGCTGTGCATTTATCAACTGTAAAATATAACTTGTCATTCTTTTATAGTCCTGTACCAGAATAGAAGAACATCTCGGGGGGGAGAAGGCCACCAACCATACCTACTTGTAGTAGGGAGAACCAAGAAGAGGATCAACAATATTGATGTCGTTGTTGACAAGCAGCTCATCCCCTGTGCAGGAATCACCTCCCTGAGTGCCATCGATGAACTTTTCAAAGTTCATTACGTCTTTAACCTAACCTGTGAGGAATCCCTGGCAAATGTCTACACCTTTCTACAGACAACAGTCTACAACATTGACATCGGTAAGAGAACTACGTGTGAAATTGTTGAACAATGTTTAAATGTTTTTGCTGTGAGAGTTTGTATGCACATAGCCAGCAACTCATATGTCGCTTGTGAGTTACACACAGTTTCTATCCTTCATTGAAGTTCAGGTTGATTTGTATGCATGGCGATTGTAGACGCTGCTTTTGTACTTTTTCAGGGTTTAGGAAACATTTAAACAGTGTTCATTTTGAGGATAATGGTTTGCATTATGTAGAACCACAGTCGTCCCAAGATGTTGACAGTAATCAGTTCGGTTCTATACAGACAGGAGTTGGCGATTCCCAAGGTGCCTCTGATTTTGAGAACAATGGTGTCACTGATACCCCAGCTTTTCCCACAGATCGTTTGGAGAACAATGAACAATGATGACTGCCTTTCTGAAAGAGATACAAAGGATATGTGTGCTTCAATTTTGGCCAAATTACAATGCAGCGTTGTGGCAAACAGTTTAATTTCAGCACTTGACTCTGACCTTGAAGAGCTTACTTCTGAAGTTCACACACAAACTCACCAAAAACTATTGTCGGCTATTGCTCTTGATAATCCAGTCAGGTTGGCAGTCAAATAGTTTTTCACATCTTGAAAAGCCATTTGCTTGTTTTAACACAGAAAGCAAAAGAACCAACTATTTCATTGATAAGTTGAGCCAGTTGAAATTGGACTTGGCATGAGGTATGATGTGAGATGCATTAAAAAAAACAGGCTGTTGTGATCAGGTCCAGTAAAAGATACCTTTGTTTACGCACCGATATTAGAAACTATAAAATGTATGTGTCAAAATTCAGATGTATGTAGATTGATTAGGGAATCTTCAGACAGGCAGCGATCAAATGATTATAAGGAGTTTTGTGATGGAAGTTACTTCAAGGCTCACCCATTATTTTCCAGACATTCCACTGCATTGCAGATCCAATTATATTATGATGATTTTGAAATGGCAAATCCCCTTGGATCTCAACACGGGATACACAAAGTTGGGGCACTTTATTTTCTACTAAGAAATCTTCCACCCTAATTTAATTCAACATTGATGAATATCCATTTAGTAGCACTTTTTCATTCTCTCTTCTTTTTTTGGCTGCTCCCGTTGCCACAGAGGATCATCTTCTGCCATATCTTCCTGTCCTCGTCATCTTGTTCTGTCACCTCCATCACCTGAATGTCATCTCTCACCACATCCATGAACCTTCTCTTAGGCCTTCCTCTTTTCCTCTTCCCTGGCAGCTCTATCCTTATCATCCTTCTCCCAATATACCCAGCATCTCTCCTCTGCACATGTCCAAACCAACGCAATCTCGCCTCTCTGACTTTGTCTCCCAACCGTCCCACCTGAGCTGACCCTCTAATGTCCTCATTTCTAATGCTGTCCATCCTCGTCACACCCAACGCAAATCTGCCACTCTCAAGCTCTGTCTCCTGTGCCACCGTCTCCAGCCCATATAACATAGCTGGTCTCACTACCGTCCTGTAGATCTTCCCTTTCTCTCTTGCTGATACCCGTCTGTCACAAATCACTCCTGACACTCTTCTCCACCTAATCCACCCTGCCTGTACTCTCTTCTTCATTTCTCTTCCACACTCCCCATTACTCTGTACTTTTGATCCCAAGTATTTAAACTCATCCACCTTCGCCAACTCTACTCTCCTCATCCTCACCATTCCGCTGACCTCCCTTTCATTCACACACATGTATTCTGTCTTGGTGGTCCTACTGACCTTCATTCTTCTCCTCACTAGAGCATATCTCCACCTCTTTAGGGTCTCCTCCACGTGCTCCCGGCTATTATGGAAAATAAAATTAGTGTATTCATGTATTAGCATAAATATAGAAAAATATATAACCATTAACCTTAGTGCAAATATTAATACAAGTTAGGCCTGTGTGGACTATGGCCGGCAGCTTATTCAGGCCAATACCCCCAAGCCGCCAGGTGGAGTCCTCCCTGTAATATGGAGATGCCCGGGTTTCCAGCAGAGCATCATGGACCTTGGAGTTTCCCTTCACAGCTCTGCTGGATACCATGGGGACCGCCAGGGGACGCTGCAGGGAGGCACAGGGACTTCTATTTGCCTTATAACCTGGAAGTTCTTCCCAGTCGAGGGGACAGAAGCAATGTTGTACTTCCGGGTTAAAGAAAAGGAGTCTTCACCTGACCCGAGAGTGTTAAGATTCACATGGACTGAGGGACAGAAACACCTCCGGGTCGAGAAGTATAAAGGGACTATGGGTAACCCCAGCAGCCCGAGCCGGAGTTGGGAGGAAGTGCGACAGAGCTGCTGGGAGGAGTGGAGGATTGATTGTTTATTGTATTGTTTATTGGAGTAGTGTGGAATAGCGGTGCTTGTGCACAGTATTATAATAAAAGTTAAAAATATTGGACTAATACCAGGTGTCTGACGTGTTCTTGGAGGGTTCAAGAGACGCCTATATAGCGCCTTTATTACACCTGCTAAATAAAGGCACATGCCATATTTCTTTTTAAATTAAGGCTTAGCTCTAGCTAGAGGACCCAGGAAGGGAGGATGATGAGATAATGACAGCTCAAGGGTGGAAGAAGGGAAAAAAACCTGTTGGCTCTCAGCCGACCTAAAAATAAGCGAAGCAGAAAAATAATGATAATTGACAGAAAATAAGAAATATTGGTGGTTCTAATAAAAGTTAATTAGACCAGCCGCAGAAAAAGGAGTCAGTGGAAAGCAGCGAATAGGCTGCTTCTAGCGAGGTCAGAATGATAAGAAATGATTATATAAACTGTGAATTTTGAACTGTTCGGGGCTCGGCCTGATTTGGCTGAATTGGGTTGAATCCGTGTTGTTGTTTATTGCAATAAAACGATATACTCTGTTTGCCCATCCTCTTGACTCCTAGAGCCTTCATTCCAGGTGAAAACTTTTTGGTGCATCTTTTGCTCTGACGATTTCTCTTCATCACTATCGCTACAGATCACAATGTCATCAGCAAACATCATCGTCCACGGGGACTCCTGTCTAATCTCGTCTCTCAACCTGTCCATCGCCATTACAAATAAGAAAGGGCTCAGAGCCGATCCCTGATGTAATCCCACCTCCGTCACTCCTACCGCAGACCTCACCACGGTCACACGTCCCTCGTATATATCCTGTATATCTCTGCCACTCCCGACTTCCTCATACGATTACCACATCTACTTTCGAGGCACCCTGTCATTTTCTTTATCCAGGTCCACAAAGACACAATGCAACTCCTTCTGACCTTCTCTAAACTTCTCCATCAACAATAGGGTTCCAGCCCATATTGGAGCCTTTGATACATGACATCAGTATTCCAGAAACAGATGGCATTGAACTGCCAATTTCCACAGGGAAAATTGATGGCACTCTGTGTCAAGTCAATGGAGACAACTTGGGAATGCACGCAATCCTTGGCTTCTCTGAATCTTTTAGTGGTCAGTATTTCTGTCATTTATGTTTGACTGAAAAGGCAGATGCCCAGGTTATTTACAATGAGGGTGACCCAAGGGTTGTTTTACGTGATTGTGTAGTCTATGAGCGCCACTGCCTTGAATTGGAATCAGACCCACAAATCTCATCGTTAGGTAGCCTCAAAAGAAAATCGTCACTCAACAGTCTAAAATATTTTCATGTATGCCGCAATTTCTCTTTTGAAGTAATGCATGACATCCTAGAAGGAGTTGCTCAATATGAAATGAAACTCTTTGAATATCTGTCATGGAGTGAATTGGTTTCCAGAATATATGCCTATGATTATGGCTATTTGGAATGAAAGAATCGTCCCACACGAGTGAATCTAGACCACAAAGGAAATGGCTTAGGGCTTAACTCAATCCAGGCACTTTGTCTTTTAAAAAACATGCCGTTAGTCTTTGGTGACATTGTGCCCAGTGGAGATGAACACTGGCATTTGCTTCTTCTCTGACTTCAAATAGTCAACCTTGTATTTTCCCCATGTCTCTCTGAAGGCATGACTATTCTAATGAAGTATCTGATAATTGAACACCATGAATTATTCACAAAATTGTATCCACTCAAGAATTTATTGCCAAAGCACCATTTTATGATTCATTATCCTTCCACTATACGTAAGATAGGTCCTTTAGTACATATGTGGAGCATGCGATTAGAAGCTAAACAAAGTGTTCAAAAATACACTCAAGAATTTTAAAAATATCACCAAATCTTTGGCAAAAAGACATCTGATGTCCATCGGCTATCTTTGGGAAACATCACCTTTGAAACATGTTGAGTATGGACCAATGAAAACATTTTGCTGGGAGAGTGTTGATGGCAAGCATTTAGTAAAAATGCAACAGAATCCCAAGCACAAAACCATGTACTCCATGAACTGGGTGAAAATTAATGGAACCGAATACAAAGTAGGCCTCGTTGTTTGCAATAAAACTGAAGACCAACTTCCAGTTTCCAGTCAGATTCGAAAAAATACTTAGTATCGACAACAATATATTCTTTTTGGTGGATAAACTTTTCACTTAGCATTTTTCATAGCATCTCCATGCATTTAAAGTGTTGGGTGAATGCGGCGTAGCTGAACTCATCAAAGCCAATAGTATGAGGTTTCACAGGCCATTTGACTTGCAGAGTGTATATGGGGGTCTGACGAGAGTCAATATATAATACCCCCATTTGTGCTGCTTTAATTGGCATTTACAAGTATTTTCTTTAGATGGTTATTGTTAAATGTATTCACAATTGGCACATTGCTTTTAATTTTATTTGATGTTGGCCTAACAATTTATTTTATCTCTTTATGGAGGATGTAATTTTCCTAAAGTGGACTGTAGGTATGATGAGGCAATAGATTATACCAGAATTTGTGGTGAGTTCTTTATGTAATGCTATCCCTTTTAAATGGTCACCACTAGTACTTATTTATTTATTTATTTTTACTTAGTCCTGTATATAGAATAGTTTGCTGTGCTCAATGTTACAGACCAGTGTTTGCACCAAAGGATTAAAAGCTGCTGTAACCTACATGTACAAAAATGTCAATTGACACTTGGATCCCCTGCAAATTGCCACTGAGACCGGGCTTTTATATATATTTAAATAATTTTGGATGGAAAACCTGCTTTTTTATTTTATAGGTTTTGAAATATTAATAAAACAAGCATTTTAAAAAGTCTTGATTCCTGTGTTTTTTTTTTTTAATCTGGTGTATGATGTACATACATTAAACTCTCCATTAATGAGACATTAGCTTCTAAGTTAAATGAGGTGCACCAACTTCATGTTGCATCTAAAATAACAGGATATACGAACACTCATTGAGTGTAAACATATTGCCACTCCACACTTGTCAAATCAACACCTTAAGAGTTCATTTTTTAACACCAGTAGAGTGTCTTGGGAATTTAGTTTACAGCAAGTGGATGTTCAACACACTTCTGCTGGTAAAAAATGAACTCTTACAGTGTTGATTTCAACATCTGAAAGTGTCAAAAAATATAACACTACACAAAGTGTAAATTGAACTCGATTTGGTGTGGACCTACATAAACTCTGGAGAAGTGTTACAACTAACTCTGTAAGTGTGATTTTGCTGAGTGGTTTGATTAAATCTCAGTTGATCCTAAGTGTCTCCTCAGATGTTCTCTCTGTCAGCTCTCAGCTCTCTGTTTAAATCTCCTCCTCCTCCTCACTGAGCACAGACAAACTTTCACTTTCATTTCTTCACAAGTCACTTCCTTGTTTGTCTGCCTGCCTCTCCTCAGACTGACGATGGCTGAAGCCCAGCTGTGTGGATTACAGGACGAGTTCACCTGCTCGGTGTGTCTGGACCCCCTGACTGACCCCGTCACCATCCCCTGTGGTCATAATTTCTGCCTAAAGTGCCTCACGGACTACTGGGATCAGAGCCAAGAGTGCAGCTGTCCTCAGTGCAGATACACCTTCACCACAAGGCCTGAGCTGAACAGAAACACTCTGCTGAATGAAGTGATCAAGAAATTAAAGAAGACGACACTCAGTTGTCCTCCATCTATGAATTATGCTGGCCCTGGAGACGTGGAGTGTGACTTCTGTACTGGAAAGAAGTTCAGAGCGGTAAAGTCCTGTCTAACCTGCATGGCCTCCTACTGTCAGACTCACCTGCAGCCTCACTATGAAGGAGCGGCCTGGAAGGGACACAAGCTGGTTGATCCAGATAGAGATCTGAAGGAAAAACTCTGTGTGGAACATCAGAAAAGTCTGGAGATGTTTGACAGAACTGATGATTCGTGTATCTGCTTGATGTATGCGGTGACTGAACTTGATGGTCATGAAAAGGTTGAGCTGAAGACGGAAAGACAAGAAAAACAGGTGAGTGGAGTTTAGTGTTTAATGGAAGTTAAATAAACAAATGAGTTAAATGATATGTAAATGTGTTTGTCAGAGTAATCTGCTCGTTCCTTTAGGGAGTACCTCAGACCCCTTTCAGAGACACATTACAGTCACACGTGAATTAATATTGATGTTTGGGATTTGATCTAAAATTCTTATAATATGCAAAGATTATCAAGTGGCTTTGTAGTACAGATGTTCTCAGTTTAAGTAATTCAGTAATTCTGCACCTAATTAGTGAGCAGTCATAATGTCATTCAGTCAATTCCTTGAGTGATAATCACACTGCATGATTGTGACATGGACTCTGAATTTCAAGAGTTTGGAAAGAACCCCACCAACTCCAGCATTTGTGTAAATTATTTTTTTAAATGTTTGTATTTCCACATTTATGTGAAGATTAAAATCGACCATCCACACTACATGATTATTATATAATGAGGTCAGATAAAAGGAGGATAAATTCAGTTGTGAAGAGGGAATATGACCCAGAAGGTCTGAAAATGAATAGCCGAAGATAAGAACATAAAAATCTGACAAACAAGACGAGATCATTCAGTACATCAATTCTGTTTGTTTAGCTAATAGCTAAGCTGCCCCAATATCTTATCCAGATTCTTATAAAGTGTGGTAGATAGGGGGCGCTCTCGCTCCCCTTGAACCCCTGTCCACGACTCCAGACACCAGGTAAAAGTCCAAAATTCGACTTTATTCTTCAGCCACAGTGTACAAAACACCCTCTCCTCCACAATACTCATAAACAAACACAATAATCACTAATAAACAATCCTCCAGCTCCCAGATGCGTTGCCACCCTTCCACCCAGCTCAGCTCGCCGTCTGGGAGCTCCCACAGTCCTTTGTATCTCCTGACCCGGAAGTGTTCCCAATCCCCAGTCCATGTGACTCTCAATCACTTCCAGGCCAGGTAAAAGCTCTTTTTTTTCAACCCCGAAGCCCGTCACTCTTCCTATGATGAACGTCCGGGTCAAAGGGCACGAAGAAGTCCTCGATCCTCCCTGCAGCTCCCTCTTGTGGCCCCCATGGCATCCATCAGGTTTGTGCATAAAAACTACATTGTCCATGATGCCCTGCTGGTCTTTTGGGGACCTCCATGCTGCAAGGAGGGCTCCACCTGGCGGCTTGGGGGTATTGGCCGGGATAAATGGCCGGCCATCCTCCACAAAAGGTTTCTGCTTCAACTTCATGTCTTTCAGTTTGTTAAAAGAGACCCACAAGTGTTTGTGTAAAGAAGTGCTTCTGGCTTCAGTATTAAATGCACTTACTCTTAATTTCCTCTGGTGTCTTCAAGTTTGTGATTCACCATTAAGCTGTGAACATTTTGTCTGATCTGCTTTATCTATACCTCTGGAGGATGTGCTTTTCATTCCTTGTATATTTATGTTACCTATTGTGTACATTTTTTTAAATAAGTCGATTAATGAGGTACTCCAAAGATAAACATCTACTTTTAAATTTTCACCAGCTGTCCAATTTAATTTATTAACCCTAAAGTTTCTGAGTGTTCAAAGGTTCTGTTGTTTGTAGATGATGAAGCTTTTGACGGAGTTGAATGAGGATACTTGTGTACTGAATTGTGCAGATCTGGGCTTGTGTGTGGCGTAAGTTACTAAACTGTAGTTCACGAGTCTTGGTTTGTAAAAAATGATCAATTGTGACTCCTTCAGTTTAGAATATGGAGCCAGACAGGGATGTCCATTATCACCAATGCTTCTTGTAGTTGCTATTGAACCCTTAACTGTTCATTTCCAGAAGCAGTCAGAGATTAAAGACTTCATATGGAAAGGTCTTGAAAAAAACATCTTCATACTGACCTGGTGAGCTTTATCGCAGATCCACACCGGACATTGTTCATCCACATTACAGCTTTCTTAAAATTCCATGATGCTTCCATGTTTTCTGACTTTCCCTGCCTCGTATGCCCTTATGGGAGATTCTGTTCAGGGGATTGAATAATTTTGACACTGCAGTAATCATTAAAACTGACATTTTGTGCCTAATGTGGAGAAACCACTTATACTGTTAGCTGTGTTGAGCTATTTAAATTGTTCCTGTTTGACTTGTTTATTGCAAACAGCTGGAATTTTGTAAATTTTGCTAAAAAATCTAATATGCAATGGCGTTTGAATAATTTTGAGTGCAACTGTAAAATGTTTTGTGTAAATATTTCTATTAGTGAGTCCTTTGATTTATGGTCAGATTTCTCTGAGCTCATTAAACTCCTCTTCAGATTTCACTTTTTCCCGAACTCCTCAGACTCACTTGTGTCTTCTCAGCCTCAGTTATCTCACTTGACTCCATAAAATGACCAAACACTTGAGAAAGTTCTCACAAGTCTCAACTCCACAATGGCCTTGTTGGCCCTACAATTGCAGTCCTTAGCCGTCCGAGGTCTCCTGGGTTTGCAGGTTTCTTCAGTTTTTATGTGTGAAGCTCTGATATCCTGGTTGTCGATGTGATGTCCTCTCAATCTCAAGGACTGACTCGTACACCAGTGAGCCTTCAGACTGTCTCCTTTATTTGTAGCTCTCTTCAAGCCAAACTCCATTTTGAATTGAATTGTGTGACAGATTGGGGGCGCTATTGCTCCCTGGAACCCTTGTCCAAGACGCCAGACATGTGGTAAAAGTCCAATAATCGACTTTATTTAAACTGCACAGTGCCTAAAGCACCCTCGTCTCCACAATACTCATTTAATAATACAATTCTCACTAATAAACCAATCCACCACTCCCAGCTCAGCTCCCCGTCTGGGAGTTCCCACAGTCCTTTTATATTCCCTGACCCGGAAGTGTTTCCAATCCCCAGTCCATGTGATCTCCTATCACTTCCGGGTCAGCTCAAAAGTCCTTTTCTTAACCCCAGAAGCACATCAATCCTCTTGTCCATGTGACTCGGACGTACATCCGGGGCGTAAGGCAAATAATCATAGTTCCTCCCTGCAGCGCCTCCTAGCGGCCCCCATGGTATCCAGCAGGGATGTGAATAAAGACTCCAATGTCCATGATGCCCTGCTGGCCTTCGGGGCACCTCCCTGCTGCAGGAAGGACTCCACCTGGCGGCGTGGGGGTATTGGCCAGGATGAACAGCCGGCCATATATCACAACTGGTAAATTAAACCTTTATTTGAATGTTTGTGTGATATTCATGTTTCTTTAATTAAATCTCCATGTACTGTGCCAAGATGAAGACAAGTGTGACCAAAAAAGTGAGTTGTGTCATGGAATGTGAAACAAATGACACTCAGAATGACACTAAGAACTCAGAAAATGGAAGTGAATTCTGATAAGACCCCCATGTGTCCTCTTGTGTGTCCAAACAGAAACAGCTGGGGGTGACACTGAGTGAAATTAGGGGGAGACTTGAAGAGAACGAGAAGAAACTGATTGAGACGAGGAGGGCAATGGACATGATGAAGGTGAGTGGAATTAAGACAACACTTCATATCAAAGAGAGGAAAAAAAAACAAAAGGGTTGTGAGAGTTTGTGGTGATGACGTGTGAGGACAGGGAGATGGAAAAGGAGAGAAGATGGTTTATTGAGTCCTTCATGGCGTTTAACTGCTGACAGCATTTCATGATTTAGTCGTAAGGAATTCAGACCA
Organism: Polypterus bichir lapradei; assembly: GCA_026402145.1. Taxonomy (NCBI): domain Eukaryota; kingdom Metazoa; phylum Chordata; class Cladistia; order Polypteriformes; family Polypteridae; genus Polypterus; species Polypterus bichir. Next base: position 14,821,514 of record JANRMT010062807.1, read on the forward strand.
CAAGACCCTCATGTCCTCAGGTTTCTGATTCCTCCACTTAAAGGTGGCTTCACTCCCCCTAACAATAACTCATAATGAAGGTTGGCACTGATGTTCTGAGTTTGATCACTTGACACAAAATTCACTAATGGACTTTTCTTATTCCAGCTTTATATATATGCATGTTTCTTATTTTAACACAATTAAATTACAACAGACCAGTTTTTTTCCCCATTACCCATTCTTCTTCCTCTTTTTCTTGACCAGGAGTATCTCTTTTTAAAGACCACCCTGTGTAACACTACCGGGGTCCTCACAGGTCAATAGTGCTGTCCCCCAGTAACTTGTGCCAATGGCTCTCAGAGTCGCTTATTAAGACTGCGTATTCCATACAGACCTGCAAGTGTCTTAAGAAGATGCTGCTACCCAGAGTACCAGGGGAATACTAGGCAGGGAATACTCCTACCACCCTTCTACTAATTCAAACTCCTCTCTACAACATCAATTCATTATATTTTTCCTATCCAAAAGCTTTCTGTGGAAAGAGTGATGGGGAAACATGAGAAGAGCTTCACTGATCTGATTCACTGCATTGAGGAAAGCCACAAGAAATTGACTGAGAGGATCAAAGAACAAGAAAAGAGAGAAATGGAGAAGGCTGAAGGAGTCATGGAGCAACTGGAGAAGGAGATTGAGGAGCTGAAGAGGAGAGAAGCTGAGCTGATGGAGCTTTCAAAGACCAAGGACCATCTCCACTTCCTACAGGTGAGAGGGACACTTCACAGGTAGTCTGATCAGACTGGGGTGTGTGGGACCTGAGAAACTTCAAAATCAAGAGAGCTGAGGAGATTTTACAAATGGCAAGAACAAACTATTCAATCCAATGTCATATTTGACTAATAGTTCCACAGTTTATACTAAAATCTCAAAGCTCAGCCTTTATCTGAATAATAGTGAGGTAAATCTACAGTTGTTTGTTTGAGGAAATAAATTTATATAAAATTTATTCTTAGTAAGAGTAATTTAAATGACACCACCTGAGAAAAGGCGACACCATCTCCTTCATATCTTTAAACACTCCTGTCATGTCACCTCCTCATGTCTTTGTCCTTTAACTGAAGACATTCACATCCTTCACCATTTCCTCACAGCTCAAACTCTACAGTCCAGTCTGGTCTCTCTTCTTCTTCTCGACTTTCTTTTGAGATGTTTTGTCATTTCTCTAACACACAATATTCCTGATGTGGTCTCACAAGTGTGTTCTACAGGGCAGATGACAGAACTGTGATGAGCCAACAAAAGGCTCCCAAGTCTTTCTGACAAGTCACACACTTTCTAGTGGCAGACCAACAATTGTAAGATTATACTGAACAGTGTGTGTAAGTCTTTGGATTTAATTTAACAGCCAAATTTCCCCCTTCTATCTATCTATCTATCTATCTATCTATCTATCTATCTATCTATCT
>JANRMT010062807.1:14822968-14844143 GCA_026402145.1 Polypterus bichir lapradei
CTATCTATCTATCTATCTATCTATCTATCTATCTATCTATCTATCTAATTAACTTCATCTCAGTACATTAAGAGCCCAATGCCTTGTTTTGTCTGATAAGTCAGTTCTTCACATGCCTGTCTGTTTGCCCCTCAGTCCACTTACCTACAGTCTGATGACTCGACTCTTATGGATTTCTGTGTGAAAAGCTTTTTGAAGTTCAAGGTCAATGACATCTAATGGTCCATTATGATGAAACATCCTCTTATAAATAAATAATAAATGAATGAAAAGTAATCTGTCTAAACCCAAGATGAATGTCCACCACACTGATGTTTAGTTTAGAGAAGGCCCTTCTTATTAATGTTACTTTTTATTTCTCCTTCTCCTCTTTTCTCTCCTGATGCAGACTTTCTCATCTCACTGTGTCCTTCCTGCTAATGGAGACTCGCTCAGCTTCACTGTCACCGCTGATATTTCTTCTAAGGACCTGCTAAAGGAGCTGTCAGGTCTGAAGAAGAGTCTGGAGAAGATCAGCCAGTGGGACATCCTGGCATGGACTTCACCAGGTACTGTGACTCTTCATGTTGTTTTCATTGCTAAAGTCCATTAAGAAGACAAATAGGACAGTAACAGGGACAGTGAGATACATGAAGAAGGCCTGCTCTTTTAGATTTACAATACAATACAATACAGTTTATTTTTGTATAGCCCAAAATCACACAGGAAGTGCCACAATGGGCTTTAACAGGCCCTGCCTCTTGACAACCCCCCAGCCTTGACTCTCTAAGAAGACAAGGAAAAACTCCCAAAAAAAACCTTGTAGGAAAAAATGGAAGAAACCTTGGGAAAGGCAGTTCAGAGAGAGACCCCTTTCCAGGTAGGTTGGGCGTGCAGTGGGTGTCAAAAGAAGGGGTTCAATACAATACAATACACAGAACAGAACAAATCCTTAATAAAGCATAATAATAAAAATTTTAGAAGTACAGAGCAGAATTTAACAGTAGATGATATCATATAATAAGATTTTGATATTTTTAGAGTGCTGGAGACCTCATCCGTCAAGCTGCCTCCCCATTTGGCCATTCCACGGCTGAAACGTTGCTCGGCCAGCCAATCCGATGAAAGGGCCCCTCTTTCCCATGATTCCTGTGATCCTCCACCAGGGATGACTTTACCATCGGCAGGCAAACAACTTGGCAGGTGGGCCGTGGCACCAATTGCCACATTTGAGTACCGATAACAGAAACAGAATAGGTGAGGGTTAGTATTCAATTATACTTATCATGTTACTTATGTTTTAGTGCTAATGACTAACAACAGAGATGCAGTCTGTACAGTTAATCAGCAGCTCTAGTCAGGATATGCTAAACTGAAGTAGTAAGTCTTCAGCCGGGATTTAAAGGCTGGGACCGAAGGGGCATCTCTTATAGTAGCAGGCAGACCATTCCACAGTTTAGGGGCCCTGTAACTAAAAGCTCGACCTCCCACTGTTATTTTATTAATCCTTGGAATCATAAGCAGACCGGCATCTTGAGATCTTAATGTGCGCTCAGGTTTGTAAGTCATGATAAGTTCAGACAAGTAAGCCGGACCTTGGCCATTTAATGCTTTATATGTTAAAAGAATGATTTTGAAATCTGCCCTAAACTTAACCGGGAGCCAGTGTAAGGATTTAAGAACTGGAGTTATGTGTTCATATTTTCTTGTTCTTGTAATAATTCTTGCAGCCGCATTTTGGATTAACTGGAGGCTGTATAAAGAACAGTTTGAACAGCCAGTGAACACCGCATTACAGTAGTCAATCCTACTAGAGATAAATGCATGAATTAATTTCTCACAATCCTGTTTATTTAGAAAGCGCCTTAATTTCCTAACATTTTTAAGATGGAAGAAACATGTTTTGGACAACTTTGTAATATGTGCTTTAAATGACATGCTAGAATCAAAGATAACTCCTAGATTGCGGGCTGATTCAGTAAAATTAATTGGGATTCCAACTGAGTTAAATGTCGACAAAATATTGCTGTGATCAGCGTCATTCCCTCCAACAATTAACATCTCTGTTTTATCTGTATTTAAAGACAAGTAGTTCTCATTCATCCATTCCTTTAATTCACTAACACAACTAATTAAAGACAACATCGGAGAAACTTCATTTGATTTAAATGAAAGGTATAACTGGGTGTCATCTGCATACGAGTGAAAATTAACATTATGTTTCCTAATGAGAGATCCCAGTGGAAGCATGTAAAGTGAAAACAGTAAAGGTCCCAGTACTGAGCCCTGCGGGACACCATATTGAACTTCTGTGTATAATGATGGAGTACTGTCAGCACATTTCTGTACATATTGGAATCGATTTGATAAATAAGAACTAAACCAAGCGAGCACGTGGCCTGTAAGCCCAACATCATTTTCTAGCCTGTGCAGTAAAATAGAATGGTCAATGGTGTCAAATGCTGCACTTAAGTCTAATAACATAATTACAGTGATGTTTCCTTCATCAGAGGATATCAGAATGTCATTTACAACCCGTGTTAGTGCAGTTTCTGTACTATGACCAGTGCGAAAACCAGACTGGAATTTCTCAAATAAATTGTAATGCATAAGGTGTGACTGAAGCTGACTTGCGGCTAAGCCTTTACTGTTAAGAATATCTTATAATGTCTCTTACAGTGACAGACCTGTTTAGTGATATCACACTCTCATAGACAGAGTTCTTGAGTTTTGAACAGGGTTGATGGTACAATGGCACGTCTATCTGTTTTGGTCATGTTGTACATTTATGAGTCTCACTTTCTCTTTTTGTGCTTTTGTTTCCTCTGTTCATCAGTCATTGCTGCGCTCTGGTGGACACAGGATGACATTATGTCCTGGCACAGACGTCAGACAGTTTATTGCTTTATATATAGAGGATGATTTTTCTATTTACTCCCTTAAAAGCTTCTTCTTCATTTGACATTGTGATTCTTTGCATTTTCTTTGCATAAAAAAACAACATAAAATAAGGAACAGGAAGTTTTGTTAAACTGGCAGGCCTGCTCAGCGTACAAATGAAGTGAACCTGAAAGCAGTGACGACATAAATGAAACTGAATTGAGATCAACTTCAGTGCTTTGTCATATCATGAAATCTGAATGAACTGATGTCCTCTCTGTCCTTTCCATTCGCTCAGATGGGCTCCCTTTTTAAAATTCACATTAATCCGTTTCAGCCACGCTGCCACAGACTCACTGGCCACTTTATTAGGTATGCCTGTTCAACTGCTTGTTAATGCAAATGTCTAATCAGCCAATCACATGGCAGCAGCTCAATGCGTTTTGGCCTGTAGACGATGTCAAGGCGACCTGCTGAAGTTCAAACCGAGCATCAGAATGGGGAAGAAAGGAGACTGAAGTGACTTTGAACGTGGCATTGGTGTTGATGCTAGACAGGCCGATGCGAGTATTTCAGAAACCATTGAGCTTCTGGGATATTCACACACAACCCTCTCTAGGGTTTACAGAGAAGGATCTGAAAAAGGGACAGTATTGTTACTGACCATGTCCATCCCTTTATGAACGCATGTACCCATCTTCTGATGGCTCCTTCCAGGCCGATAATGAACCATGTCACAAAGCTCAGATCATCTCAAACTGGTCTCTTGTACATGGCAATGAGTCCACTGACTCAAATGGCCTCCACAGTCATCAGATCTCAATCCGATTGGGATGCGGTGGAACAGGAGATTCACATCATGGATGTGCAGCTGACAAATCTGCAGCAACTGCATGATGTCATGTGAATATGGAGCCAAATCCATGGGGAATGTTTCCAGCAACTTGCTGAAGGCAAAAGGGGGTCCAACCTGGCACTAGTCAGGTGTACCTAATAAAGTGTCCGGCGAGTGTATGGTGTCCTATACTCAGACTCATTTCCACAACGGATATTAAATAAATTGTTTTACTGCTCAAAGCATTTTAGTTTCTGTGTTTTGGTGGTACTACGAGGGTGTTGTATCGCGTTAGCCATTATGGATGTCGTGAGAAGTCAAGCAAAATGACACCAAACTAGAAAGATTACAATATGTGAGCTGTCGAGGCAATTCAGGCCCCTTCTAAACAAATTAGAGGAGAGCATTAGAACCCTGAGCACCTCAGGACCACCTGAACACTCCACTGAGTGCACATAACAAGTTCACAGGTGAAACACATTAACAGACTTCACAAATTATAAACTATATAATGCAGGGGTGGTGAACTGCAGGCCTTGAGTGCCGCAGTGGCTGCAGGTTTTCATTCTTGCCATCTTCTTAATTAGCAGTTTTTGCTGCTGATTACTTCTTTTAATTAACTTGACTCAGGCCCCATAGTTGTTTCTTTTTCTTTAATTAGCAGCCAAACAATAATGAGACACAAAACAAACCACCACATGACCAGCTCCCCTGTGCCCATCGCACAATATCTGAAATTAAAGAGAGGTGATGGTCTTGGTAAGGTTGATCTCTCAGGTCACCAAAACATTTTGACGGCACTCATAGAAAGAACAGAAAAACAACAGTGGGCAGAATGAGAGCAGCAACAAGCCATGGAATTAAATAAGGAGTTTAATTAACAGCAAGAATCGGCTTTTAATTAAGAAAGTGATTGGAGTGAAATTGGTTGGAGTTTGAAGCCCCAGTTTAGCTGGTCATCTTTTAGCTTGTTTCACATCTCATTTCTGCTTGGCTGTCATTTAATGAAGAAAGGAATCAATTCAAAGGGCTGAACTCTCCTAACGGGGCTATTAAAGTGATGTGGAAAAAGTTAATTAGCAGTAAAAACTGGTCACTGATTAGGAAAAGAGTTAGAATGAAAACCTGTAGCCACTGCAGCTCTCCAGGCCTTGAGTTCGCCACCCCTGATATAATGTCTACATATCATGATACTGTGTGTTTAAACAAATCAGTACGCTAAAAGAATTCTGCACTGATGAACATAATTGGAACCTAACAATGTCTGTCATGAACAGAACTGCTGAGCTGTGGCCAACTGACAACACAGGAGAGGAAAACAGAAAGTGAGGTGATGAGGGTTAACAGGTCAGACGTGTGTGCGCCCAACTGCACTGGCACTGTTTACTACCTGGAAGAAAGTCTGAGATCCAGTGGTGGATTTGACTGGGCAGGCTGAACTCGGTCAGTTTCTTATCGTTCAGCTCTGAGGTGTTGGTATCTAAAACAGAGGTCAAGTCCACAGAGAAGACCTCACATGTGTCTGTGGCTCATCAAAATGTTGGTAAATAAAACTCACTGCATCATCCACACACCGTGGGCTCAGTACACAAACTTGATCTGCATGTCTTGTTGTTTTATTCAACTACACTGCATTTGTAATAAGTGTTTAAGCATTTAACTCTATAAAATTCCACTTTAACATTCTCCATTCTTCTCTTTTCTTTGTATTTTCAGGTCGTGAAGCTCCAATCTTCACCCTACGGCCTCCTGAACCTCAGAGCAGAGACGAGTTTTTACAATGTGAGTCTGTCAATTCATGGAGTTTATCATCATTTCACTTTTAATGTCTCAGGCCAGGCTTATGATATGATAGCATTATGTGAGTGTGGTGGGACTGATGAGCTGAAAGTGACAGGGGTCCTGTGTCTGGTGCATTATGGGAAATTGAGATTCAGGACAGGGAGACACCAAAGCAGTCTGTTGGACTTGAGTCTCTTAAGTATCATTAGAAGATTAGGACACTCGAGACAAGAAGGCCATTCAGCCCAACAAAGCTCACCAGTCCTGTCCACTTAATTCTTCTAAAATAACATCAAGTCGAGTTTTGTAAGTCCCTACAGTCTTACTGTCTACCACACTACTTGGTCGCTTATTCCAAGTGTCTGTCGTTCTTTGTGTGAAGAAAAACTTCCTAATGTTTGTGTGAAATTTATCCTACACAAGTTTCCAACTGTGTCCCCGTGTTCTTGATGAACTCATTTTAAAGTCACAGTCTTGATCCACAGTACTAATTCTCTTCATAATTTTAAACACTACTATCATGTCACCTCTTAATCTTCTTTTGCTTAAACTGTAAAGGCTCAGCTCTTTTAATCTTTCCTCATAATTCACCCCCTGTAGCCCTGAATCAGCCTAGTCGCTCTTCTCTGGACCTTCTCTAGTGCTGTTATGTCCTTTTTGAAGCCTGGAGACCAAAACTGCACACAGGACTCAAGATGAGGCCTCACCAGTGCATTATAAAGGTCGAGTAGAACCTCCTGTGACTTGTACTCCACACATCAAGGCGCTATATAACCTGACATTCTGTTAGCCTTCTTAATGGCTTCTGAACACTGTTGGGAAGTCAATAGCTTAGAGTTCACTATGACTCCTAAATCCTTCTCATAAGGTGGACTTTCGATTTTCTGACTGCCCGTTGTGTATTTTAAGTGTGTCAAATGACCTCACAGAAAATGAAAATGAAATCCTGCCAACTACGCCATATCCACCTCTCACACGTCCTACATCCATTGTTCTTTTTCGTTTTACTTTTGTCTTATTTTTTTCCTGCTGTTTTCTATTTTTGTTTCTGTTTTCTCCTTTCTGTTGCTTTTCTTCTTCAGTCAGTCCTTACAATATTGATAATAATAATTTATTTATGCAGCACACAACATGCAATGAAAGCAGCTCAGTGTTCTTCACATAAAAAAGTATGATGTCCACTCCTATTCAGATATACATATACAGTTTATTTATATACAGATGCTGCCAAAAGGATAAATTTAAAAAAGAATCACATTTTTTTGTGAAATAAATTGAAGCTGACAACAGCACTCAGCATCCACCATTCTTTTCTCCATAGAGCAAACACTTTGTTATTTGATTCATGGCTTAATATATTGTAGGAATAAAACCAAAAGAAGATGGTAGGGAAAATATTTGGGAGCCCTTAGATGTTAAAAGACATCACCGGATGAGAAACAATCCTCTAATGAGAATCTCAGTCTCGCACTGAATGTGGACTGGAGAAGAGGAGGATAGGTCACAGCCAGGCATGGTCAATGTGAAGACTACAAGACCACCTCCAAAGAGCTTCTTGTTCCTGTGGCCATGTTGCTAATATGAAGACGTTTAATGTCCAGTGGACCACAGCCAAACTCCCTGGATATCGCTGCAGATGGAGAATTGACCCCATTGAATAGAAGGATAGTTGAAGTGGTGGAGAACCAAGAAACTCTCAGGACCACCAAAATTAAGGTACAACAGCTTCAGGTAGCACTGAATGAAAGTGGGCTCCATGGTAGAAGACCCCATTTCTGAAAGACATGTAATAAAATAAAATAAAAAGCTAAATTTTATCTAAAATGCATGTTGACCAGCCAATGTGCTGGAGAAGGTCCATTGGAGTGATGAAACTGAATGAGAGCTTTATGGTGAGTCACAGCTGCAGAAAAACATGAAGCATGGAGGAGGCTCATTAATGTAAAATCAGAAGATCATCAAGGCATTCTGGAGCAAACATCACAAAGCTCTGTCTTGTGTGCAGGTCATGGGTCCTCCAAAACATCCAAGAATGACCACCCTAACATGGTCAAAAGTGCATCAGAATGTTGTGAAGTGTATGTCATATGCGCTGAAATGAATCCAAATCAACATCCATGAGAAGAACTGGAAGTCACAGTGGGGAGAAGAAATCCATCAAAGCTCAAGAAGAGTGGGCCGAGTGGGCAGTGAGAGACATCTCATCCAGAGCCACAGGAAGTGCTTGATGGCAGGTCTCATCTGAACACAGTCGGTTAGAGAACATTAGGTGAGGATCCCAATAATTGTGTTCACAACATTGCTATTTATTTTATTGTGTGTTTCTGAAATTAAAAGTAAAGAGTCTGCTCTGTGGAATAAAGAATAGCAGATGACAGTCACTGTGGTCAGTTTACACTTATTTGACAGAAAAGTGGGATTTGTGTATAAAAAGTGGAAAGGGACAAAAACTACTGGTGGCATGTCAATGACATAAACATTAGAGAGACAGACGTGACAGGTGACATAATATCGAGATATTAAAGTCACTATATACTGTAAGAGATGGGAAAGAAATAATATGAGAGATGGATAGAGCAACGAGAAAGACAGAATATGACACATAAATATGAAAGGCACTATATAATAGATAGATAAATAGATAAATAGATAGTCTGTGTTAAAATTAAAATGGTGATTTGTAACTTTTACTGAAGTAACAGAAATCCCAGTAAGCCGACTGCTCCTTTCCAGGACACAAACTTTCAGAATGTCAGACATTTTCCCCCCTGACTCGTCCTCATCCCGCTTTATTAGTTTACTGATTTGTGTCATTTAATAAAATTCCATCAGTGACTCAGTGAGTGGCGGCTGATTGCCTTCATGGACTGATTCATTCAAATCAGAGGACCATCATGGCTGTGGTGGGTTTACATTGCAGTGATTTTGAACACAACATTGTCAAGCCAGTTTAATCCAGTTCAGACTGTGTTGTGTTAAGTCAGGTGCTGACAACCACAGAAGGCCAATTCAGAGCCACCAATTCACCCAACATGCACGTCTGTGGATTGTGTGAAGAAAACCAGGAGTGACACGAGGAGAACACGCTGACCTGACAAAGATGACCGCTGGGCGCCAAATTCAAAGTCGTGAAGCTCAATCTGTGAGGCCGCAGCTCCAACCCCTCGGTCATCATGCTGTCCTGAATCGAGTATTCACAGTTCAGTTCCTCTTTTTCAGATTTCTTATTATTCTGAACCAACGTCTTTTCATTATAAAATTAATTTCTACTGAATGAATCATCTCCTATACTGACTGAGTTGCTTCAGTTCACTCCATGACGACTTTCTTCATGAACTTCATGTCTCTCAGCATTCAATGGCCATCTTGTTTGCTGGGCAGTAAATCATTGAGTTGTCAGTCACAAGTGTATGACAATTCATTACAAACATTTCATTGTCATTCAGTTCTTATTTTATTTTTATTTTTTATTTTCATGCTCCGTGTAGCCCTGACCTGCAGGGTGCGACCTGTAAATGTTTAGTAGGTCACTGGAACAAAAGACTGGGAATGGACGGAGGAGATCAGGGATCAGGGACTTATTGTGAGGAAAGGAATATCAGTTTGTTGATGAAGTGTGACAGTGGATTGATTTTAAATTAAAGAGGTGGACTGTGACAATAAAAAGTGACATTTTAATAAAGCCAGTGATCAGGGTGGACAGTCCATTTGAACTCAGACCATGACAGTGACCTTATGGTGTTTATCTTAATTCCAGAATTTTATTTTAAATCCCCACAAATTCCGTCCAATCAGACGAGCTCTTTACTATTAGTGTCTTGTCAGCGCAGCTCCTGATTGGTTCTTGTTAATTGTCTGTGTTGTGCTCCACCCCCAGTCACAGATTTCCTCACTCGTTTTCTTTTCTCTCCTTTCAGACTTCTGTCCCCTCACACTGGACATCAACACGGCACACAGACGCCTCCGTCTGTCTGAAGGACACAAGAAAGTGACATGTGGGAGGACAAAAGCCAAATATCATGATCATCCTAACAGATTTGACTGCTGGCCACAAGTTCTGTGCAGAAAGTCTCTGACTGGGACTCGCTGTTACTGGGAGGTGGAGTGCAGTGGAAACAACGTGCTGATAGGAGTCGCATATACAGGACTGAGCAGGAAAGGAGAGGGCTGGGAGTGCAGCCTTGGATTCAACGACAAGTCCTGGTGTTTGCAGTGTTTTAATTCCCAGTACTTTGTGTATCATGATAGCCAGCAGACGGCCATCAGCATCTCCTACAGCCCTAAAATAGGTGTGTATCTGGACTGGCCTGCTGGCTCTCTGTCATTTTATAGCGTCTCACACACAATGACCCTCCTGCACAGGTTCAACACCTCCTTCACTGAGCCCCTCTATCCAGGGATTGGGCTTGATTATAACTGTAGTGTAACAATCTGCCCTCTGACACCAAGAGACCACTGACCAGTACTCTCCACCATTCAGTCACTTGGTGTTCCCTCAAGTGCAGGTCTTCTTTGTGTTTGTAGTTTGCGGTCAAAATTAATTTTATAGGATGGATTTTGGGGAGGGGGGGTGGTTTGGGTTGCACTTCTGGCTGAATTTGGGGATGAGAATGCAGGGCGAGTGCAGCATTTAGGGTCTCCATTATTATTGTGTGTGATTTTATCTTTGAGTAGTCAATCATAAATGTGTCATGTTGTGTGGCGGAGACACATCAGACCTACAAATACCAGTCTGACCACAAAAGGTCACATGTCTTATAGGCTGACACCCTAACAATGCTGTGGCTCCTACGCATCACTGAAAGTCACCTGTTATTACAGGCCTGTGGTCCTGCTGGAACAGCCGTACTGATAGGCATGATAGAGACTAAGGCATCAAGGCCCATTGACCAGTGAGCATATGTAGGAGAGCACAGAGTGACAGAAGTGACCATAGTGCTGTCTTCTCCCTGGGCATTTTCTTCCCCTCTGTTGGTCACTCATGTGATCTGTCACTTTTGAATTAATTCAGTGTAACCCTCATGGACCCTGTGATCATCAGAGGTGACTATGCAGAGGGTGCAGACCTATAAATACCTGGAAGTGCAGCTAGATGACAAATTGGACTGGACTGCCAATACTGATGCTCTGTGTAAGAAAGGACAGAGCCGACTATACTTTCTTAGAAGGTTGGCATCCTTCAACATCTGCAATAAAATGCTGCAGATGTTCTACCAGACGGCTGTGGCGAGTGCCCTCTTCTACGCGGTAGTGTGCTGGGGAGGCAGCATAAAGATGAAAGACGCCTCACGCCTGGACAAACTTGTTAAGAAGGCAGGCTCTATTGTAGGAGTAAAGTTGGACAGTTTAACATCTGTGGCAGAGCGACGGGCATTAAGCAAACTCCTGTCAATCATGAAGAATCCACTGCATCCACTTCAATTCCACCCGGGGGAGTAAATGCTAACATTACTCAAAGTTATTGTCTGCTTTTACATGCATTTTTATTTCTTATTTCTATTTAATTTAATATAATTTTTTTTTTTGTAACAGTATACTGCTGTTGGATTATGTGAATTTCCCCTTGGGATTAATAAAGTATCTATCTATCTATCTATCTATCTATCTATCTATCTATCTATCTATCTATCTATCTATCTATCTGAATGTATGAAGACAAGGTGTCACTAGTCGGTCAGGCATTGGCCATACTGATTTGTCACCATCACCTAACGCTAACCAGATGAATCAGTTGACTGACTTCACTGTCACTGTCAGGGTCCTCGGTGCCACTCACGTTTAATATTTCTGAACACTTCTATCTTTCCATTGACACCCACACACTCCTTGAATTAATGTGCAATTTCCTCAGGACTCCTGAAAGGTGTAACACCTCACATCATTTTGTGTAAAGAACTCAATGAAGGCCCAAGGCTGACAGTCTCTGCACCCTTCATTACAGTCCTCACCAGCAGGTGGCTCCCGGGAGTTCGTCATCATGGAGACTGAGGAGGTAAAAGGAAGAGGATGAAGTGAAAAAGGAGTGAGAGTGAAAGAGGAGAGTGTTTGAGGATAAAGGGAGAGACAAACAACCTCGTGAAACAGTCAGATTGAATCAGATGGGTGGGCCACTTGTGCGTCTGTGCTGCTGTGATACAACTTAAATAAAGAAAGCTGAATTTGGTTCTTGTCTGATTTTTTCCTGTTAAACTCCTCACGTGCTTATGGTTGTCCCATGATTCCATATTTTATTCCTTGTTGATGAAGTCCATGTCCCAATGCATGAATAGCATGTGATACTTTAAGACAGGCCATCCCACGATGAGCTCTTTACTGTCCTTGACTGGAATGAACTCTGATGTCTTTACCTCTGTGCCTGGCTGGGTTGAAATTGCTAAACACAAGATTGTGACTGAGGTACAGCTGTGCAATTATCTTTTTCCAGAAGTATCGAGGACTGTGATACGTGAGGAGGTGATTCAGATGATCTTTTTGGGTGTGGTTCACAAGAGTAAATGTGAATGGCACAGTCCATTTGTTCTGGTACCAAAACTGGACAGTTCCGTTCGGTTTTGTATAGATCTTTGATGCTTGAACAAGATTTCCAGATGTGATGCCTACCTGATGTTGCGTATTGATGACATACTGGAGAGACTTGAGCAAGCTTTGTATATTTCCACCCTGTATCTCACAATTTTTCACCACAACATATCTCACGAATGGGTACTGGCAGGCACCCATAGAGGAATTCAGCTGCAAAAAGAGCAAAATCACCACCACGGATGGGTTGTTTGAATTCACCAGACCCCCCTTTGGTCTGCATGGCACACTGTTGACTTATTAGCGGATGAAGGATCAGATTCTAAGACCCCATTCCACATAAACTGAAACGTATCTTGATGATTGGTGGTCACATCTCAACAACGAGCAAGCAGTGCTTGACAGTTTGACTGAATCAGTTGACAGCTAACCATAAGAAGAATAAATTTGGTGCGTCAGAGGCACATTATTTGGGATATTCTATGGGGAGTGGTTTGATTAAATCTCAGTTGATCTTAAGTGTCTCCTCAGATGTTCTCTCTGTGAATTCTCAGATTTCTCTTTAAATCTACTCCTCCTTCTCACTGAGCACAGACAAACTTTCATTTTCGTTTCTTCATAAGTCACTTCCTTGTTTGTTTGACTGATTCTCTCTGCCTGCTTCTTCTCAAACCGACGATGGCTGAAGCCGAGCTTTGTGGATTACAGGATGAGTTTACCTGCTCGGTGTGTCTGGACACCCTGACTGACCCCATTTCACTGCATTGTGGTCATAATTTCTGTATGAAGTGCCTCACTGACTGCTGGGATCAGAGCCAAGAGTGCAGCTGTCCTCAGTGCAGACACACCTTCACCACGAGGCCTGCTCTGCAAAGAAACACTCTGCTGAATGAAGTCATCCAGAAGTTAAAGAAGACAGAAATCAGTTCTCCTCCATCTCAGAATTATGCTGGACCTGGAGACGTGAAGTGTGACTTCTGTACTGGGAAGAAGTTCAGAGCAGTGAAGTCCTGTCTAACCTGCATGGCCTCCTACTGTCAGACTCACCTGCAGCCTCACTTTGAAATAGTGGCCTGGAAGGGACATAAGCTGACTGATCCAGATAGAGATCTGAAGGAGAAACTCTGTGTGGAACATCAGAAAAGTCTGGAGATGTTTTGTAAAACTGATGAGACGTGTATCTGCTTGATGTGTGGAGTGACTGAACATGACGGTCATGAAAAGGTTGAGCTGGAGATGGAAAGACAAGAAAAACAGGTGAGTGGAGTTTAGTGTTTAATGGAAGCTAAATAAACAAATGAGTTAAATGATATGTAAATGTGTTTGTCAGAGTAATCTGCTCGTTCCTTTAGGGAGTACCTCAGACCTCTTTCAGCGACACATTACAGTCACACGTGAATTAATATTGATGTTTGGGATTTGATGTAAAATTCTTATAATATGCATAGATTTTCAAATGGCTTTGTAGTACAGATGTTCTCAGTCAAAGTCAAAGCGAACTTTATTGTCATCTCAACCATATACAAGTATACAGATAGACGAAATTGCAAAGCTCAGGATCCACAGTGTAACAACATGAACTGCAAATAATAAATTAAAAATAGAATTAAAATTTAAAAATTAAAACACAAACAAGACAAGACATTGTGTAAAGAGAAGACAAAGACGTAGCAGCAATACTGATGTATAGTAAGCAATATGAACATTGATGCAATATATGGTATTTGCAATCTAGATACATAAATATAGTCAATAGATATGTAATATAATAAATATATAATGGATATAGATAATAAAGAAATGATCAGTGTATGACAATAGTTGTTTAAGACATGTAAACAATGACAGGTCAGAACGTTTCACAGCAGAAGGACATCAAGAATGTCAAAATCCTTAAAGGTCAGTATGAGATTTTCAGTTCTTTTTCTCTATCCAAACTCGTCTTTGCAGGAAAGTGGCTTGCATGTATAAAAGTTCTGTTTTTAGAGGTGGTTGAGGCCGTGTGGAAGGTCCCGGGGGCAGCATAATGTTAAGGAGTCTGACAGCTTGGGGGTAAAAACAACAACAACAACAACAACATTTATTTCTATAGCACATTTTCATACAAACAGTAGCTCAAAGTGCTTTACATAATAAAGAACAGAAAAATAAAAGACACAATAAGAAAACAAAATAAATCAGCATTAATTAACATCGAATAAGAGTAAGGTCCAATGGCCAGGGGGGACAGAAAAAACAAAAAAAAAAAAACTCCAGAAAGCTGGAGAAAAAGAATAAAATCTGTAGGGATTCCAGACCATGAGACCGCCCAGTCCCCTCTGGGCAATCTACCTAACATAAATGAAACAGTCCTCTTTGGATTTAGGGTTCTCATGGAAAGGGCTTGATGATGATGGTCTGCCTTTTAATCCATCCATCATTGTTGGAGCATCATGATGCTTTGAGTAGGTGGAGGTGGCACAGGCCACCACCACAAAGAAACCGGAAAAAGAAACAGAAGAGAGAGTAGGGGTCAGTACAGATTTTAGAGCCACCATAAGTAATTATTATGAGGAAATTGAACATACAGAGTATCAGGATTACGTTAAATTAAGTTAAATTGAAGTTATAGAAAGGCCATGTTAAAGTAATGTGTTTTCAGCAGTGTTTTAAAGTGCTCTACTGTATTAGCCTGGTGAATTCCTATTGGCAGGCTATTCCAGATTTGAGGTGCATAACAGCAGAAGGCCGCCTCACCACTTCTTTTAAGTTTTGTTCTTGGAATTCTAAGGAGACACTCATTTGAGGATCTGAGGTTATGATTTGGAATATAAGGTGTCAGACATTCTGAAATATAAGAAGGAGCGAGATTATTTAAGGCTTTATAAACCATAAGCAGAATTTTAAAGTCAGTTCTGAATGACACAGGTAACCAGTGTAGTGACATCAGAACTGGAGAAATGTGCTCGGATTTTCTTTTCTTAGTTAGGATTCTAGCAGCTGCATTCTGCACTTGTTGCAAACGATTTATGTCTTTCTTGGGTAGTCCTGAGAGGAGTGCGTTACAGTAATCTAGTCGACTGAAAACAAACGCGTAAACTAATTTCTCAGCATCTTTCAGTGATATAAGAGGTCTAACTTTACTTATGTTTCTTAAGTGAAAAAATGCTGTCCTAGTGATCTGATTAATATGCGATTTAAAATTCAGATTACAGTCAACAATTACCCCTAAGCTTTTTACCTCCATCTTGACTTTTAATCCTAATGTATCCAGTTTATTTCTAATAGCCTCATTGTATCCATTATTGCCAATCACTAAGATTTCAGTTTTCTCTTTATTTAACTTGAGAAAGTTACTATTCATCCATTCTGAGATACAAGTCAGACATTGTGTTAGTGAATCAATAGAATCGGGGTCATCAGGTGCTATTGATAAGTACAGCTGTGTGTCATCAGCATAGCTGTGGTAGCTCACGTTGTGCCCTGAGATAATCTGACCTAACGGAAGCATGTAGATTGAGAATAACAGCGGAACCTGGATAGAGCCTTGTGGAACACCATATTGGATATCATGTGTCTTTGAGATTTGATTACCACAACTAACAAAGAATTTTCTCCCTGTCAGGTAGGATTCAAACCAATTTAAGACCCTGCCAGAGAGGCCCACCCATTGACTAAGGTGATTTCTAAGAATATTATGATCAATGGTGTCAAATGCGGCACTCAGATTGAGGAGGATGAGAACAGATAAATGGCCTCTGTCTGCATTCACTGGCAAGTCATTTACTACTTTAATAAGTGCAGTTTCTCTGCTCTGATTTGTTCTAAAACCCGACTGAAACTTATCAAGAATAGCAGGTTTATTTAGGTGGTCATTTAACTGCATAATGACTGCTTTCTCCAGAACTTTACTTAAGAAAGGCAGGTTAGAGATGGGTCTAAAATTTTCAAGAGCCGAGGGGTCAAGATTATGTTTCTTAAGTAGGGGTTTAACTACAGCAGTCTTAAGACAGTCTGGGAAGACCCAGTCTGGGAAAAACACTCCTGCAGCCCAGCAGATCTGGCTCTGATGCTGCAGTTTGGATGGCAGAAGTGTGAAAAGTCCATGAAGGGGTGTAAGGGGTCCTGCACAATGCTGCAGGCCTTGTGGACACTGCATTTGCAAAATATGTCCTGTAGTGAATGGAGATGCTCCCTAATGATGTTCTCTGCTCTCTTCACTATCCTTTACAGGCACTTCAGTCAGATATATGATACTATAAGATATGCCCCTTCAGTCTCAGCTTTTAAAACCCAGCTGAAGACTCACTACTTCAGTTTAGCACACCCTGACTAGAGCTGCTGATTAACTGTGCAGACTGCATCTCTGTTGTTGATCATTAGCACTAAAACATAAGTAATATGATATTTATAATTGAATACTAACCCTCACCTATTCTGTTTCTCTTCTTGGTACTCAAATGTGGCACTTGCTGCCACGGCCCACCTGCCAAGTTGTTTTGCCTGCCTAAGGTAAAGTCATCCCTGATGGAGGATCATAGGAATCATGGGAAAGAGGGGTCATTTCATTGGCTTAGTGCTGTTTCAGCTGTGGAATGGACAAATGGGGGAGGCAGCTTGATGGATGAGGTCTCCAGGACTCTAAACAAATCCAAATCATATTATGTGATATCATCTACTGTTAAATTCTACTACGTACTTGTAAAATTTTTATTTTTATACTGTTTTGAGGATTTGTTCTGTTCTGTGTATTGTATTGTATTGACCCCCTTTTTCTTTTTGACACCCACAGCACGCCCAACCTACCTGGAAAGGGGTCTTTCTTTGAACTGCCCTTCCCGAGGTTTCTTCCATTTTTTCCCTATTTTTTGGGAGTTTTTCCTTGTATTCTTAGAGAGTCAAGGCTGGGGGCTGTCAAGGGACAGGGCCTGTTAAAGCCAATTGCGGCACTTCTTGTGTGATTTTGGGCTACACAAAAAATAAATTGTATTGTATTGTATTGTATATGTTGCAGTTGCCATACCAGACCGTGATGCAGCTGGTCAGAACACCATTTATGGTGTCTCTGTAGAACATGATGAGGATGGAAGGGGGAAGACTTGCTCATTTTAGCCACCTCAGGAAGTGTAGTCTCTGCTGGGCTTTCTTGATTAGTGATGAGGTGCTATGCATCCATGTAAGTTCCTCAGTTATGTGAACACCGAGGAACTTGGTACTCCTAACAGTCTCCACAACTAAACCATTGATGCTGAGTGGGATGTGGGCAGGATGTGATTTTCTAAATTCCACGATTATCTCTTTTGTTTTGTCGACATTGAGAGATAGATTTTTGTCTTCATACCATACAGACAGCCATTGCACCTTATCTCTGTATGCTGTTTCATCATCCCCACTTATCAGTTTAAGTAATTCAGTAATTCTGCACCTAATTAGTGAGCTGTCATAATGTCATTTAGTCAGTTCCTTGAGTGATAATCACACTGGATGATTGTGACATGGACTCTGAACTTTAACAGTTTGGAAAGAACCCCACCAACTCCAGCATTTGTGCAAAGTATTTGTTAAATGTTTGTGTTTCCAACATTTATGTGAAGATTAAAATCGACCATCCACACTACATGATCATCATATAATGACGTCAGATAAAAGGAGGATAAATTCAGTTGTGAAGAGGGAATATGGTCCAGAAGGTCTGAAAATGAATAGCAGAACATAAGAACATAAAAATCTGACAAACAAGACGAGATCATTCAGTCCAGCTAATAGCTAAGCTGCCCCAATATCTCATCCAGGTTCTTCTTAAAAGTTCTCAAGGTTTCTGCTTCAACTTCATGTCTTTTAGTTTGTTCCAGAGTCCCACAAGTTATTTTATAAAGAAGTGCTTTCTTCAGTTTTAAATGCACTTACTCTTAATTTCCTCTGGTGTCTTCAAGTTTGATTCACCATTAAGTTGTGAACGTTTTGTTTGATCTGCTTTATCAATGCCTCTGGAGGATGTGCTTTTCATTCCTTGAATATTTATGTTACTTATTGTTTACATTTTTTTAAAATAAGTCAATTAATGAGGTACCTCAAAGATAAACATCCATCCATCCATTTTCCAACCCGCTATATCCTAAGTACAGGGTCGCTGTGTTCTGCAGGAGCCAATCCCACCCAACACAGGGCGAAAGGCAGGAAACAAACCCCCGGCGGGGTGCCAGCCCACCACAGGGCACACACACACACACTCACACCAAGCACACACTAGGGACAATTTAGAATTGCCAATGCACCTAACCTGCATATCTTTAGACTGTGGGAGAAAACCTGAGCGCCCAGAGGAAACAAGATAAACGTCTACTTTTAAATTTTCAGCAGCTGTCCAATTTAATTTATTTACCCTAAAGTGTCTGAGTGTTCAAAGGTTCTGTTGTATGTAGATGATGAAGAAGCTTTTGACGGAGTTGAATGAGGATACTTGTGTACTGAAGTGTGCAGATCTGGGCTTGTGTGTGGCGTAAGTTACTGTACTGTAGTTCACGAGTCTTGGTTTGTATAAAAAGATCCATTGTGACTCATTCAGTTTAGAATGTGGAACCAGACAGGGATGTCCATTATCACCAATGCCTCTTGTAGTTGCTATTTAACTGCTTGTTTCCAGAAGCAGTCAGAGATATAAGACTTCTAATGGAAAGGTGTTGAAACACAACATCAACATACTGACCTGGTGAGCTTTATCGCAGATACACACCGGACATTGTTCATCCACATTACAGCTTTTTAAAAATTCCATAATACTTCCATAATGCTTCCATGCTCCATTTGATTTATTGTCAGATTTCTCTGAGCTCATTAAACTGCTCTTCAGATTTCACTTTTTCCTGAACTCCTCAGACTCACTCGTGTCTTCTCAGCCTCAGTTATCTCATTTGACTTCATAAAATTACCAAACACTTGACAAAGTTCTCACAAGTCTCAACTCCACAATGGCCTTGTTGGTCCTACAATTGCAGTCCTTAGCCATCCGATGTCTCCTGGGTTTGCAGGTTTCTTCAGTTTTTATGTGTGAAGCTCTGATATCCTGGTTGTCGATGTGATGTCCTCTCAATCTCAAGGACTGACTCGTACACCAGTGAGCCTTCAGACTGTCTCCTTTATTTGTAGCTCTCTTCAAGCCCAAACTCCATCTTGAATTGAACTGTTAAATTAAACCTTTATTTGAATGTTTTTATGATATTCATGTTTCTTTAATTAAATCTCCATGTACTGTGCCAAGATGAAGACAAGTGTGACAAAAAAGTGAGTTGTGTCATGGAATGTGAAACAAATGACACTCAGAATGACACTAAGAACTCAGAAAGTGGAAGTGAATTCTGATAAGACCCCCATGTGTCCTCTTGTGTGTCCAAACAGAAACAGCTGGGGGTGACACGGAGTGAAATTAGGAAGAGACTTGAAAAGAAAGAGAAGAAACTGAGGGAGATGAGGAGGACAGTGGAGGAGATGAAGGTGAGTGGAATTAAAACAACACTTCATGTCAAAGAGAGGAAAAAAAACTAAAAGAGTTGTGAGAGTTTGTGGTAATGACGTGTGAGGACAGGGAGCTGGAGAAGGAGAGAAGATGGTTTATTGTGTCCTTCATGGCGTTTCACTGCTGACAGCATTTCATGTTTTAGTCATTAGGAATTCAGACCACAAGACCCTCATGTCCTCAGGTTTCTCATTCCTCCACTTAAAGGTGACTTCACTCCCCCTAACAATAACTCATAATGAAGGTTGGCACTGATGGTCTGAGTTGGATCAGTCGACACAACATTCCCTAATGGACTTTTCTTATTCCAGATTTATATATATGAATATTATTATTTTCACACAATTAAATTACAACAGACCAGTTGTTTTCCCATTACCAATTCTTCTTCTTCTTGACCAGTAGAAGCTCTTTTTAAAGACCACCCTGTGTAACACTACCAGGGTCCTCACAGGACAATAGTGCTGTCCCCCAGTAGCTTGTGCCAATGGCTCTCATAGATCCTACAGAGCTGCTTATTAAAACTGCATATTCCATACAGGCCTGCAGGTGCTTTAAGAAGATGCTGCTACCCAGAGTACCAAAGAGATATATTGACTGGAAGGCAGTCTGCTACTGTCCTTCTCCTAATTCAAACTCTCCTTTACACCATTAAAATACCAACAAAAGTGTCTTCTGACTGTTTTTTGTATTTGGTGACTCAATTCAATATTTTTCCCTCATGCTTTCAGATCTCATTGGAAAGAGAGATGAAGGAACACGAGAAGAGTTTCACTGATCTGATTCACTGCATTGAAGAAGCCCACAAGAAACTGACTGAAATGTTCAAAGAACAAGAAAAGAGAGAAATGGAGAAGGCTGAAGGAGTCATGGAGCAACTGGAGAAGGAGATTGAGAAGCTGAAGAGGAGAGAAGCTGAGCTGAAGGAGCTTTCAGAGACCAAGGACCATCTCCAGTTCCTACAGGTGAGAGTGACACTTCACAGGGAGTCTGATCAGACTGGGGTGTGTGGGACCTGAGAAACTTCAAAATCAAGAGAGCTGAGGAGTTTTTACAAATGACAAGAATAGGTCATTCAGAGCAATTTTATTTGCCTTTAAATGTCCAGAATTTGAGCAAAAAGCACAAAGTTTCAGCCTTTATCTGAATGATAGGAAGGTAAATATGCAGTTGTTTGTTTGAGGAAGAAAATTAGTATGACATTTAGTCTTAGTAAGAGTCATTTTAAATGATGCCATCTGACAAAAGAAGACACCAACTCCTTCATATTTTTAAAGACTCCTGTCATGTCACCTCCTCATGTCTGTGTCCCTTAAATGATGACATTCAAATCCTTCAGCATTTCCTCACAGCTCAAACCCCTCTGTCCAGTCTGCTCTCTCTTCTTCTTCTTCTTGACTTTCTTTTCTGCTGTTTTGTCATTTCTCTAACACACAATATTCCTGATGTGGTCCCACAAGTGTGTTCTGCAGGGCAGATGACAGAACTGTGATGAGCACACAAAAGGCTCCCAAGTCTTTCTGACAAGTCGCACACTTTCTAGTGGCAGACCTTCTACTGTCTGATTATACTGAACATTGTGTGTAAGTCTTTGGATTTAATTTAAATGGCAAATTTTCCCCTTGGGACAAATATACAATTTATCTATCTATCTATCTATCTATCTATCTATCTATCTATCTATCTAT
>JANRMT010062807.1:14844153-14873114 GCA_026402145.1 Polypterus bichir lapradei
ATCTATCTATCTATCTATCTATCTATCTATCTATCTATCTATCTATCTTCATCTCAGTACATTAAAGAGCCCAATGCCTTGTTTTGTCTGCTAAATCAGTTCTTCTTCTGCCTGTCTGTTGCCCCCTCAGTCCACTTAACTAAAGTCTGATGACTCGACTCTTATGGATTTCTGTGAGAAAAGCTTTTTCTAGGTCAAGGCCAAAATCATCTAATGGTTCATTATAATGAAACATTCTCTTATAAATAAATAATAAATGAATGAAAAGTAATCTCTCTATCTAAACCCAAGCTGACTGTCCAGCACACTGATGTTTAGTTCAGAGGAGGTCCTTCTTACTAATGTTACTTTTAATTTCTCCTTGTTCTCTCTTCTCTCCTGATGCAGACTTTCTCATCTCGCTGTGTCCTTCCAGCTGATGGAGACTCGCTCAGCTTCACTGTCACTGGTGATTTCTCATCTGAGGACCTGCTAAAGGAGCTGTCAGGTCTGAAGAAGTGTCTGGAGAAGATCAGCCAGTGGTACATCTTGACATGGACTCCACCAGGTACTGTGACTCTTCATGTTGTTTTCATTGCTAAAGTCGATTAAGAAGACAAATAGGACAGTAACAGGGACAGTGAGATACATGAAGAAGGCCTGCTCTTTTAGATTTGTCTCTAAGCCTTTACTGTTAAGAATATCTTATAATGTCTTTTCTACCTCACTCTGCTCTGTCCATGCAACACGTCCGTAGAGAGCTTAAACAACTCGGCACATCCACATAAAAAATGACAAGGGGTGAGCGAACTTTCTTGAAGGCTTTTACTGGACGTACCTCGTAAACTGAAATATATACAAAAGAAACATACAGGTATATACAGGTGTACAATCAAAGATAATAAAGAATGATTTAAAAAGCAATACATACAGTGCGTCCAGAAAGTATTCCCAGCGCATCACTTTTTCCACATTTTGTTACGTTACAGCCTTATTCCAAAATGGATCAAATTCTTTTTTTTCCTCAGAATTCTACACACAACACCCCATAATGACAACGTGAAAAAAGTTTACTTGAGGGTTTTGCAAATTTATTAAAAATTAAAAAACTGAGAAAGCACATGTACATAAGTATTCACAGCCTTTGCCATGAAGCTCCAAATTGAGCTCAGGTCCATCCTGTTTCCCCTGATCATCCTTGAGATGTTTCTGCAGCTTAATTGGAGTCCACCTGTGGTAAATTCAGTTGATTGGACGTGATTTGGAAAGGCACACACCTGTCTATAGAAGGTCCCACAGGTGACAGTTCATGTCACAGCACAAACCAAGCATGAAGTCAAAGGAATTGTCTGTAGATCTCAGAGACAGGATTGTCTCGAGGCACAAATCTGGAGAAGGTTACAGAAAAATTTCTGCTGCTTTGAAGGTCCCAATGAGCACAGTGGCCTCCATCATCTGTAAGTGGAAGAAGTTTGAAACCACCAGGACTCTTCCTAGAGCTGGCCGGCCATCTAAACTGAGAGATCGGGGGAGAAGGGCCTTAGTCAGGGAGGTGACCAAGAACCTGATGGTCACTCTGTCAGAGCTCCAGAGGTCCTCAGTGGAGAGAGGAGAACCATCCAGAAGGACAACCATCTCTGCAGCAATCCACCAATCAGGCCTGTATGGTAGAGTGGCCAGACGGAAGCCACTCCTTAATAAAAGGCACATGGCAGCCTGTCTGGAGTTTGCTAAAAGGCACCTGAAGGACTCTCAGACCATGAGAAACAAAATTCTCTGGTCTAAGGAGACAAAAGATTGAACTCTTTGGTGTGAATGCCAGGCGTCATGTTTGGAGGAAACCAGGCACCGCTCATCACCAGGTCAATACCATCCCTACAGTGAAGCATGGTGGTGGCAGCATCATGCTGTGGGGGGCAGGAACTGGGAGACTAGTCAGGATAAAGGGAAAGATGACTGCAACAATGTACAGACATCCTGGATGAAAACCTGCTCCAGAGCGCTCTTGACCTCAGACTGGGCTGACGGTTCATCTTTCAGCAGGACAACGACCCTAAGCACACAGCCAAGATATCAAAGGAATGGCTTCAGGACAACTCTGTGAATGTCCTTGAGTGGCCCAGCCAGAGCCCAGACTTGAATCCGATTGAACATCTCTGGAGAGATCTTAAAATGGCTGTGCAGCGACACTTCTCATCCAACCTGATGGAGCTTGAGAGGTGCTGCAAAGAGGAATGGGCGAAACTGGCCAAGGATAGGTGTGCCAAGCTTGTGGCATCATATTCAATAAGACTCAAGGCTGGAATTGCTGCCAAAGGTGCATCGACAAAGTATTGAGCAAAGGCTGTGAATACTTATGGACATGTGATTTCTCAGTTTTTTTTATTTTTAATAAATTTGCAAAAACCTCAAGTAAACTTTTTCATGTTAACATTATGGGGTGTTGTGTGTAGAATTCTGAGCAAAAAAATGAATTTAATCCATTTTGGAATAAGTCTGTAACATAACAAAATGTGGAAAAAGTGATGTGCTGTGAATACTTTCCGGATGCACTGTAGCAGAGAGTATACATTAAACAATGAAGTTTTAAAAGACATTTACAAGGTGAGTGACAAAAAGAAGTGCGTAGACAGAGGTTCAAATTGCTGCGTACTACAACTAACCAGACCCAGAGGTTACAGTGGGATGCAAAAGTTTGGGCAACCTTGTTAATAGTCATTATTTTCCTGTATAAATCGTTGGTTGTTACGATAAAAAATGTCAGTTAAATCTATCATATAGGAGACACACACAGTGATATTTGAGAAGTGAAATGAAGTTTATTGGATTTACAGAAAGTGTGTAATAATTGTTCAAACAAAATCAGGCAGGTGCATAAATTTGGGCACCACAAAAAAGAAATTAAATCAATATTTAGTAGATCCGCCTTTTGCAGAAATGACAGCCTCTAAACACTTCCTGTAGGTTCCAATGAGAGTCTGGATTGTGGTTGAAGGTATTTTGGACCATTCCTCTTTACAAAACATCTCTAGTTCATTCAGGTTTGATGGCTTCCGAGCATGGACAGCTCTCTTTAACTCACACCACAGATTTTCAATTATATTCAGGTCTGGGGACTGAGATGGCCATTCCAGAACGTTGTACTTGTTCCTCTGCATGAATGCCTTAGTGGATTTTGAGCAGTGTTTCGGGTCGTTGTCTTGTTGAAAGATCCAGCCCTGGCGCAGCTTCAGCTTTGTCACTGATTTCTGGACATTGGTCTCCAGAATCTGCTGATACTGAGTGGAATCCATGCGTCCCTCAACTTTGACAAGATTCCCAGTCCCTGCACTGGGCACACAGCCCCACAGCATGATGGGACCACCACCATATTTGACTGTAGGTAGCAGGTGTTTTTCTTGGAATGCTGTGTTCTTTTTCCTCCATGCATAACGCCCCTTGTTATGCCCAAATAACTCAATTTTAGTTTCATCGGTCCACAGCACCTTATTCCAAAATGAAGCTGGCTTGTCCAAATGTGCTTGAGCAGACCTCAAGCGGCTCTGTTTGTGCTTCCTCTGCATCACTCTCACATACAGCATCTCCTTGTGTAAAGTGCGCCGAATGGTTGAACGATGCACAGTGACTCCATCTGCTGCAAGATGATGTTGTAGGTCTTTGGTGCTGGTCTGTGGGATGACTCTGACTGTTCTCACCATTCGTCGCTTCTGTCTATCTGAAATCTTTCTTGGTCTGCCACTTCGAGCCTTAACTTGAACTGAGCCTGTGGTCTTCCATTTCCTAACTGTGGAAACAGACAGCTTAAATCTCTGGGACAGCTTTCTGTATCCTTCCCCTAAACCATGATGGTGAACAATCTTTGTCTTCAGGTCATTTGAGAGTTGTTTTGTGACCCCCATGTTGCTACTCTTCAGAGAAAATTAAAAGAGGAGGGAAACTTACAATTGACCCCCTTAAATACTCTTTCTCATTCTAGGATTCGCCTGTGTATGTAGGTCCGGGGTCACTGAGCTTACCAAGCCAAGTTGAGTTCCAATAATTAGTTCGAAAAGTTTGGGAATCAATAAAATGACAACGGTGCCCAAATTTTTGCACCTGCCTGATTTTGTTTGAACAATTATTGCACACTTTCTGTAAATCCAATAAACTTCATTTCACTTCTCAAATATCACTGTGTGTGTCTCCTATATGATAGATTTAACTGACATTTTTTATCGTAACAACCAACGATTTATACAGGAAAATAATGACTATTAACAAGGTTGCCCAAACTTTTGCCTCCCACTGTATATACCTTAAAGATACACTTCGGATGTGACAGAAACAAGAGATAAAGTGGTGCCTACGTGAGACACATGAGGTGTATTGTATTCAAATGTTTATTATGGGACCTACGTGCTTTACGTGACTTTCATAGACTTTTATATCACTGTGAGTGTGGGACGTGACTGACTGGTGTGTTAATAAATGACAAGATGAAGGCGGAGCAGAGCTCAACAAATAACAGCTAACAGCAAACAACATGTGAGGCAGAACAATGTCTCTTACAGTGACCTGTTCAGTGATATCACACTCTCATTTTAGACAGAGTTCTTGAATTTTTAAGATAAATAATGCATAGCATTTTTAAAACAGGGTTGATGCTACAATGGCACGTCAGTTTGGTCCATAAATATTTGGACAGAGACAACTTTTTTCTCTAATTTTGGTTCTGTTCATTACCACAATGAATTTTGAAACAACTCAGATGCAGTTGAAGTGCAGACTTTCAGCTTTAATTCAGTGGTTTGAACAAAATTCTCTGTCCAAATATTTATGGACCAAACTGTATTTATGAATCTCAGTTTCTCTTTTTGTGCTTTAATTTCCTCTGTTCATCAGTCATTGCTGCCCTCTGGTGGACACTGGATGACATTATGCCCTGGCACTGATGTCTGACGTCAGACAGTTTATTAATAGCTTTATATATAGAGAGGATGCTTTTTCTATTTACTCCCTTAAAAGCTTCTTCTTCATTTGACATTGTGATTCTTTGTATTTTCTTTGCATAACAACCAACATAAAATAAGGAACAGAAAGTTTTGTCAAACTGGCAGGCCAGCTCAGCGTACAAATGAAGTGAACTTGAAAGCAGTGACGACATAAATGAAATTGAATTGGGATCAACTTCAGTGCTTTGTCATATCATGAAATCTGAATGAACTTCTGCTGTCCTCTCTGTTCTTTCCATTCACTCAGATGGGCTCCCTTTTTAAAATTCACATTAATCCGTTTCAGCCACGCTGCCACAGGCTCACTGGCCACTTTATTAGGTACACCTGTTCAACTGCTTGTTAATGCAAATGTCTAATCAGCCAATCACATGGCAGCAGCTCAATGCATTTCGGCCTGTAGACGATGTCAAGACGACCTGCTGAAGTTCAAACCAAGCATCAGAATGGTGAAGAAAGGGGACTGAAGTGACTTTGAACGTGGAATGGGAGTTGATGCCAGACGGGCCAAGTATTTCAAAAACTGTTGAGCTGTTGGGATATTCACACACAACACTCTCTAGGGTTTACAGAGAAGAATCTGAAAAACGGACAGTATTGTTACTGACCATGTCCATCCCTTTATGACCGCATGTACCCATCTTCTGATGGCTCCTTCAAGTTCGATAATGAACCACGTCACAAAGCTCAGATCATCTCAAACTGGTCTCTTGTACATGGCAATGAGTCCACTGACTCAAATGGCCTCCACAGTCACCAAATCTCAATCCAATTGGGATGCAGTGGAACAGGAGACTCTTTTAATGGATGTGCAGGTGACAAATCTGCAGCAACTGTGTGATGTCATGTGAATATGGAGCCAAATTCATGGGGAACCTTGCTGAAGGCAAAAGGGGGTCCAACCTGGCACTAGTAAGGTGTACCTAATAAAGTGTCCGGTGAGTGTATGGTGTCCTTTACTCAGACTCATTTCCCCAATGCATATTAAAGAAATTGTTTTACTGATCAAAGCATTTTAGTTTCTGTGTTTTGGTGGTACTACGAGGGTGTTGTATCGTGTTAGCCATTATGGATGTCATGAGAAGTCAAGCAAAATGACACCAAACTAGAAAGATTACAATATGTGAGCTGTCGAGGCAATTCAGGCTCCTTCTAAACAAATTAGAGGAGTGCATTAGAACCCTGAGCACCTCAGGACCACCTGAACACTCCACTGAGTGCACATCACAAGTTCACAGGTGAAACACATTAACAGACTTTACAAATTATAAACTATATAATGACTACATATCATGATACTGGGTGTTTAAACAAATCTGTACGCTAAAGCAGTTCTGCACTGATGAACATAAATGGAACCTAACAATGTCTGTCATGAACAGAACTGCTGAGCTGTGGCCAACTGACAACACAGGAGAGGAAAACAGAAAGTGAGGTGACGAGGGTTAACAGGTCAGACATGTGTGTGCCCAACTGCACCGGCACTGTTTACAACCTGGAAGAAAGTCTGAGATCCAATGGTGGATTGGACTGGGCAGGCTGAACTCGGTCAGTTTCTTATCGTTCAGCTCTGAGATGTTGATATCTAAAGCAGAGGTCAAGTCCACAATCGAGACCCTCACATCTGTACTGCTGATCAAGGTGTTGGTAAATAAAACTCACTTCATCATCCACACACCGGTGGGCTCAGTACACAAACTTGATCAGCATGTCTTGTTGTTTTATTCAACTGCACTGCATTTGTAATAAGTGTCTAAGAATGTAACATTATAAATCTCCACCTTAACGTTCTCCATTCTTCTCTTTTTTTTGTATTTTCAGGTCGTGAAGCTCCAATCTTCACCCTACGGCCTCCTGAACCTCAGAGCAGAGAGGAGTTTTTACAATGTGAGTCTGTCAATTCATGGAGTTTATCATCATTTCACTTTTAATATCTCAGGCCAGGCTTATGATATGATAGCATTATGTGAGTGTGGTGGGACTGATGAGCTGAAAGTGACGGGGGTCCTGTGACTGGTGCATTATGGGATATTTAACATTCAGGACAGGGAGGCACCAAAGCAGTCTGGTGGACTTGAGTCTCTAAGTGTCAAGTAAACTGACAAAAAAATAAAAATGAAATCCTGCCAACTACGCCATATCCACCTCTCACAATAGTCTCACCTCCACTGTTCTTTATCCTTTTACTTTCTTATTTTTTTTCCAGGCCCTTCTTGCTGTTCTCTATTTTTGTTTTCTGTTTTCTCCTTTCTGTTGCTTTTCTATTTCAGTCATTCCTTTATAATATTGATAATAATAATTTATTTATGCAGCACACAACATGCAATGAAAGCAGCTCAGTGTGCTTCACATAAAAAGTATGATGTCCACTCCTATTCAGATATACATATACAGTTTATTTATATACAGATGTAGCCAAAAGGATTAGTTTAAAAAAGAAATTGAAGCTGACAACAGCACTCAGCATTCGCCATTTTTTTCTCCATAGAGCAGACACTTTGTTTTTGATTCAGGACGTAATATATTGTAGTAATAAAACCAAAAGAAGAGGGTAGGAAAAATTTTTGGGAGCCCTTAGATGTTAAAAGACATCACTGGATGAGAAACAATGCATTAATGAGAATCTCAGGGGTCTTCAGTCTCTCAGTCGAATAGAATGGAGCAAAGTCCTCATTCTGCTATGTTGTGTCATTGTGTGTCTCACACTGAATGTGGACTGGAGAAGAGGAGGAAAAGAAGAAGGTCACAGCCAAGCATGGTCAAGGTAAAGGCTACAAGGCCATCTCCACAGAGCTTACTGTTCCTGTGACCTCAGTAACTAACATCAAGAAGTTGAAGGTCCATTGGACTGTAGCCAAACACACTGAATGCTGCTGCAGATGTAAAACGGATCCCCAAGTGAACAGAAGGACAGCTTCAGTGGTGGAGAACAAACCAAGAAACTATCAGGACCTCCAAGATTAAGGTTCAACTGCATCAACTCGCATCATCCATCACTTTCTGAATGTAAGTAGGCTCCATGGTAGAAGACCCCACTTCTGAAAGACAGACATAAAAAAAAATAAAATAAAAACTAAATTTTGTCTAAAATGCATGTTGACCAGCCAATGAGCTGGAGAAGGTCCATTGGACTGATGAAACTAAATGAAAAACATGAAGTGTGGAGGAGGCTCATTAATGTAAAATCGAAGATCATCAAGACATTCTGGAGCAAACATCACAAAGCTCCGTCTTGTGTGCAGGTCACGGGACCTCCAAAACACCCAAGTATGACCACCCTAATTTGATCAAAAGTGCATCATAATGTTGTGAAGTGTCTGCCATGCACCCTGAAATTAATCCAAATCAACATCCATAGGAAAAGCTGGAAGTCACAGTTGGGAGAAAAAGTCCATCAAAGCTTAAGAAGAGTGGGCCCAGTGGACAGTGAGAGGAGTAGAAGCCTCATCCAGAGCTACAGGAAGGGCTTGATGGCAGGTCTCACCTGAAAACAGTCGGTTAGAGAACATTAGGTGAGGGTCCCAATTGTGTTTTCGCCATTGTCATTTAATTTATTGTGTGCGTCTGAAATTAAAAGTAAAGAGTGTGCTCTGTGGAAAAAAGAACGGTGGATGACAATCACTGTGGTCAGTTTACACGTATTTGACAAAAAATTAAGATTCTTGTTTAAAAAGTGAAAAGGGACAAAAACTACTGGGGGCCTGTTGGTGACACAAACAGTAGAGAGACAGAGGTGACATAATAATAATTCATTAAATTTATATACCACTTTTCTCAGTACTCAAAGCACTATCCACACACGGAGGAACAGGGAAGCGAACCCCCAATCATCCACAGTCTCCATACTGCAAAGCAGCAGCACTTATATACTGTGAGATAGGAAAGAAAAGATATGAGAGATGGATAGAGCAACGAGAAAGACAGAATATGACACATAAATATGAAAGGCACTATATAAGAGAAGGATGAGAGATGCACTATAATAATAATAATATGAAAGGCACTATATGATAGATAGATAGATAGATAGATAGATAGATAGATAGATAGATAGATAGATAGATAGATAGATAGATAGATAGATAGATAGTCTTGTTAATAATAAAAATGGTGATTTGTAACTTTGACTGAAATAACAGAAATCCCAGTTAGCCCAGTAAGCCGACTGCTCCTTTCCAGATCACACATTTTCAAATTGTCAGACATTTTCCCCCCTGACTCGTCCTCATCCCACTTTATTAGTTTACTAATTTGTGTCATTCAATAAAATTCCATCAGTGACTCAGTGAGTGGCGGCTGATTGTCTTCATGGACTGATTCATTCAGTTCAGCAGACCCTCATAATGACCCTCGTGAGTTTAAATTAATGTGATTTTGAACACAACATTGTCAAACCGGTTTAATCCAGTTCAGGCTGTGTTGTGTTAAGTCAGGTGCTCACAACCACACAAGGCCAATTCAGAGCCACCAATTCACCCAACATACACGTCTGTGGATTGTGTGAAGAAAACCAGGAGTGACATGAGCAGAACACGCTGACCTGACAAAGACGACCACTGTGCACCAAATTCAAAGTCGTGAAGCTCAATCTGTGAGGCCGCAGCTCCAACCCCTCGGCCATCATGCTGTCCTGAATCGAGTTTTCATAGTTTCACAGTGACTCTTCTTCACATGCCTTATTATTTTGAACCTACGTCTTTTAATTTGAAAGTTCATTTCTACTGAATGAATCGTCTCCTTTAATGACTGAGTATCTTCAGTTCACTCCATGATGACTTTCTTCGTGAACTTCATGTCTCTCAGCACTCAATGACCGTCTTGTTTGCTGGCCAGTAAATCATCAAGCCGTCATTCACAAGTTTTATGACAATTCATTACAAACATTTCATTCTCAGACAGTCCTTATTTTATTTTTATTTTTTATTTTCATGCTCTGTGTAGCCCTGACCTGCAGGGTGTGACCCCTAAACATTTAGTAGGCCACTGGAAATGGAAGAACAAAAGACTGGGAATGGACGGAGGAGATCAGGGATCAGGGACTTATTGTGAGGAAAGGAAAATCAGTTTGTTGATGAAGTGTGACAGTGGATTGATTTTAAATTAAAGAGGTGGACTGTGACAATAAAAAGTGACATTTAATAAAACCAGTGGTCACTGTGGACAGTCCATTAGAACTCTGACCTTGACGGTGACCTTATGGTGTTTATCTTAATTCCAGTATTTTATTTTAAATCCCAACACATTCCGTCCAATCAGATGAGCTCTTTACTATTAGTGTCTCATCAGCGCAGCTCCTGATTGGTTCTTGTTAATTGTCTGTGTTGTGCTCCGCCCCCAGTCCCGTTACACACTCCCAGATTTCCTCACTCGTTTTCTTTTCTCTCCTTTCAGACTTCTGTCCCCTCACACTGGACATCAACACGGCAAACAGACAACTCCGTCTGTCTGAAGGGAACAAGAAGGTGACACGTGAGAGGAAAGAAGCCAAATATCCCGACCATCCTGACAGATTTGACTGCTGGCCTCAAGTTCTGTGCAGAGAGCCTCTGACTGGGACTCGCTGTTACTGGGAGGTGGAGTGCAGTGGAGACTTCATGAAGATTGGAGTCGCATATAAAGGACTGAGCAGGAAAGGAGTGGGCGATGAGTGCGGCCTTGGAAAGAATGACAAGTCCTGGTGTTTGCAGAGGTCTCTTTTCCAGTACTCTGTGTGTCACAATAACAAAGTCACTATAATCAGAGCCCCCTACAGCCCCAGAATAGGTGTGTATCTGGACTGGCCCGCTGGCTCTCTGTCATTTTATAGCATCTCACACACAATGACCCTCCTGCACAGGTTCAACACCTCCTTCTCTGAGCCCCTCTATCCAGGGTTTAGGGTTGATATTCACTCCAGTGTAGCAATCAGCCATCTGACACCAGGTGACCACTGACCAGTACCCTTCACCAGTCACTTGATATCCCCACAAGTGCAGGTCACTTTTGTGTTTGTATTTTTGGGGTCAGAGTGACTTTTACTTGAAGTTGGCACCTCTGTGAGCGAGTTTGAGAATGAGAATGCAGGGCGATTGCAGCTGTCAGGGTCTCCATTATTATTGGGTTTGAGTAACCAATCAGGTGTGTGTGTCATAGTGAGGGGTGGTGACACCTCAGACTTGCAAATACTAGTCTGACCAGCAGGGGTTACTGTTGATTCACAGCCACATGTCCTTCAGGCTGACACTCCAACAACTACTGAGGCCCCCAAGTGTCACTGAATGTCACCTGTTAAGTAGGACAGCCATGTGGTCCTGCTGGATCAGCACAACTGAAAGGCGCTATACAGACTCAGTATGGAGAGCTCTTGAATAGTGGCTATATGTAGGAGCAGAGAGTGACAGATGGGACTGGAGTGTTGTCCACTCACCAGACATTCTGTGCCCCCCCATTGAAGACGAGGACTCACCGGTCAGTCAGATGTCACCTATTCTGACAGGTTGGTGTTTTACTGAGTCACTTGATGTCACGTTAGACATTAAACTGCACCTCCTCCTTTCTGGTCTCTGATTTGTCACAATCACCCAAACTCAAGGAGATGAGTCAGCCGACTGACTTCGCCATCACTGTCAGGTTCATTTAAGACTAGTGAACACTTCTATGTTTCCAGGGATACACACACACACACATTCCCAGGATTCATTTTCAATATCTCAGGACACCTGAAGGAGCGGTGTGCCAGCTGATACCAGTCTGTGTAAAGTGCGTCTTTCAGGGTCCACATTATCGTCGGGTTTGATTTAAACTGTGACTAACCCATCAGGGTGTGTGTGTGTGTGTGTGGTTATGCCCTTAGACATCAATCCCTGAGGTCATGGGTTCAAATCCCACCGCTGACACCCTGTGACCTGAGCAAGTCACTTCACCTCCCTGGGCTCCCATTGACACAAAAGAAATGTCAGCAATTGCAGCTCAGATATTGGTAGCTGCCCTCATATCAGTGAGTGGTGGAGACTCGTCAGAGCCACAAGTACCTGTCTGACCAGCAGGGGTCACTGTTGATTCACAGCTACATGTTACAAAAACTGCTGTGGCCCCTGAGTGCCACTGAATGTCACCTGATAAGTCAGACAATCATGTGGTAATACAGGAGCAGCGCTACTGAAAGGGGCTATGAAGACTTAGCATTAAGGGCCATTGACATGTGATGTAGGAGCACAGAGTGACAGAAGTGTCCTGATGTCTCCTTAAGGTGTCACCTGAATCTGACCTGTTGATGTCTATCAAGACTGGCTGTTCATCTTTCGCAGAAGGCTTTGTTTTCTGACATTATTCTCCATTGGTGTCCCCATTTGCTTCTTGAGTAAGTTGAGACCTCCTTTGTAGTGTCGAACAGGAAGGTTAAGGGGGTCTAAGGAGTGAAAGGTGGGTATGAAGAAGCAGAGGTGACCAGAAGTCTCAGTAATGTCCTGGTGTCTCGACCCCAGATCAGACGTGACCTCAGGTTTGTCCTTTTTGCTCCTTATGCCTGTTTTTGTGCCAATGCCCACTTGTCCACACACACACACCGCTACATGGCGGGACCTTGTCTGAGTGCTGCTGCTTGTCATTCAAATCTGATTTCAGTTGTTTGGTTTATGAGGAAATAAAAAGAATCATGAAGTGACCAGAGTGACCTTAACGGTCGAGTAGTGACGCTGAGAATATTAACATCTCTAGTCCACAACTTGATTTGCTGGTTGTCTTTACGCAGATCTCGACTGAAATGTGTGGGACTGAAATCAGCAAAAGAAAGATTTGTCAGGCCGGGGGTTGAAGCCTCTAATTTCTTATGAAAAATCTTAAAAATATAAAAATAAAAATATAACAAAGGCGCCATATGCTTCATTAATTCTAAAGTCAATTGACAGCCCACTCTGTATTTTTTGATCAGCCTGGGTAAGAGATGCCAGTGTGAGATACCAGCACTTCATAACCCCCTGGTGACATTACCTTCCCAGAATTCCACACAGTGTCTCTGACAGTCTGACTTGGCTCAACGTCCTCTGCAGACCTGTGGGTTACGTCTTGTCCCAGTTGGCCTTTCCAGTTGCTGTAATGATGGACACCCGCTGTGCCCTCCGTGTGCCCCTCAAGTGCCCCTCAGCCCTAATCCTGTCCCCTCTCCTCCCTGTGACCTTGTCCCTCTATGCCTGAAGCTGGCTGGCCATTTCTACTGCTGCTGTCCACCCTTTCTCCACTTTCCCTGTCTGCCCACCTCTCACTCCTTCTCTTTGTCCCTTTGTCCTGCTATCTTCTTTCATTACAACATTAGAACAATTGTGACAAGGACAGGCCATTCGGGTCAGTAAGTTGGTCAGTCCTATTCACACTGAGTCTCCAAAATAACCCCAGCTCGAGATTTGAAGGTCCCTAAAGTTCTGCTGTCCACCACATCACTTGGTCTTCAGTCCATATGCCCGTCGTTCTTTTTGAGAACATAACATTTTTTTCTTTACTGTAAAGTTTACCCCTACATGACATGCCTCAGATCACCAGTCCTGATTTCCTTCACAAACTTCAGCCTGTCACTTCTTAAGCTTCTCAACTCCTTCAGTCTCTCCTAATACCTCGGACCACTCCGTCCATTAATCCTCCGTCCTCTGGAGTTTCTCTGATGCATTTCTGAAAGATGGAGACCCAAACTGCCCACAGTACCCCAGGTGAGACCTCAGCAGTGTGTGGTGAAGCATGAGTGTAATATCACAGTTTCCTTTTAGGGGGCGATATAGTGCCCTAGTTGGAATAAGTTCTTAAAAATTGCGGCGTTTTAAGTAACCAGAAACTATATAGATATAATGTAAAAGGCGATATCCCTCCCATAGTGATATGGCGATAAAAATCACATAAGAGAAAAATAACTTAGCTTTCTTTAATGATGATTTATGCGGCATAACAGACGAATGGAAGCCATGACAACATTTTGTGTATAGTTTGTCATTTTCGTCACTGCGCTGAAAAGATTTTCCTGACTGATGACATCATCTATCCATCAGCTTCGAAGTGTTTGGCTGTTGTCCCACCTTTTTGTACTGGTTCCTCCACGTGAAGACCCCCACTTAGGTTCCAAACAAGGAAATGAAAGGATTCAATTTCATCTCTAACAGATAAGACAAGATAGCATACACCTGTCTTTAGGCTGACTACACATTCCTCAAGCTGTCTCCATCCATCTTGTCCTATGCTTGGCTAAGCACTTCTAAATGCTGAGAGCCTCTTTTGGCCTGGCCTGTACATGTGAATGGATTTAGAAAATAATTTCTTATACAGAGCACAGTCACATTAAACTTATATTCTAATTACAATCACCTGCCTTGTACTACATAACCCAACATTCTGTGAGATGTGGAAGAATTTGTGCTTATCTCTATGACTATATCTCCATTGTCACACATGCACATCAGAGGGTCACCTTCCAGGCTCTTCACAGGTAGTTGATACCATCCCGAGCCGAGAGGAGGCGCTGCCCCCCCTAACTACCTTATCTACTCTTTATTACGCATCACAAAAAGGCCGCCAAGTGAGGGCAACTAACTCCACCCCTTCAGCTCCCTGGGCTATAAACTTGAGACCACCCTGAGAAAAGGTGTCAAGTGACCAAGGAGAGGAGCTCCATACGCTGACCGAAACAGTCACACGCAGAGAAGCCCAGAGAAACCACTTTATTTTGCTTATATTGTTGCCATCACGCGTCATTTTATTTGTATACTAGCAAAATACCCGTGGTTCGCAGTGGCGAAGTACTGCCTTAAAATTTTTATTAAGAAGAAAATTAAACCTTTTTAAACTGAGGGAAAATATACCAATAATTATTTTTTAAGAATCTCTTTGTATGCCACATTTTGAGTTCGGCCCTCCAGTTGTAATATGACCAAGCTGTGTGCTGAGCTTACTCTTGAGCATGTAACTTACAGTTGGCCATGTGAACAGTAATCTTGTCTCAAATGTCACAGCTTGGATTGCTGCTGTCATAATCGGTTTGAGTTTCATGGTTTGTTTCAATTACGACAGTATTTGCAGGACTTGTGTTGAAGTGACATTCGGCATCGGTCAAGCATTGTAAGCACACAACCGGTTTCATCGATAAAATCACATCCAGCTTTTGAGAGTTTAAACATTCATAAACATCAAAGTGTCCACTACTGAAATTGTCACCTGTGAATCTAAGATGTTTAAGAGGCATTGGCGGTTGTCGAAAGGTGTAAAATATTTGGCCATTTCGGTACACTTAAGCATTTCACTCTTCTAGTGCTCCTTTGTAGTATAATTATCTCCTGTACCGTCATCAGTCCACACCTTGAACCTGTCCCAGTCATTCAATACGTAAGACACAATGTTCCTCCGGATATCAAGAGTGAGCCTGATATGGCCGTGCAATATGTAACAAAGAGAATGGAAAAGGCAGGTGCCATCTCCGGGCATGGAAACCACTCGGTAAGTGACAGTTCTCTGATCGATGGTGATCACCTCGATAGACATGTTAATGGGGGTACGGTTGGAATGATAAAGGAAATGGGTACCTAAACAATGTAAATTAAATTTAAAATACCTACACAATAACTATAATCGTAATAAATGAACAATAAAATAGCGGAGAAGCCGTGGATTAAATAAAAAGGCTGCAGTTATCAGTAGGGAGACGTGAATCTCATGGCGAAGCAAGGAAGGGAATGTAGAGACTGGAGCAACAGACGGCCTTATATAGGCAGGCAGCCAACAACGTGGGAGGCGTTGGGATGGGGGACCCAACGCCGCCTCACACGGTGACCGAGCTGTAGGCTATGGACATATATATGTACGTAAGTAGGATTCAGTTAGCGTTGGGAACCCGCGTACCAAATTTCTTAAAGATGGGCCCATAAGTAACAAAGACCGTTGGAAAGTTCAATATGGTGGCCGACAGTGGCGTCATACCACCGAAATAAGTACGTACATCAGTTTCGGTTAGCGCAGGAAAGCCACCTACCAAATTTCGTGAAGATGGGGCCATAAATAAGAAAGTTCAACAAGGCAAACTTTGTCGACCTTTATGACCGTTACGTGTAGAATTTTGAAATGAAACCTGCTTAACTTTTGTAAGGAAGCTGTAAGGAATGAGCCTGCCAAATTTCAGCCTTCTACCTACACGGGAAGTTGGAGAATTAGTGACGTTGGAAAGTTCAATATGGCGGCCGACAGTGGCATCATACCACCGAAATAAGTACGTACATTGGTTCCTGTTAGCACAGGGAAGCCGCCTACCAAATTTCGTGAAGATGAGGCCATAAATAAGAAAGTTCAACACGGCGGACGTTGTTGACCATTATGACCGTTACGTGTAGAATTTCGAAATGAAACCTGCTTAACTTTTGTAAGTAAGCTGTAAGGAATAATCCTGCCAAATTTCAGCCTTCTACCTACACGGGAAGTTTGAGAATTAGTGATGAGTGAGTGAGTGAGTCAGTCAGTCAAGTGAGGGCTTTGCCTTTTATTAGTATAGATTTTGACAAGTTAAGTACAGCTGGCTTGACACCCCAAAGTGCCACAGTTGTACCAGGCTGTTATTCCTGTTAATAGAGGAACAAAAAGTGTGGGAGAGAAGAGGAGAAGACAGTGGAATCTCCAGATCTTAGCTGGAGGTGAAAGAGTAAAGGAGGATGGAATAGAAGGCTGGAATGCAATGAGCCCGGAGTCCAAGATATCTGCTGGTGTCTTAATGCCTCAATGTTACAAATTATAGTGACCTGGGGCCTCATGTGCAGTATAACCGGTCCGTACGCACAAAACTGCTGCATAGGCCCGTTTCCACGCTCACTTCAAGATGTATAAGAACTAAACTTAGCGTAAAGCTACGCATGTTCTCACGGCAGGGTCCCCCCTTGCGTAGCACTTTTCTGCTCGGTTTTGCAAACTGGCATCACCCAGCGTCAAAGCAGTGCTATTGTTTCTCTGTGGTCTGCGTTTCTTTTTTCAGATTCACACGATGACGTTTAGTTAATCAAATCCACCAAAATTAATTGCATATTGTTGTCATGATTAATTCACTTGATTATAACCATTGTGTAACAATGTAATGGTGCGCGGAATGACCAAACAACCATGGCTGATTTATTATGGGTAGAAGACATCACAAAGTGTTCATGGCTCAACTTGCAGAGGAACTTCGAAGTTGCATCTTACTTGAAAAGGCAATGGAAAAAGAAAAGGAGGATGCAACATTGACAAGCTTCTGTTCCAAGACAGCCGCTTCCTCAGGAAAGTAAACTGAGTCAGTGTCAGTTGCTCTTTTAATGTAATAGAAACCACAGCACAGAGAGAAGTGTGCGCATTACAACAGGTACACACGTCGTAATGTAGGAAGGACGGTCCTTGTGTGTGTTTTAACAGTTAATATTTGAATCTGATGATTGCATATAGCACTGAACTAACCTCATAATAGGTCATAAAATGAATATTTCCAAATATCATATATAACTACGTCTGTGTTTTTTTTTTTTTTATATCATAAACAATAAGGCGCATACTAATTCTGCGTGTACAGGAACACTAAATAAAACTGAATTTAAAAAAAAAAATCCAGTGACGGTGAGATACGAAGAAGGCAGATTCGCCAGCGTTTGTTTGTCAGCTTTTATCTCTCCAGATCAGAGAATGTCCAGTTCCATTGCCACAAAACACCACTCACATCTCCAGGTATTCCCAGTTTCAAATTAGAACTAACAGCGTCAGATCCCTAGGGCAATGTATGTATGGTGATAGTGACTGAGAGAATAAAAGTGAAAAAAAAGGTAACTTTTACAAGTACAGTACTATAAATGTACACGGTCTGTTACAGATGCAAACCAAATGTATGTGTGTACTGTATAATATTAATAATAAGAGCAGCTCACTACTGAAAACTGCAAATATAGAAGGCAGTTGGGATTGAAGCGGGGACTCTTGATTACAAGCCAGCAAATCTTACCGCTACGCCACAGAAACTGTTGTATTGTCCTTGAACCTTTTGTGAAAGTGTTTATTTGATCTTTGGACTTCAGGCTTCACACATTCTATAGTTTATGCCTACATTTTGTAACATTTATTACTAAAATATGAAAAAATTTCTGTTTGAACAATGTGTTTACACAGATTATTGTAGAAACACAACACACATGAAATGCATTTGTTCCAAATAACGATCTATTATTTCCACTCTAAAACTGCAGCACTTCACTCCCAGATAATCAAACAAGGCTCGAGCTGGGAGAACTTTGTGAACTTTCTGCGACGGTGGGGTTATGGAATAGCAGGCTGCTTGCTGCTTGTCTTTATCGGCACATTTAAAGGACAAAAGACGCTGACGGAGAGGTGCGAATGGATTTAAGGTGGGCCACATTTGTGAGTTTTCTCGTAGGCTCTGGTAATTCTAGTGTTAAGTCCATTAGAACTATTATTGCACAGGAGGCCATGAGGGGTCTTGTACCTTTTTCAAGAAGAATGGATGGAGGTTTGCACTGACACTCACAGGGCAAACATTGTTAATCGGGTCACTTCTCTCTAGCTTTGAGAACATATTTTAAAATTGTCATCCA
Source organism: Polypterus bichir lapradei (assembly GCA_026402145.1). Lineage (NCBI taxonomy): Eukaryota > Metazoa > Chordata > Cladistia > Polypteriformes > Polypteridae > Polypterus > Polypterus bichir. The sequence goes on from JANRMT010062807.1 coordinate 14,862,689, forward strand.
TTACTGTGGAGCATCAGCAACAACAACAACAACAACATTTATTTCTATAGCACATTTTCATACAAATAATGTAGCTCAAAGTGCTTTACATGATGAAGAAATAGAGAAAAGACAAAGTAGGAATTAAAATCAGAGAAAACTAATTAACATAGAATAAAAGTAAGCTCCGATGGCCAGGGAGAACAGAAAAAACAAAAAAAATATTCCAGGCGGCTGGAGAAAAAATAAAATCTGCAGGGATTCCAGTCCAAGAGACCACCCAGCCCCCTCTGGGTATTGTACCTAGCATAAATGTATCAGTCCCCATTGTATTCAGGGTTCTCATGGAAGGACTTGATGATAACGGTCATGTAGACTTCAGGCCTTTAATCTATCAATGTATGAACATCATGGTGCTATGATCAGGTGGTGTTGGTGCAGGTCGCCACCACAGAAAACCACGAAAAGAAACAGAAGAGAAAGTAGGGGTTAGTACGGATTTTGGAGCCAACATGAATAATCATGACAATTAATTGAATATAGAGAGCATCACAGTTAAATTAAAATGAAGTTATGAGAAAGCCATGTGAAAGTATTGTATTTTTAGCAGTTTTTTTTAAAGTGCTCTGCTGTATCAGCCTGGTGAATTCCTATTGGCCGGCTATTCCAGATTTTAGGTGCATAACAGCAGAAGGCCGCCCGCCTCACCACTTGTTTTACGTTTTGCTCTTGGAATTCTAAGCAGACACTCATTTGATGATCTAAGGATACAATTTGGAATATAAGGTGTCAGACATTCTGATATATAAGATGGAGCGAGATTATTTAATGCTTTGTAAACCATAAGTAGTATTTTAAAGTCAATTCTGAATGACACAGGTAACAGTGTAGTGACATCAAAGATGGAGAAATGTGCTTGGATTTTCTTTTCTTTATTACTGTAGGATTCTAGCAGCTGCATTCTGCACTTGTTGCAATCAATTTATGTCTTTTTTTGGGTAGTCCTGAGAGGAGTGCGTTACAGAAATCTAGTCAACTGAAAACAAAAGCGTGAACTAATTACTCAGCATTGTTTGATGATATAAGAGGTCTAACTTTTTCTATATTTCTTAAGTGAAAAATGCTGTCCTAGTGATCTGATTAATATGTGATTTAAAATTACCCCTAAATTCTTTACCTCTGTCTTGGCTTTTATTCCTAATGCATCAAGTTTATTTCTAATAAACTCATTAAATCTATTATTGCAAATCACTAAAATTTAATTTTTTTCAAGTCAAGTCAAGTATAGATTTATTGTCATCCTAACAATATACTTACAGTACACAGTAGGACGAAATAACATCCTCGAGAGTCAAAAGGTGCAATACACAATATATATATATATATATGATAAAAAAAAAAATATGATTTAGCTTGAGAAAATTACTACTCATCTATTCAGAAACACAGGTAAGACATTGTGTTAGTTAAACAAGAGAGCCAGGGTCATCAGGTGCTATTGATAAATACAGTTGTGTGTCATCAGTATAGCTGTGGTAACTCACGTTGTGCCTCGAGATAATCTGACCTAACGGAAGCATGTAGATTGAGAAGAGCAGCGGACCAGGATAGAGCTTTGTGGAACACCATATAGAATATCATGTGTCTTTGAAGTATAATTACCACAACTAACAAAGAATTTTCTACCTACCAGATAGGATTCAAACCAATTTAAGACACTGCCAGAGAGGTAACCACCCATTGACTAAGGCGATTTCTAAGAATATTATGATCAATGGTGTCAAATGCAGCACTCAGATCTAAGAGGATGAGAACAGATAATGGCCTCTGTCTGCATTTACCCGCAAGTCATTTACTACTTTAACAAGTGCAGTTTCTGTGATGTGATTTGTTCTGAAACCTGACTGAAAATTATCAAAAATGGCAGGTTTATTGAGGTGGTCATTTAGCTGCATAATGACTGCCTTCTCCAGAATTTTACTTAAGAAAGGCAGGTTAGAATGGGTCTAAAATTTTCAAAAGCAGAGGAGTCGAGATTATTTTTCTTGAGTAGGGGTTTAAGACAGTCTGGGAAGTCCCCCTTATCTAATGACAAGTTTACTATGTCAAGGACATTATCAATTAGCATGCCCAATACTTCTTTGAAAAAACTTGTTGGTATTGGGTTAAGGACGCAGGTGGAGGGTCTCAGTTGAGAAATTATTTTATATAAATCAGGTAAATCTATTCTGGTGAAAGAATTTAATTTGTTTATAACGGAGTACTGGGGCTTAGGAGGATGTGCAGTGTTTGGGAGATGTACTATATTATTTCTAATATCATTAATTTTTTGATTAAAAAATACAGCAATAGCCTCACATGTTTTACTGGAAATATTTTGGAGGCATTCCATTGAGTGACCTGTAGATGATCAATCTTAGAGAATACAACTCTGGGATTACTAGCATCGTTATTTATAATTCTAGAGAAATAGCAGAGCCTCTCAAGACGGACTGTGTTATTGTATTCTGTTATTTTAGCATTCAATATCCCATAGTGGATGATCAGTTTAGTTTTTCTCCATTTACGCTCAGCTCTACGACATGTTCTCTTTAAATCAGACACTCTTTGGGTCTTCCATGGTATAACAATGCTAGAAGATTTTTTAACTGTCTTTTCAAGAGTGACTATGTCAGCAGCAGCTCTCACTTTAACATTAAAATGTCCCACCTTACTATTTACATTATCCTCACTATTGTAGTAAGCACTACAAACTGACTGTTTGCTTAGAATGTTTGTATATTTTGAACCTTCTGATTAATCAAAGAATCATTTTATAACAATATGCATCTTGTGAATGTTTTCTATCATTATTTCTATATTACATAGTAAAAGAAAATGGTCTGATAGACCAATATCAATGACCTGCTTCACATCAACTTTTAATCCTTTAGTAATTACTAAGTCTAACGTATGACCTGCTTTATGTGTAGGCTGATTAACGAGCTGTCTCAAATCAAAAGAGTCCAGGAGGTTCAGAAATTCTTTACTTTTGGGTCATATTGATTATCGATATGAAAGTTAGAGTCACCGACTATTAAGAGTGTGTCATTGTTTGTAATTATAATTGACACCAAGTCTGAGAATTCATCAAAGAAACAAGCATTGTATTTTGTAGGTCTATACACGGATAATAGTAGAAACTGAGAAACTCCATGAATAGCAATGGCAAGATACTCAAAGGACTTGAATTTAACAAAACGGACATCTTTACACTTTAACCGGCTCGAGTAAATGCTTGCTAAACTGCCGCCTTTCTTTCCATGGCGATCCGCACAAGTAAAGCTGTAATTCGGAGGCGCAGATTTGATTAAAACAGCCATGCCATTAGAGCTAAGCCACGTTTCACCTAGTGCAATAAAATCAATTTTCCTATCACTGACCCAGAAACATAATTATGATAGAAAGCACAAGCTTTGTGAATTCAAAAAGGGCGATGGCATTCTAGTTTTGATCCCCTCTGGCCCACAAATGTTTCTGGCAAATTGATTGGGTCTTGCAATACTGGAGGAAAACAGGAGTCTTGTGAACTATAAAGTTAGGATTCTCAGCCAGCACAGGCCCAGGCCAATCCAACATGTTAATCTTTTGAAGGAGTGCCATGATCCTAATGAGGTGATCCTAATGAGGGCTCTCAGATTGAGGTTGCTATTGATTATGATTTGATGGTTACTGTCCTTGACTGGAATGAACTCTGATGTCTTTACCTCTGTGCCTGGCCGGACTGAAATTGCTAAACACAAGATTGTGACTGAGGTACAGATGTGCAATTATCATTTTCCAGAACCAACGAGGACTGTGATACATGAAGAGGTGAATCCGATGCTCTATTTGGGTGTGGTGCACAAGAGTAAATGTGAATGGCACAGTCCATTTGTTCTGGTACCAATACTGGACGGTTCTGTTCGGTTTTGTATAGATCTTCAATACTTAAACAATATTTCCAGATGTGATGCCTACCTGATGTCGCCTATTGATGACATACTGGAGAGACTTAAGCAAGCCTTGTATATTTCCACCATGTATCTCACAAATGGGTACTGGCAGGCACCCATAGAGGAATTCAGCTGCAAAAAGACCAAAATCACCACCACGGATGGGTTGTTTGAATTCACCAGACCCCCCACCCCCCTTTGGTCTTCATGGCACACAGTTGACTTATTAGTGGATGATGGATCAGATTCTGCGACCCCATTCCACGTATACTGGAACATATCTGGACGACATAGTCATTGTCAGTAATGATTGGTGGTCACATCTCAACAATGAGCAAGCAGTGCTTGACAGTTTGACTGACTGGATTGACAGCTAACATTAAGAACAATAAATTTGGTACGTCTGAAACACATTATTTGGGGTATTCTATGGGGAGTGGTTTGATTAAATGTCAGTTGATCTTAAGTGTCTCCTCAGATGTTCTCTCTGTGAATTCTCTGATTTCTCTTTAAATCTCCTCCTCCTTCTCACTGAGCACAGACAAACTTTCACTTTCGTTTCTTCACAAGTCACTTCCTTGTTTGTTTGACTGATTCTCTCTGCCTGCTTCTCCTCAGACTGACAATGGCTGAGGCCCAGCTGTGTGGATTACAGGATGAGTTTACCTGCTCGGTGTGTCTGGACACCCTGACTGACCCCGTCACCATCCCCTGTGGTCATAATTTCTGTCTGAAGTGCCTCACGGTCTGCTGGGATCAGAGCCAAGAGTTCAGCTGTCCTCAGTGCAGAGAGAACTTCACCACGAGGCCTGCTCTGCGAAGAAACACTCTGCTGAATGAAGTCATCAAGAAGTTAATGAAGACAGAAATCAGTTCTCCTCCATCTCAGAATTATGCTAGAACTGGAGACGTGGAGTGTGACTTCTGTACTGGGAAGAAATTCATAGCGGTGAAGTCCTGTCTAACCTGCATGGCCTCCTACTGTCAGACTCACCTGCAGCCTCACTATGAAGTAGCGGCCCTGAAGCACCACAAGCTGACTGATCCAGATAGAGATCTGAAGGAGAAACTCTGTGAGAAACATCAGAAAAGTCTGGAGATGTTTTGTAAAACTGATGAGACGTGCATTTGCTTTATGTGTGTGGTGACTGGACATAAAAATCATGAAATGGTTGAGCTGGAGATGGAAAGACAAGAAAAACAGGTGAGTGGAGTTTAGTGTTTAATGGAAGCCCGATAAACTAATGAGTTAAATGATATGTAAATGTGTTTGTCAGAGTAATCTGCTCGTTCCTTTAGGGAGTACCTCAGACCTCTTTCAGAGACACATTACAGTCACGCATGAAATAATATTGATGTTTGGGATTTAATCTAAAATTCTTATAATATGCAAAGATTTTCAAGTGGCTTTGTAGTACAGATGTTCTCAGTTTAAGTAATGCAGTAATTCTGCACCTAATTAGTGAGCAGCCATAATGTCATTTAGTCAATTCCTTGAGTGATAATCACACTGCATGATTGTGACAGACCTGGGTTCGCTTCCTGGGTCCTCCCTGTGTGGAGTTTGCTTGTTCTCCCCCCGTGTCTGCGTGGGTTTCTTTCGGTCTGAGAAAACTACGGTTTCCTCCCACAGTCCGAAGACATTCAGGATAGGTGCATTGGTGATTCTAAATTGTCTCTAGTGTATGCTTTGTGTGTATGTGTGTGTGCACTGCGGTGGGCTGGCACACTGCCCGGGGTTTATTTCCTGCCTTGCGCCCTGTGTTGGTTGGGATTGGCTCCAATAGATCCCCGTGACCCTGAAGTTAGGATATAGCGGGTTGGATAATGGATGGATGGATGGATGGATGGATGGATGGATGATTGTGACATGTACTCCGACCTTTAACAGTTTGGAAAGAACCCCACCAACTCCAGCATTTGTGCAAAATATTTGATAAATGTCCACATTTATGTGAAGATTAAAATATAATGAGGTCAGATAAAAGGAGCATAAATTCAGTTGTGAAGAGGGAATATGGCCCAGAAGGTCTGAAAATGAATAGCCAAACATAAGAACATAAAAATCTGACAAACAAGACGAGATCATTCAGTCCATCAAGCCTATTTGATTCGCTAATAGGTAAGCTGCCCCAATATCTCATCCAGGTTCTTCTTAAAGGTTCTCAAGGTTTCTGCTTCAACTCCATGTCTTTTAGTTTGTTCCAGAGACCCACAAGATTTTGTGTAAAGACGTGCTTCTGGTTTCAGTTTTAAATGCACTTACTCTTAATTTCCTCTGGTGTCTTCAAGTTTGTGATTCACCATTAAGCTGTGAACGTTTTGTCTGATCTGCTTTATCAATACCTCTGGAGGATGTGCTTTCATTCCTTGTATATTTATGCTATCTATTGTTTACATTTTTTTAAATAAGTCGATTAATGAGGTACCCCAAAGATAAACATCTACTTTTAAATTTTCACCAGCTGTCCAATTTAATTTATTTACCCTAAAGTGTTTGAGTGTTGGGGTGGCACGGTGGCGCAGTGGTAGCGCTGCTGCCTCACAGTTAAGAGATCCAGGTTCGCTTCCCAGGTCCTCCCTGCGTGGAGTTTGCATGTTCTCCCCGTATCTGCGTGGGTTTCCTCTGGGCGCTCCGGTGTCCTCCCACAGTCCAAAGACATGCAGGTTAGGTGGATTGGCGATTCTAAATTGGCCCTAGTGTGTGCTTGGTGTTTGTGTGTGTCCTGCGGTGGTTTGGCACACTGCCCGGGATTGGTTCGTGCCCTGGGATTGGCTCCAGCAGACCCCTGTGTTCGGATTCAGCGGGTTGGAAAATGGATGGATGGATGTTTGAGTGTTCAAAGGTTCTGTTGTATGTAGATGATGGTGAAGAAGCTTTTGACGGAGTTGAATGAGGATACTTGTGTACTGAAGTGTGCAGATCTGGGCTTGTGTGTGGCGTAAGTTACTAAACTGTAGTTCACGAGTCTTTGTTTGTATGAAAAGATCCATTGTGACTCTCTCAGTTTAGAATATGGAGCCAGACAGGGATGTCCATTATCACCAGTGCGTCTTGTAGTTGCTATTGAACCCTTAACTGTTCATTTCCAGATGAAGTCAGAGATTAAAGACTTTATATGGAAAGGTCTTGAAAAAAACGTCTTCATACTGACCTGGTGAGCTTTATCGCAGATCCACTCCGGACATTGTTCATCCACATTACAGCTTTCTTAAAATTCCATAATGCTTCCATGTTTTCTGACTTTTCCTGCCTTGTATGCCCTTATGTGAGATTCTGTTCAGGGGACTGAATAATTTTGACACTGCAGTATTAATTAAAAATGGCATTTTGTGCCCAATGTGGAGAAACCACTTATACTATTAGCTGTGTTGAGCTATTGTTTGATTTGTTTATTGCAAATAGCTGGAATTTTGTAAATTTTGCCAAAAAATCTAATATGCAATGAATTTTGAATAATTTTGAGTGCAACTGTAAGATGTTTTGTTTAAGTATTTCCAGTAGTTGCTCATTTGATTTCTTGTCAGATTTCTCTGAGCTCATTAAACTCCTCTTCAGATTTCACTTTTTCCTGAACTCCTCTGACTCACTCATGTCTCCTCGGCCTCAGTTATCTCACTTGACTCCATTAACTGACCAAACACTTGACAAAGTTCTCACAAGTCTCATCTCCACAATGGCCTTGTTGGTCCTACAATTGCAGTCCTTAGCCATCCGAGGTCTCCTGGGTTTGCAGGTTTCTTCAGTTTTTATGTGTGAAGCTCTGATATCCTGGTTGTCAATGTGATGTCCTCTCAATCTCAAGGACTGACTCGTACACCAGTGAGCCTTCAGACTGTCTCCTTTATTTGTAGCTCTTTTCAAGCCAAACTCCATTTTGAATTGAACTGTTAAATTAAACCTTTATTTGAATGTTTTTATGATATTCATGTTTCTTTAATTAAATCTCCATGTACTGTGCCAATATGAAGACAAGTGCGACCAAATAGTGAGTTGTGTCATGGAATGTGAAACAAATGACACTCAGAATGACACTAAGAACTCAGAAACTGGAAGTGAATTCTGATAAGACCCCCATGTGTCCTCTTGTGTGTCCAAACAGAAACAGCTGGGGGCGACACTGAGGGAAATTAGGAAGAGACTTGAAAAGAAAGAGAAGAAACTGAAGGAGACGATTAGGAGAGCGGAGGAGATGAAGGTGAGTGGAATTAAGATGACACTTCATTTAAAAGAGAGGAAAAAAAACTAAAAGGGTTGTGAGAGTTTGTGGTGATGACGTGTGATGACATGGGAGATGGAGAAGGAGAGAAGATGGTTTATTGTGTCCTTCATGGTGTTTCACTGCTGACAGCATTTCATGTTTTAGTTGTTAGGATTTCAGACAACAAGACTCTCATGTCCTCAGGTTTCTCATTCCTCCACTTAAAGGTGTCTTCAATCCCTCTAAGAATAACTCATAATGAAGGTTGACACTGATCGTCTGAGTTTGATTAGTCGACACAACATTCACTAATGGACTTTTCTTATTCCAGCTTTATATATATTGTCAGAGATGGCTGAGGAGGCGACCAGGCCGGGACGCCCAGGAGGACCGGAGGAGAGCTTGCGCCTTCCCCAGACCATGTGGAGGCAACCACCCTGGTTGCTTTGGGGACCAAGGATAGGGAGCTTGGAAGCTCAACCCTGTAGCGGCCCGTGGTTGCCGTCAGGGGGCTCCCCGCTGCCTTTGGAGCACTGGACCTCAGCACTTCCGCCACACCTGGAATGCTTCCAGGTGCACAGCCGGCACTTCTGCCACACAGGGGAGTGTCTGCGGAGGAGTGTCAGGAAGCACCTGGAGCCCATCCGGGCTTGCATAAAAGGGGCCGGCTCGCTCCATTCGATGGCTGGAGTCGGGTGGAAGAGGACAGAGCTCGGAGGAGAGGAGTGGAGGCGGACCAGAGAAGAGAAAGGCATTGTGAGAAGTCCTGGACTTAAAGGGGTGATTGGTGCTGCGGCACTGGGTTGTGCTCACTTTCTGGTATATATAAAGTATAAATAAACGTGTGTTGGTGAAAAACATCATGCCTACCTGTCTGTTTCCGGGCTGTACCCCACAATATATATATATACTGTATATATATATATATATATATTCATTTTTTTTTATTTTCACACTATTAAATTACAACAAACCAGTTTTTTTCCAATTATCCATTCCTCTTCTTGACCAGGAGAAGCTCTTTTTAAAGACCACCCTGTGTAACACTACCAGGGTCCTCACAGGACAGTAGTGCTGTCCCCTATCACCTTGTGCCAGTGGCTCTTTTACATCCTTATTAAGACTGCATATTCCACACAGACCTGCAGGTGCCTTAAGAAGATGCTGCTACCCAAGGGGAGTACCAAGGGGATATATTGACTGGAAGGCAGTCTGCTACTTTCGTTCTCCTAATTCAAACTCTCCTTTACACCATTAAAATACTAACAAACGTGTCTTCTGACTGTTTTTTAATTTGGTGACTCAATTCAATATTTTTCCCTTATGCAATCAGATTGCTATGGAAAGAGAGATGGAGGAACATGAGAAGAGCTTCACTGATCTGATTCACTGCATTGAGGAAGCCCACAAGAAACTGACTGAGAGGATCAAAGAACAAGAAAAGAGAGAAATGGAGAAGGCTGAAGGAGTCATGGAGCACCTGGAGAAGGAGATTGAGAAGCTGAAGAGGAGAGAAGCTGAGCTGATGGAGCTTTCAGAGACCAAGGACCATCTCCACTTCCTACAGGTGAGAGCGACACTTCACAGGGAGTCTGATCAGACTGGGGTGTGTGGGACCTGAGAAACTTCAAAATCAAGAGAGCTGAGGAGTTTTTACAAATGGTAAGAACTGACCACTCAGTCCAATTTCTTATTTGCCTTAAAATTTCCAGAATTTGAGCAAAAGGCTCAAAGTTTCTGCCTTCATCTGAATGATAGGAAGGTAAATCTACAGTTGTTTGTTTGAGGAAGTAAATTTGTATGACATTTATTTTTAGTAAGAGTCATTTTAAATGATGCCACCTGATAAAAGAAGACACCAACTCCTTCATATCTTTGAACACTCCTGTCATGTCACCTCCTCATGTCTTTGTCCTTTAACTGATGACATTCACATCCTTCAGCATTTCCTCACAGCTCAAACCCCACAGTCCAGTCTGGTCTCTCTTCTTCATCTCATCTTTCTTTTGTGCTGTTTTGTCATTTCTCTAACACACAATATTCCTGATGTGGTCCCACAAATGTGTTCTACAGGGCAGTTTACAGAACTGTGATGAGCGCACAAAAGGCTCCCAAGTCTGTCTGACAAGTCACACACTTTCTAGTGGCAGACCTTCTACTGTAAGATTATACTGAATAGTGCGTGTAAGTCTTTGGATTTAATTACCAAATTTCTTCCTTGGGACAAATAAACTATCTATCTATCTATCTATCTATCTATCTATCTATCTA
>JANRMT010062807.1:14919684-14931046 GCA_026402145.1 Polypterus bichir lapradei
GCCAGGGAGGACAGAAAAAACAAACAAAAAAAAAAACTCCAGATGGCTGGAGAAAAAATAAAATCTGCAGGGGTTCCAGGCCATGAGACCGCCCAGCCCCCTCTAGGTATTCCACCTAACATCAATGATTAGTCCTCATTGAATTCAGGGTTCTCATGGAAGAACTTGATGATGACGGTCATGTGGACTTCTGTCCTTTAATCCATCAATGTAGGGACATCACGGTGCTTTGATCAGGTGGTGGTGGTGCAGATCACCACCATAGAAAACTGGAAAAAGAACAGAAGAGAGAGTAGGCGTTAGTACAGATTTTGGAGCCAACATGAATAATCATGATAATTAGTTCAATATACAGAGCATCAGGGTTATATTAAAATGAAGTTATGAGAAAGCCATGTTAAAGTATTGTGTTTTTAGCAATTTTTTAAAGTGCTTCACTGTATTAGTCTGGCGAATTCCTATTGGCCGGCTATTCCAGATTTTAGGTGCATAACAGCAGAAGGCCGCCCGCCTCACCACTTCTTTTAAGTTTAGCTCTTGGAATTCTAAGCAGACACTCATTTGATGATCTAAGGTTACAATTTGGAATATAAGGTGTCAGACATTCTGATATATAAGATGGAGTGAGATTATTTAAGGCTTTGTAAACCATAAGCAGGATTTTAAAGTCAATTCTGAATGACACAGGTAACCAGTGTAGTGACATCAAAGCTGGAGAAATATGTTTGGATTTCTTTTCCTAGTTAGGATTCTAGCAGCTGCATTCTGCACTCGTTGCAATCGATTTATGTCTATTTTAAGTGGTCCTGAGAGGAGTGCGTTACATAAATATGGTCAACTGAAAACAAAAGCGTGAACTAATTACTCAGCATCTTTCGATGATATAAGAGGTCTAACTCTTTTTTATATTTTTTAAGTGAAAAATGCTGTCCTAGTGATCTGATTAATAAGCAATTTAAAATTCAGGTTACAGTCAACAGTTACCCTTAAATTCGTTACCTCCATCTTGACTTTTAATCCTAATGCATCAAGTTTATTTCTAATAACCTCATTAAATCCATTATTGCAAATCACTAAAATGTTTTTCTTTATTTAGCTTGAGAAAATTACTACTCATCCATTCAGAAACACAAGTAAGACATTGTGTTAGTGAAAGAAGAGAGTCGGGGTCATCAGGTGCTATTGATAAATACAATTGCGTGTCATCAGTATAGCTGTGGTAACTCACGTTATGCCCCAAGATAATCTGACCTAACGGAAGCATGTAGATTGAGAAGAGCAGCGGACCCAGAATAGAGCCTTGTGGCACACCATATGGAATATCATGTGTCTTTGAGTTGTAATTACCACAACTAACAAAGAATTCTTTACCTGCCAGGTCGGATTCAAACCAATTTAAGACACTGCCAGAGAGGCCCACCCATTGACTAAGGCGTTTTCTAAGAATATTGTGATCAATGGTATCAAATGTGGAACTCAGATCTAAGAGGATGAGAACAGATAAATGGCCTCTGTCTGCATTTACCCGCAAGTCATTTACTACTTTAACGAGTGCAGTTTCTGTGCTGTGATTTGTTCTAAAACCCGACTGAAACTTATCAAGAATAGCAGGTTAATTGAGGTGGTCATTTAGTTGCATAATGACTGCCTTCTCTAGAATTTTACTTACGAAAGGCATGTTAGAAATGAGTCTAAAATTTTCAAAAGCAGAGGAGTCAAGATTATTTTTCTTGAGTAGGGATTAACAACAGCAGTCTTAAAACAATCTAGGATGACCCTCGTATCTAATGATGAATTTACTATGTCAAGAATATTATCAATTAGCACGCCTGATACTTCTTTGAAAAAACTTGTTGGTATTGAGTCAAGAACGCAGATGGAGGGTCTCAGTTGAGAAATTATTTTATGTAAATCAGGTAAATCTATCCTGGTGAAAGAATTTAATTTGTTAATAACGGAGTACTGGGGCTTAGGAGGATGCGCAGTGTTGGGGAGATGTATTATGTTATTTCTAATATCATTAATTTTTTATTGAAAAATACAGCAATAGTCTCACAGGTTTCACTGGAAGTATTTTGGAGGCATTCCATTAAGTGATCTGGTTTAACAGACGATCGATTGTAGAGAATAAGACTCTGGGATTACTAGCATTGTTATTTATAATCTTAGAGAAATAGCAGTGCCTATCAAGACGGACTGTGTTGTTGTATTCTGTTATTTTAACCTTCAATATCTCATAGTGGATAATAAGTTTAGTTTTCCTCCATTTACGCTCAGCTCTCCAGCATGTTCTCTTTAAATCAGACACTCTATTTACATTATTCTCACTATTGTAGTTAGCACTGTAAATGGACTGGTTGCTGAATATGTTTGTAAATTTTGAAGCTGCTGATGAATCAAAGAAGCGTTTTTTAACAATATGCTTCTCGTGAATGTTTTCTATCATTATTTCTATATTAAATAGTAAAAAAAAATGGTCTGATAGACCAATATCAATGATCTGCTTCACATCAACTTTTAGTCCTTTAGAAATTACTGAGTCTAACGTATGACCTGCTTTATGTGTAGGCTGATTAGCGAGCTGTCTCAAATCAAGGAGGTTCATAAATTATTTTACTTTTGGGTCACACTGTTTATCGATATGAAAGTTAACGTCACTGACTATTAGGAGTGTGTCATAGTTCATAATTATAATTGACACCAAGTCTGAGAATTCATCAAAGAAAGACACATTGTATTTAAGTGGTCTATACACGGATAATACTAGAAACTTTGAAACTCCATGAATAGCAACAGCAAGATACTCAAAGGACTTGAATTTAATAAAACGGATATCTTTACACTTTAACCAGCTCGAGTGAATGTTTGCTAAACCGCCACCTCTCTTTCCTTGGCGAGTCGCACAAGTAAAGCTGTAATTCGGAGACGCAGATTCGATTAAAACAGCTGCGCTATCATAACTAAGCCACAATAGTGCAATAAAATCAATTTTCCTATCACTAATAAAGATTGTTGATGGAAAACGTCTTATTGGTTAAAGCTCTAACATTTATTAAAACCACAAACAGGAGACCCAGAAACATAATTATGATAGAAAGCACAAGCTTTGGGATTTCAAAAAGGGCGATGGGGTTCTTGTTTTGATCCCATTTGGCTCACAAAAGTTTCTGGAAAATTGATTGGGTCTTGCAACACTGGAGGAACACAGGAGTCTTGTGAACTATAAAATTAAGATTCTCAGCCAGCACAGGCCTGGGCCAGTTCTACATGTTAATCTTTTGAAGGAGTGACATGATCCTAATAAGGTGCTGCAGTCTCTCAGACTGAGGTTGCTATTGATGATGATTTGACTGGAATGAACTCTGATGTCTTTACCTCTGTCCTGGCCGGACGGAAATTGCTAAACACAATATTGTGACTGAGGTACAATTGTGCAATTATCGTTTTCTAGAAGCAACGAGGACTGTGATACTTGAAGAGGTGAATCAGATGCTCTATTTGGGTGTGGTTCACAAGAGTAAATATAAATGGCACAGTCCATTTGTTCTGGTACCAAAACTGGATGGTTCCATTCGGAACTCCAATCGGAAGTATAGATCTTCGATACTTGAACAAGATTTCCAGATGTGATGCCTACCTGATGTCACCTATTGATGACATACTGGAGAGACTTGGCCAATGCCTACTGATTTCGCTTTTGATGATATACTGGAGAGACTTGGGCGATGCCTACCTGGTGTCGCTTTTGCTGACATACTGGAGAGACTTAAGCAAGCCTTGTATATTTCCACCCTGTATCTATAGAAGAGAAAAATTTCTATATTAGCATAAATAGCATATTAACATAAATAGCCATAAAAAGTAATTAAAAGCTTCTAAAACATTAGATTATGCATAAATTAGAATGATTAAGCAAATAAGTCAGGCAAACGGTTAACTAAAAATCAGTCGTATTGAATTATTTTTTAGGCTTAAAGCAGAATTGCTAGTGTGGGAAAGAAGGACAGGAATGATGCATAGAAACTGTCTGTACACCTGTGTGGACAAGATAGGAAGCTAAGAACAAGGTGGCCTTGGTGGACATGTGAGAAACCAGCTGGATTGGTGAATCAGCAAAAACACAGCAAAAGGCTTTTGCTATAAACAAGGTCACAATGATGTAATGCATGAAAGTAACATTAGTATATTCAGGCACTAGCAAATGAATATAGAAGAAATTTATTTTAGCGTAGAAATTAAGGCAAATCAAGCATGCCAAGCAAATGATAAAATAAAAGCATATACCATATTTCTTTTTAATTAAAGCTTAGCTTCAGGCCATCATTATAACATAGTTTGAAATTAGGGTTAGAAAAGGAAACGACACAAGAAAAGCCCAAAGATGGAAAAAGGAAAACATCTGCCCAGCCAAAGACCAATCAGAAATAAGAAAAACAGAAACTAGAGATGAACAATGGACAGTAAGAACCGAATGCAGAATGAGCTAATTGAACGAGGTCAAAGTGACTAGAAATGATATATAAGTTTTGGGTTTTGAACTGTTCAGAGCTCAGCTCAATTTGGCCGTATTGGGTTGAGTCCTTATTGTTATTTGTGTTGTCTTATTGCAATAAAGCTTTAAAACTCTGTTTGCCTATCCTGAGTCCTAATAGCCTTCATTTTCAGGTAAAAAGCCTTCTGGTGACAATTTGTCACCACAACATATCTCACAAATGGGTACTGGCAGGCATCCATAGAGGAATCCAGCTGCAAAAAGACCAAAATCACCACCACAGATGGGTTGTTTCAATTCACCAAAACCCCCCTTCGGTCTTCATTGCACACAGTTGACTTATTAGTGGATGAAGGATCAGATTCTGTGACCCCATTCCATGTATACTGGAACATATCTTGATGAGACAGTCATTGTCATTAATGATTGGTGGTCACATCTCAACAACGTGCAAGCAGTGCTTGACAGTTTGACTGACTGGGTTGACAGCTAACCATAAGAAGAATCAATTTGGTATGTCAGAAACACATTATTTGGGGTATTCTATGGGGACTGGTTTGATTAAATCTCAGTTGATCCTAAGTGTCTCCTCAGAAGTTCTCTCTGTGAATTCTCAGATTTCTCTTTAAATCTCCTCCTCCTAATCACTGAGCACAGACAAACTTTCACTTTTGTTTCTTCACAAGTCACTTCCTTGTTTGTTTGACTGATTCTCTCTGCCTGCTTCTCCTCAAACCGACGATGGCTGAAGCCCAGCTGTGTGGATTACAGGATGAGTTTACCTGCTCGGTGTGTCTGGACACCCTGACTGACCCCGTCACCATCCCCTGTGGTCACAATTTCTGTCTGAAGTGCCTCACGGACTGCTGGGATCAGAGCCAAGAGTGCAGCTGTCCTCAGTGCAGACACACCTTCACCACAAGGCCTGAAATCCTTACAGATTTTATTTTTTCTCCAGTCGTCTGGAGTTTTTTTGTTTTTTCTGTCCCCCCTGCCCATTGGACCTTACTTCTATACGGTGTTAATTAATGTTGATTTATTTTGTTTTCTTATTGTGTCTTTTATTTTTCTATTCCTTATTATGTAAAGCACTTTGAGCTACTGTTTGTATGAAAATGTGCTATATAAATAAATGTTGTTGTTGTTGTTGTTGAACTTCACATAAACACCCTGCTGAATTAAGTCATCAAGAAGTTAAAGAAGACACAAATCAGTTCTCCTCGATCTCTGAATTATGCCGGCCCTGGAGATGTGGAGTGTGACTTCTGTACTGGGAAGAAGTTCAGAGCAGTGAAGTCCTGTCTAACCTGCATGGCCTCCTACTGTCAGACTCTCCTGCAGCCTCACTTTGAAATAGCGGCCTGGAAGGGACACAAGCTGACTGATCCAGATAGTGATCTGAAGGAGAAACTCTGTGTGGAACATCAGAAAATTCTGGAGATGTTTTGTAAAGCTGAAGAGATGTGTATCTGCTTGATGTGTGGAGTGACTGAACATGACGGTCATGAAAAGGTTGAGCTGGAGATGGAAGACAAGAAAAACAGGTGAGTGGGGTTTAGTGTTTAATGGAAGCTAAATAAACAAATGAGTTAAATGATATGTAAATATGTTTTGTCAGAGTAATCTGCTCGTTCCTTTAGGGAGTACCTCAGACCTCTTTCAGCGACACATTACATTCACACGTGAATTAATATTAATGTTTGGGATTTAATCTAAAATTCTTATAATATGCAAAGATTTTCAAGTGGCTTTGTAGTACAGATGTTCTCAGTTTAAGTAATTCAGTAATTCTGCACCTAATTAGTGAGCAGCCATAATGTCATTCAGTCAATTCCTTGAGTGATAATCACACTGCATGATTGCGACATGGACTCTGAACTTTAACGGTTTGGAAAGAACCTCACCAACTGCATTTGTGCAAAATATTTGTTAAATGTTTGTGTTTCCACATTTATGTGAATATTAAAATTGACCATCCACACTACATGATCATCATATAATGACGTCAGATAAAAGGGGGATAAATTCAGTTGTGAAAAGGGCATATGGCCCAGAAGGTCTGCAAATGAATAGCAGAACATAAGAACATAAAAATCTGACAAACAAGATGAGATCATTCAGTCCATCAAGCCTGTTTGATTCACTAATAGCTAAGCTGCCCCAATATCTCATTCCAGTTCTTCTTAAAGGTTCTCAAGGTTTCTGCTTCAACTCCATGTCTTTTAGTTTGTTCCAGAGACCCACAAGATTTTGTGTAAAGAAGTGCTTCTGGCTTCAGTATTAAATGCACTTACTCTTAATTTCCTCTGGTGTCTTCAAGTTTGTGATTCACCATTAAACTGTGAATGTTTTGTCTGATCTGCTTTATCTATACCTCTGGAAGATGTGCTTTTCAGTCCTTGTATATTTATGTTATCTATTGTGTACATTTTTTTAAATAAGTCGATCAATGAGGTACTCCAAAGATAAACATCTACTGTTAAATTTTCACCAGCTGTCCAATTTAATTTATTTACCCTAAAGTGTCTGAGTGTTCAAAGGTTCTGCTGTTTGTAGATGATGAAGAAGCTTTTGACGGAGTTGAATGAGGATACTTGTGTACTGAAGTGTGCAGATCTGGGCTTGTGTGTGGCGTAAGTTACTGTACAGCAGTTCAGAATTCTTGGTTTGTATGAAAAGATCCATTGTGACTCTCTCAGTTTAGAATATGGAGCCAGACAGGGATGTCCATTATCACCAATGCTTCTTGCAGTTGCTATTGAACCCTTAACTGTTCATTTCCAGAAACAGTCAGAGATAAAAGACATCATATGGACAGGTGTTGAAAAACAACGTCTTCATACTGACCTGGTGAACTTTATCACAGATCCACACCGGACATTGTTCATCCACATTACAGTTTCTTAAAATTCCATGATGCTTCCATGTTTTCTGACTTTTCCTGCCTCGTATGCCCTTATGGGAGATTCTGTTCAGGGGATTGAATAATTTTGACACTGCAGTAGTCATTAAAAGTGGAATTTTGTGCCTAATGTGGAGAAGCCACTTATACTTTTAGCTGTGTTCAGCTATTTAAATTGTTCTTGTTGGATTCGTTTATTGAAAACAGCTGGAATTTTGTAAATTTTGCTAAAAAATCTAATATGCAATGAAGTTTGAATAATTTTGAGTGCAACTGTATAATGTTTTGTTTAAGTATTTCCAGTAGTGACTCCTTTGATTTATTGTCAGATTTCTCTGAGCTCATTAAACTGCTCTTCAGATTTCACTTTTTCCTGAACTCCTCTGACTCACTCGTGTCTTCTCGGCCTCAGTTATCTCATTTGACTCCATAAACTGACCAAACACTTGACAAAGTTCTCACAAGTCTCAACTCCAAAATGGCCTTGTTGGTCCTACAATTGCAGTCCTTAGCCACCCGAGGTCTCCTGGGTTTGCAGGTTTCTTCAGTTTTTATGTCTGAAGCTCTGATATCCTGGTTGTCGATGTGATGTCCTCTAAATCTCAAGGACTGACTCGTACACCAGTTAGCCTTCAGACTGTCTCCTTTATTTGTAGCTCTCTTCAAATCCAAACTCCATCTTGAATTGAACTGGTAAATTAAACCTTTATTTGAATGTTTGTGTGATATTCATGTTTCTTTAATTAAATCTCCATGTATTGTGCCAATATGAAGACAAGTGCAACAAAAAATTGAGTTGTGTCATGGAATGTGAAACAAATGACACTCAGAATGACACTAAGAACTCAGAAACTGGAAGTGAATTCTGATAAGACCCCCATGTGTCCTCTTGTGTGTCCAAACAGAAACAGATGAGGGCGACATGGAGTGAAATTAGGAGGAGACTTGAAGAGAAAGAGAAGAAACTGAAGGAGACGAGGAGGACAGTGGAGGAGATGAAAGTGAGTGGAATTAAGATGACACTTTATTTCAAAGAGAGGAGAAAAACTAAAAGGGCTGTGAGAGTTTGTGGTGATGACGTGTGAGGACAGGGAGATGGAGAAGCAGAGAAGATGGTTTATTGTGTCCTTCATGGCGTTTCACTGCTGATAGCATTTCATGTTTTAGTCATTAGGAATTCAGATAACAAGACCCTCATGTCCTCAGGTTTCTCATTCCTCCACTTAAAGGTGACTTCACTCCACTTAACAATAACTCATAATGAAGGTTGGCACTGATGGTTTGAGCTAGATCAGTCGACACAACATTCCCTAATGGACTTTTCTTATTCCAGCTTTATATATATATGCATATTTCTTATTTTAACACAATTAAATTACAACAGACCAGTTTTTTCCCCATTACCCATTTTTCTTCTTCTTGACCAGGAGAAGCACTTGTTAAAGACCACCCTGTGTAACACTACCAGGGTCCCCACAGGACAATAGTTCTGTCCCCTATCACCTTGTGCCAATGGCTCTCATAGATCCTTATTAAGACTGCATATTCCATACAGACCTGCAAGTGCCTTAAGAAGATGCTGCTACCCAGAGTACCAAGGGGATATATTGACTGGAAGGCAGTCTGCTACTGTCCTTCTCCTAATTCAAACTCTCCTTTACAAAATTGAAGTACCAACAAAAGTGTCTTCTGACTTTTTTAATTTGGTGACTCAATTCAATATTTTTCCCTTATGCAATCAGATCTCTATGGAAAGAGAAATGAAGGAACATGAGAAGAGCTTCACTGATCTGATTCACTGCATTGAGGAAGCCCACAAGAAACTGACTGAGAGGATCAAAGAACAAGAAAAGAGAGAAATGGAGAAGGCTGAAGGAGTCATGGAGCAACTGGAGAAGGAGATTGAGGAGCTGAAGAGGAGAGAAGCTGAGCTGATGGAGCTTTCAAAGACCAAGGACCATCTCCACTTCCTACAGGTGAGAGGGACACTTCACAGGGAGTCTGATCAGACTGGGGTGTGTGGGACCTGAGAAACTTCAAAATCAAGAAAGCAGAGGAGTTTTACAAATGACAAGAACAGGCCATTCAGACCAATTTCTTATTTGCCTTAAAATTTCCAGAATTTGAGCAAAAAGCTCAAAGTTTCTGCGCTCATCTACATGATAGAAAGGTAAATCTACAGTTGTTTGTTTGAGGAAGAAAATTTGTATGAAATATATTCTTAGTAAGAGAAATTTTAAATGACACCACCTGACAAAAGAACACACCAACTCCTTCATATCTTTAAACACTCCTGTCATGTCACCTCCTCATGTCTCTGTCCTTTAACTGATGACATTAAAATCCTTCAGCATTTCCTCACAGCTCAAACCCCACAGCCCAGTCTGGTCTCTCTTCTTCTTCTCGACTTTCTTTTCTGCTGTTTTCTCATTTCTCTAACACACAATACAGTAATCCCTCACTATATCGCGCTTCGACTTTCGCGGCTTCACTCTATCGCGGATTTTATATGTAAGCATAACTAAATATATAACGCGGATTTTTCGCTGCTTTGCGGGTTCTGCTGACAATGGGTCTTTTTACTTCCTGTATATGCTTCCTCAGTTGGTTTGCCCAGTTGATTTCATACAAGGGACGCTATTGGCAGATGACTGAGAAGCTAACCAATCAGAGCACGCAGTTAAGTTCCTGTGTGCTGAATGCAGTGTTAACCAGGAAGTCTCGTCTTGCTCATTCAGCATCAACGTGTTTCGCTGTGTAAAGAGTTAACTTTTCTGCTCTTTTGTGTTTATCTTTGTGCATAGTCAAGCCCTTCATTATGGCTCCAAAACGATCTGCTCCTGCTTCTGCTTCAGGGTCTGAGCCCAAGCGCCAACGGAACATGTTAACGATTGCCGAAAAGGTAAACGTTTTGCATTTGTTGAAGGAAGGGAAAAGCGACACCGCTGTAGGACGTCATCACAGCATCAATGAGGCTACGATTCTTTTTATTTAAAAAGTAGGAAAGGAATATAAGATCTACGGCCGCAGTGTCCTTTTAACCAGGGTGCAAAACGAGTTGTAAGTGGATGTAATAAGGCAGTAGTCTGGATGGAATCTGCTTTAGGGATTTGGATTGAAGACTGCCAGAAGAAAAACAACGGCAGTGCTACACAATCGCATGAAGTGGCTCCTTTTCAAGGGCTGTAACGCTCTCCTTTGTTGTGCAGTAAAATTAAACTCCTTGTTATCGGACAAGTCATCGTGTCATTGTTGGTGAGTAACCATAATTAATTTTCTTCTTACAGTGCTTAGTACATGTACGTACGTTTAGTGTCACTGTACACACATTTATTGTATACTATTTTTCTTGCATTGTACTTATTTATTGCTGGTGGATTGTCTAGCGTAATGGCTGTAACATATGTGATATCGGAGACACTCAATATCTTTAAAATAATATTTAGGTTTTACTGTATATAAACAGTGTGTTTATATACATAATTTCAATGAATCTTACCTAATATCTAAGAGAATACAAAGGGATTATGCTGTATAACTCTGCGGGGAATATTTATAAACAGTGTGGGAGAGTTTATAAGGGCTTAAAATATTAAAAAATAACCATACAAACATATGGTTTCTACTTCGCGGATGTTCACCTATCGCGGGGGGGGGGTCTGGAACGCAACCCCCGCGATCGAGGAGGGATTACTGTATTCCTGATGTGGTCCCACAAGTGTGTTCTACAGGGCAGAATACAGAACTGTGATGACCGTACAAAAGGCTCCCAAGTCTGTCTGACAAGTCACACACTTTCTAGTGGCAGACCTTCAATTGTAAGATTATATTGAATAGTGCATTTAAGTCTTTGGATTTAATTACCAAATTTCCCCCTTGGGACAAATAAACTTCTATCTATCTATCTATCTATCTATCTATCTATCTATCTATCTATCTATCTATCTATCTATCTATCTATCTATCTA
>JANRMT010062807.1:14931056-14944497 GCA_026402145.1 Polypterus bichir lapradei
CTATCTATCTATCTATCTATCTATCTATCTATCTATCTATCTATCTAATTGCCTTCATCTGCCCCTGCCTTTCTGCTGCCCCCTCAGTCCACTTATCTACAGTTTGATGACTCGACTCTTATGGAATCCTGCGTGAAAATCTTTTTGAAAGTCAATGCACCTTATGGTCCATTATAATGAAATATTCTCCAATAAATAGATAATAAAAGAATGAGAGGTAATTTGTCTATCTAAACCCAAGATGAATGCCCACCACACTGATCTTTAGTTAAGAGGAGGTCCTTCTTATTAATGTTCCTTTTTATTTGTCCTTGTTCCCTCTTCTCTCCTGATGTAGACTTTCTCATCTCGCTGTGTCCTTCCTGCTGATGGAGACTCGCTCAGCTTCACTGTCACTGCTGATTTCTCATCTGAGGACCTGCTAAAGGAGCTGTCAGGTCTGAAAAAGAGTCTGGAGAAGATCAGCCAGTGGGACATCCTGACATGGACTCCATCAGGTACTGTGACTCTTCATGTTTTGTTAAACTCCATTAGGAGGACCAGAGTGACAATCATAGGGACAGTGAGATACATGAAGAAGGCCCGCTCTTTCATATATGTCTCTGAGCCTTTACTGTTAAGAATATCTTATAATGTCTCTTACAGTGACAGACCTGTTTAGTGATATCACACTCTCATTTTAGACAGAGTTCTTGCATTTTGAAGGTAAATAGTGTATAGCATTTTTAAAACAGGGTTGATGGTACAATGGCACGTCTATCTGTTTTGGTCACGTTGTATATTTATGAACCTCAGTTTCTCTTTTTGTGCTTTTGCTTACTCTGTTCATCAGTCATTGCTGCCCTCTGGTGGACACAGGATGACATTATGCCCTGGCACAGACGTCAGATGTCAGTTTATTGTTTTATATATAGAGGATGCTTTTTCTATTTACTCCCTTAAAGCTTCTTCTTCATTTGACAAAGTACATTTGAATATTGGCAACCATATAACCTGATTAAATGATGATGTGTAGTTTCAGGTGGCACACAAATTTGTTAGTTACTTAAAATGTCTCTAGTTAAGTCCTCATTTGTGGTCAGCTTTCTTCAGCACAGGCTGCATGCCTGTCTCAATATGGCTGCCGAGCTGTGCTCTTCATTGTGTTGTTCTTGTCAGTTGATAGTGTGAGATGCTTCTTCATCAGATGTTAGTAAGAGAGACAGTGTGAGGTTTAGCAAGTAAATTTATTGATGTTCTGTCCAACCTCTAAAGCCAATAGGACATCATGGTATTTAAAAACTTCTGATCCAAGCCAATTTTAAACAGCCATACTTTAGACCAAGGGGAGAATAGAACATTTTAACACCTGCCCCCAAAACCATATGTTGAGGTAAAGCTTGGCAGTTAGGCAACCTAGCTTTCTTGTGCGGGTTGAAGGGAGAGACTTTAGCAGAGAAGCATTAGCCAAACTGGTTTAAGGCACTTCTCCGAAATCCTGTCGTAAAATTCAAAGAGACCCATTCCCAAAAGGCAGGGGCAAACGTGAATATTTCTTACTAATGTATAACTAATATTTCATTGATTTGCCTAAATTACAAATAAAGTCATACAAAATATTTATCAACTTGTATGCAAAATCTCACATCACAACAGTCATGAAATCTGAATGAACTTCTGCTGTCTTCTCTGTCCTTTCCATTCGCTCAGATGGGCTCCCTTTTTAAAATTCACATGAATCCGTTTCAGCCACGCTGCCACAGACTCACTGGCCACTTTATTAAGTACGCCTGTTCAACTGCTTGTTAATGCAAATGTCTAATCAGCCAATCACATGGGAGCAGCTCAATGCGTTTTGGCCTGTAGACGATGTCAAGATGACCTGCTGAAGTTCAAGCTGAGCATCAGAATGGGGAAGAAAGGGGACTGAAGTGACTTTGAACTGGCATGGGTGTTGATGCCAGATGGGCTGATGCAAGTATTTCAGAAACTGTTGAGCTGCCTGGATATTCACGCACAACCCTCTCTAGGGTTTACAGAGAAGGATCTGAAAAAGGGACAGTATTGTTACTGACCATGTCCATCCCTTTATGACCGCATGTACCCATCTTCTGATGGCTCCTTCAAGTCCGATAATGAACCACGTCACAAAGCTCAGATCATCTCAAACTGGTCTCTTGTACATGGCAATGAGTTCACTGCACTCAAATGGCCTCCACAGTCATCAGATCTCAATCCAAATGGGATGCTGTGGAACAGGAGATTCGCATCATGGATGTGCAGCTGACAAATCTGTAGAAACTGTGTGATGTCATGTGAATATAGAGCCAAATCCATGGGGAATGTTTCCAGCACCTTGCTGAAGGCAAAAGGGGGTCCAAACTGGCACTAGTAAGGTGTACCTAATAAAGTGGCCAGTGAGTGTATGGTGTCCTATACTCAGACTCATTTCCAAAATGGATATTAAAGAAATTGTTTTACTGATCAAAGTATTTTAGTTTCTGTGTTTTGGTGGTACTACGAGGGTGTTGTATCGCGTTAGCCATTATGGATGTTGTGAGAAGTCAAGCAAGATGACACCAAACTAGAAAGATTACAATATATGAGCTGCTGAGGCAATTCAGGCTCCTTCCAAACAAATTAGAGGAGTGCATTAGAACCCTGAGCACCTCAGGACCACCTGAACACTCCACTGAGTGCACATAACAAGTTTGCAGGTGAAACACATTAACAGACTTTACAAATTATAAACTATATAATATCTACATATCATGATACTGGGTGTTTAAACAAATCTGTACGCTAAAGCAGTTCTGCACTGATGAACATAAATGGAACCTAACAATGTCTGTCATGAACAGAACTGCTGAGCTGTGGCCAACTGACAACACAGGAGAGGACAACAGAAAGTGAGGTGACGAGGGTTAACAGGTCAGATGTGTGTGTGCCCAACTGCACCGGCACTGTTTACTACCTGGAAGAAAGTCTGAGATTCAGTGGTGGATTGGACTGGGCAGGCTGAACTCGGTCAGTTTCTTATCATGGAGCTCTGAGATGTTGGTATCTAAAGCAGAGGTCAAGTCCACAGAGAAGACCTCACATGTGTCTGTGGCTTATTAAAATGTTGGTAAATAAAACTCACTGCATCATCCACACACCGGTGGGCTTGACAACATGGCGGCACCCATGCAGACTGCAGCTTACAGAGCTCTTGAGTCCGCGGTGTTTAGTGTTAATCTTTGTTCGTCTTTGTCAACTAGTATAAGAAAAGAAGTAGATTTAGGTGATAGTAATATGCAGACATACAGTTACGAGCGGCAAATCCTATTCAATTTCCGAATGAATTATGTCGAAATATCCAGTGAGGTGACAGAGACGCTCCGCAGCCTTTGCTTACTTCGGCAGCCTGAGAAGCTGAGCTAGTTGTAACGCAAGAGCAGAGATCGGAAGCAGAAAAAAGGGAAATGTGGCGGTGTTAGCACAAGGCTAAAAACTAACCCCACCCTACCTGTGATACCGTCCATTCTGCTCGTGAACGTCTGATCGCTGGACAACAAGCTGGATTATATAAAGCTGCAGTGGGAAATGAGAGACTGTTGTACCTCTATTTTCACTGAAACATGGCTCCAGGAAAACATTCCAGACAAGGCCATCCAGCTAGACGGACTGACCATCTTCCGAGCGGACTGAGATGCCTCTTTGTCTGGTAAGAACCGCTGTGGGGGGGGGACTGTACGAATGCTGCCTCAGTCACGTGACACTGTTCCCCGCTGATAGAGGTTTTATCGGTAAGGTGCCGGCCTTTCTACCTGCCAAGGGAGTACAGTTGCATGCTGGTGGTTGCCGTCTACCTCCCGCCTAGCGCAAATGCTAACCAGGCGCTAACGGAACTCTACTCTACGTCAGCAAACTGCAAACGATGCATCCTGAGGCATTTTCATTATTGCTGGAGACTCCAGTCGTGCCAACTTGAAGTCATTTCTTCCAAAATTCTCCCAGAATGTGAACTTTGCTACTAGAGGGGGGAGCTGTCTGGACAATGTTTACACGAGCGCTCCTGACGTCTACAAGGCCCTACCCCACCCTCACCGGGGCTGTTCAGATCATATCAGCGTTTTTATGGTCCCTGCATACAAGTCCCTGCTGAAGCGCACTAAACCAGCCTGCAAGAGCATGAGAGTGTGGCAGGTTGGTGCAGTTTCAGCTCTCCAAGACTGCTTCGAATTGACAGACTGGGACATTTGCAGAGAGGCTGCTATGGATGGTGACTCCATCAATCTGGAGGAGTACACAGACTCTGTGACTGGCTACATCTCCAAATGCATAGAGGATGTTACTGTTACCAAGGATGTTACCACAAGAGCCAACCAAAAGCCCTGGATGACAAGAGAAGTGCACAAGCTACTCAAGATCAGAAATGCAGCCTTCAGATCTGGAGACAAGGCCGTCCTCAGGGTGACCAGAGCCAACCTGTCTCGCGCTATAAGGTGAGCTAAGTGGGCATACGCGCAGAAGATCAACAAACAATTCAGCAGCACCAGAGACACACGTCATATGTGGAAGGGCATTCAGACAATTACAAACAAGCCCAACCCACACAGCAGTGATGGTGATGCCTCTCTTTCGGATGAGCTGAACAACTTCTTCACACGGTTTGAGGTGCAGAACAAAGAGCCTGCGAGAAAAGCAACACCTCCCTCCACTGACCAAGCACTTTGTCTCTCCATAACAGATGTGAAGAGGACTCGATCCAGAGTCAATCCACGCAAGGCTGCAGGACCTGACAACATACCTGGTTTTGTGCTCAAAGAATATGCCAGTTAACTGGCTGGTGTCCTCACAGACATCTTCAACACATCTCTGAGCCAGTCGTCAGTCCCAGCATGCTTCAAGTTGACCACCATCATACCAGTGTCGAAGAAGTCATCATTGACATGCCTGAATGACTACCGACCAGTTGCACTAACGCCAATCATAATGAAGTGCTTTGAAAGGTTAGTCATGTCACACATAAAGACGAATCTCCCTGCCTCCCTTGACCCTCTTCAGTTTGCATACCGCTCAAACTGGTCAACTGAGGATGCCATATGCTCTGCCCTTCACCTCTCCCTGACCCATCTGGATAAAAAAGACACATATGTCAGGATGCTTTTCATAGACTTTATCTCTGCCTTCAACACAATCATCCCTCCAAAGCTGGTTGTCAAACTGAGCAGGTTGGGCCTGAACACCACCCTTTGCAATTGGATCCTGGACTTTTTGACAGAGAGGCCCCAGTCAGTTCTGATGGGCTACAACACATCCAGCATCATCACACTGAGCACTGGAGAACCGCAGGGCTGTGTGCTTAGTCCACTGCTCTTCGCCCTGCTGACTCACGACTGCACAGCCACGCACAACACCAACCACATCATCAAGTTTGTGGATGATACAACGGTGCTGGGACTGATAAGCAGGGATGATGAAACAGCATACAGAGATGAGGTGGAACAGCTGTCCACATGGTGTGAAGACAACAATCTATCTCTCAGTGTCGACAAGACAAAAGAGATCATTGTGAACTTCAGAAAATCCTGCCCACATCTCACTCAGCATCAACGGTTCAGATGTGGAGACTGTTAGGAGTACCAAGTGCACATAACTTGGGAACTTATAGCACGTGTACACATAACACCTCATCACTAATCAAGAAAGCCCAGCAAAGGCTACACTTACTGAGGCGGCTGAAGCGAGCAAGTCTTCCTCCTTCTATCCTCACCATTTTCTACAGAGGCACCATTGAGAGTGTTTTGACCTGCTGCATCACTGTCTGGTATGGCAACTGCAACGTATCCGACCACAAGCGCCTACAAAGGAAGTGAAGACAGCAGAGAACATTATTGGGGTGCCTCTCCCTTCACTACAGGACATATTTTACAAACGCAGTGTCTGCAAGGCGTGCAGCATTGTGCAGGACCACTTACACCCCTCACATGGACTTTTCACACTTACTGCAGCATCAAAGCCAGATCTACCAGGCTGCAGGAGAGTTTTTACCCTAAGCTGTCAGACTCCTTAACACCATGCTCCTACCTGGGATCTTCCACACGGCCTCAACCACCTCTAAAAACAGAACTTTTACACATGCCGGCCTCTTTCCTGCAAAGACAAGCGTGTGTGTAGAAAAAATCTGAAAATCTCATACTGACCTTTAAGGATTTTGACATTCTTGATATCCTTCTGCTGTGAAACACTCTGACCTGTGATTGTTTACACATGTCTTAAACAACTATTATCATACACTGATCATTTCTGTATTATCCATTATTTATTATTTATTTATTATATTACATATCTATTGACTATATTTATGTACCTAGATTGCAAATACCATACATTGCATCGATGTTCATATTGTTTACTACACGTCAATATTGCTGCTACTTCTTTGTCTTGTCTTTGCACAATGTCTTGTCTTGTTTGTGTTTTAATTTTAAATTTAAATCTTAATTCTATTTTTAATTTATTATTTGCATGTCATGTTGTTACACTGTGGACCCTGAGCTTCACAATTTCGTCTATCTGTATAGTTGTATATGGTTGAGATGACAATAAAGTTCACTTTGATTTTGACTTTTACAAACTTGGTCTGCATGTCTTGTTGTTTAATTCAACTGCACTGCATTTTTTGTAAGTGTCTAAGAATTTCACATTATAAAACTCCATCTTAACATTCTCCATTCTTCTCTTTTTTTTTGTATTTTCAGGTCGTGAAGCTCCAATCTTCACCCTACAGCCTCCTGAACCTCAGAGCAGAGAGGAGTTTTTACAATGTGAGTCTGTCAATTCATGGTGTTTATCATCATTTCACTTTTAATATCTCAGGCCAGGCTTATGATATGAAAGCATTATGTGAGTGTGGTGGGACTGATGATCTGAAAGTGACGGGGGTCCTGTGTCTGGTGCATTATGGGAAACTGAGATTCAGGACAGGGAGGCACCAAAACAGGCTGTTGGACTTGAGTCTCTAAGTGTCAAGTGGACTCACAGAAACTAAAAATGAAATCCTGCCGACTACGCCAGGTCCTCCTGTTACTCGACTCCTACCTCTATTGTTCTTTTTCTTTTACAATTGTCTTATTTTTTTGGTCCTGGCACTTCCTGCTGTTTTCTATTTTTGTTTTCTGTTTTCTCCTTTCTCTTGCTTTTCTATTTCAGTCATTCCTTTATAATATTGATAATAATAATTTATTTATGCAGTACACAGCATAAATAGTATAATGTCCACTTCTATTCAGATATACATATACAGTTTATTTATATGCAGATGTAGCCAAAAGGATTAATTTAAAAAAGAATCACATTTTTATGTGAAATAAATTGAAGCTTACAACAGCACTCAGCATTCGCCATAGATCAAACACTTTGTTTTTGATTCATGACTTAATATGTTGTAGGAATAAAACCAAAAGAAGATGGTAGGGAAAATATTTGTGAGCCCTTAGATGTTGAAAGACATCACTGGATGAGAAACAATCCACTAATGAGTATCACGGGGGTCTTCAGTCACTTGGCCGAATAGAATGGAGCAAAGTCTTTACTCTGCTATGTTGAGTGATTGTGTGCCTCATACTGAATGTGGACTGGAGAAGAGGAGGAAAGGAAGAAGGTCACAGCCAAGCATGGTAAAGGTGAAGACTACAATATCACTTCCAAAGATTATTGCTACTATCAAGACGTTTAAGGTCCAGTCGACCACAGCCAAACTCCCTGCTAATGGAGAATTGACCCCATGGAATAGTAGGATAGTTGAAGTGGTGGAGAACCAAGAAAGTATCAGGACCTTCAATATTAAGGATCAACAGATTCAAGTCACACCATCCATCACTTTCTGAATGAAAGTGGGCTCCATGGTAGAAGACCCCACTTCTGAATAATATTTATTTACAGCAATCTGAGGTATTAAAGAGGAACTTCATCTCTCTTTGCACCAAAGCTAAAAGAAAATGTCAGAATTTAGTTGTATCTGGTCCCTTACCAAGATTATACAGAGAGGATGTGATTTATAGCAGATTGCGTTCCTTTCACTGCTGGCTAGAAACCTGGTGTGCAAATTAAAGCATAGCGTTTGTGAATAATTGGGATGATTTTTGGGAAAGGCCTGGATTTTTCAGAAGAGATGGTCTTCATACTAACTGGAGGGGATCTTATGTATTATCCCAAAATATGGCAGCAAAACTGCTTGGCTGGCTGACTAGAGCACCATCCAGGCCGCAGTCATGTGACCTTAAATCACAGGCTGTTGTTTATCCCACCTGTTATAATCCTGAAGCTGTTATCCATAATCCCAAAACTTAAAAGAAGTGGTGAGGCGGCCTTCTGCTGCTATGCACCTAAAATCTGGAATAGCCTGCCAATAGGAATTCGCCAGGCTAATACAGTAGAGCTCTTTAAAACACTGCTGAGAACACATTACTTTAACATGGCCTTTTTATAACTTCACTTTAACTTAATCCTGATACTCTGTATGTTCAGTTCATCATAATAACTATTCACAGTGGCTCTAAAATCCATACTGACCCCTACTCTCTCTTCTGTTTCTTTTTCCGGTTTCTTTGTGGTGGCGTCCTGCGCCACCACCACCTACTCAAAGCATCATGATGCTCCAACATTGATGGACTGAAAGCCAGAAGTCTACGTGATCATCATCACCAAGTCCTTCCATGAAAATCCTAAATACAAAGAGGACTGTTTCATTTATGTTAGGTAGATTGCCCAGAGGGGACCGGGCGGTCTCTTGGTTTGAAATCCCTACAGATTTTATTTTTTTTCTCCAGCCTCTGCAGTTTTTTTTTTTTTGTTTTTTCTGTCTACCCTGGCCATCGGACCTTACTTATTCTATGTTAATTAATGTTGACTTATGTTTATTTTTTATTGTGTCTTCTATTTTTCTATTCTTCATTTTGTAAAGCACTTTCAGCTACATTTTTTTGTATGAAAACGTGCTATATAAATAAATGTTGTTGACACTGTTCCCCTAGCTGAGGCGTCACCAGATGAATACTCATTCCTTCATAAGTCTAGAGATTCTGGTCGAGGAGGAGGACTTGGAATAATTCATTGTAACAAAATGCAAATCACATCTAAAAATCTAGGCAAGTTTATTTACATCCTTTGAGGTATTCATTTTAAATATTAAAACAGTTTCCAACACAATTATAGTGCTAGTCTACAGACCACCAGGGCCATATTCATTGTTCAAGACTGAATTTAGCATCTTTTTGTCTGATTTGAGTCTTATCAAGCACTTTGAGCTACATTATTTGCATGAAAATGTGCTATATAAATAAATGTTGTTGTTGTTGTTGTTGATTTGGCTATAAATTATGATCACGTAGTACAGATGGGGGATTTTAACATACACATTGATGTGGAAGCTGACACTTCTAGCAAATGTTTTACTTATTTGTTAAACTAGGATTTTGTCAGTTTGTCAAAGATCCAACTAATAATCATAACCACACATTAGATTTAATTATAACTTATAAAGTTGAAATTCAAAATTTAAATATTACTCCATTAAATGAAGTTATTTCCGATCACTACTTAATTACATTTGATTTAGGTCTGCCCTTGCCAACACACTCACAGATTAAAACAAAGACAGTGTGACTTCTAGATTGTATTTCTGCTTCAAAATTTATAGATACTTTGACTTTGAAGTCGAGTGTAATTGTGGAAAACCATTTAGATCAGTTAACATAAAATGTAAAAGTGGAAAACAATTGAGATCATCTAACATCACACTATAATGTGATCTTGAGAGATGCTCTGGACTTAGTGGCTCCCCTTAAAACAAAAGTCATCAAAGCACATATAAACTCTCCCTGGTTTAAGGAGAACACTCGAGCTCTTAAATTAGAGTGTCGAAAACTGGAGCACAGAAGGAGAACAACAAAGCTGCAGGTCTTTCAAATTGCATGGACAGAGAGTGTTAATAAATATAAAAAAGCTCTCTTTAAAGCTCGCTCAGAATACTATTCTACATTAATAATAATAGTAGGATTGACTACTGCAATGTTGTGTTCACTGATTGTTCAAACTGTTCTTTATACAGCCTCCAGTTAATCCAAAATGCTGCTGCAAGAATTATTACAAGAATAAGAAAATACGAACACATAACTCCAGTTCTTAAATCCTTACACTGGCTCACGGTTAAGTTTAGAGCAGATTTCAAAATCCTCCTTTTAACAAATAAAGCATTAAATGGTCAAGGTCCGGCTTACTTGTCTGAACTTATCATGACTTACAAACCAGAGCGCACATTAAGATCTCAAGATGCCGGTCTGCTTATGATACCAAGGATTAATAAAATAACAGTGGGAGGTCGAGCTTTTAGTTACAGGGCCACTAAACTGTGGAATGGTCTGCCTGCTTTTATAAGAGATGCCCCTTCAGTCTCAGCCTTTAAATCGTGGCTGAAGACTCACGACTTCAGTTTAGCACACCCTGACTACAGCTGCTGAATAACTGTGCAGACTGCATCTCTGTTGTTAGTCATTAGCACTAAAACATAAGTAACATGATTGTTATAATTTGTTACTAACCCTCACCTATTCTGTTTCTGTTCTCGGTACTCAAATGTGGCAATTGGTGCCACGGCCCACCTGCCAAGTTGTTTTGCCTGCCTAAGGTAAAGTCATCCCTGATGGAGGATTGCAGGAATCATGGGAAAGAGGGGTCCTTTCATTGGATTGGCTGTCCCAGAACTGTTTCAGCCATGGAATGGCCAAATGGGGGAGGCAACTCGATGGCCGAGGTCTCCAGGACTCTAAACAAATCCAAATCATATTATGTGATGTCATCTACTGTTAAACTCTGCTACGTACTTCTAAAATTTTTATTTGTATACTGTATTAAGGATTTGTTCTGTGTATTTTATTGTATTGACCCCCTTCTTCTGACACCCACGGCACGCCCAACCTACCCAGAAAGGGGTCTCTCTTCGAACTGCCTTTCCCAAGGTTTCTTCCATTTTTTCCCTATTGGGGTTTTATTTGGGAGTTTTTCCTTGCAGGGCCTGTTAAAGCCCATTGCGGCACTCGTGTGATTTTGGGCTGTACAAAAATAAATTGTATTGTATTGTATTGTATAACATGGAAAACATTTCTGTTTCAGGTTTGTTTTCAGTATATCTTGCCTCGCATTTCGTGTCATCATACCTTACACAGATCTTTGTAGACACGGTGCACACGTGAAATGTACGTATTCCCAATAATGAGATATTATTTACCCAACACAAATCCAGGCACCTCAAACCACAATAAACACACTTGAGCTCTGAGAGTTAGAATTATAATAGTGTTAATAATAGCTTGCATTAATTTTGCTGTGATGAACGCTAAACTTAATAAGGAGAATAAATAACGAGAAATCTTAGTGATTGGCAAAAATTGATATAGTGAGAGTATTAGAAATAAACTTGATCCATTAGGCATAAAAATCAAGATGGAGGTAAAGAATTTAGAGGTAACTATTGCCTCTGACCTGAATTTTAAATCACATATTAATCAGATTAGCAGGACAGTATTTTTTCACTTAAGGAATATAGCAAAAGTTAGACCTCTTATAACTTTACAAGATGCTGAAAAATGAATTCTTGCTTTTGTTTTTAGTCAACTAGATTACTGTAATGCTCTTCTCTCAGGACCACCCAAAAAAGACATCAATCGATTACAATGAGTGCAGAATTGAGGACCTGCCAGAATCTTAACTAGGAAAAGAAAATCTGAGCACATCACACCAGTCCTGATGTCACTACACTGGTTACCTGTGTCATTTAGAATTGACTTTAAATTCTGCTTATGGTTTACAAAGCCTTAAATCATCGCACTCCATGTTATATTTCAGAATGTCTTTCACCTTACACTCCAAATCGTAATCTTAGAACTTCAAATGAGAGTCTGCTTAGAATTCTGAGAGCTAAACTTAAAAGAAGTGGTGAGGTGGCCATCTGCTGTTTACTGATAGAAATTCACCAGGCTAATAAAACTGCTAAAAACTCATTATGTTAACAGACTTTCTCATGGCTACTTTTTAGTGTAGCTCTGTTAACACTAGAATTACCAGAGCCTACGAGAAAACTAGTAAATCCAGCCCACCTTAAATCCATTCGCACCTCTCCATCAGCGTCTTTTGCCCTGTAAATGTGCCAATTAAGACAAGCAGCAAGAAGCCTGCTATTCCATCCCCCCACCGCTGCAGAACTTTCACATAGTTCTCCCAGCTCAAGCCTTGTTTGATTATCTGGGAGTGAACTACTGGAGTTTTAGAGTGGAAATAATAGATCGTTATTTGGAACAAATACATTTCATGTGTGTTCCGTTTCTACAGTAATCTGTGTAAACACATTGTTCAAACAGAAACTTTTTCATATTTTAGTAATAAATGTTAAACAATGTAGGCATAAATTAAAGAATGTGTGAAGTCTGAAGTCCAAAGATCAAATAAAGACTTTTACAAAAGGTTCAAGGACAGTACAACAGTTTCTGTGGCATAGTGGTAAGATTTGCTAACTTGTAATCAAGAGTCCCCAGTTCAATCCCGACTGCCTCCTATATTTACTGTTTTCAGTAGTGAGCTGCTGTTATTGTTAATATTATACAGTACACACATACATTTGGTTTGCATCTGTAACAGACCATGTACATTTATAGTACTGTACTTGTAAAAGTTACCACAATCACGATACATACTACCGCCCTAGGGATCTAACGCTGGTAGCTTGTATTTGAAACTGGGAGTAACTGTAGATGTGAGTGGTGTTTTGTGGCAATGGAACTGGACATTCTCTGATCTGGAGAGATAAAAACTGACACACAAATGCTGGTGAATCTGCTTTCTTCGTATCTCACTGTCACTTTATTTTTTTTTATTCAGTTTTATTGAGTGTTCCTGCCCACACAGAATTAGTACTCACCTTAAGGTTAATAATGTCAAAAAAAAAAAAAAAAGAGAGTTAGGTCTATCCATCCATCCATCCATCTTCTGCTTATCTGAGGTCGGGTCGCGGAGGCAGCAGCTTGAGCAGAGATGCCCAGACCTCTTCTTCTAGCTCTTCTGGGGGAATCCCAAGGTTTTCCCAGGCCAGCCGGGAGACATAGTCCCTCCAGCGTGTCCTGGGTCTTCCCTGGGGCCTCCTCCCCGTTGGACGTGCCCGGAACACCTCATCTGACTCCTCTCGATACGGAGGAGCAGCGGCTCTACTCTGAGCCCCTCCTGGATGACTGAGCTTCTCAACTTATCTTTAAGGGAAAGCCCAGACACCCTGCGGAGGAAACTCATTTCAGCTGCTTGTATTCGCGATCTCGTTCTTTCGGTCACTACCCATAGCTCATGACCATAGGTGAGGGTAGGAACGTAGATCAGCTGGTAAATTGAGAGCTTTGCCTTAAGGCTCAGCTCCTTTTTCACCACGACAGAC
>JANRMT010062807.1:14948785-15021214 GCA_026402145.1 Polypterus bichir lapradei
TATCTATCTATCTATCTATCTATCTATCTATCTATCTATCTATCTATTTTTCCTTGTGGTTTTGCCATTGTCTTTTCACAGAACGCTGAGATTAAGGGCTATTTATTCTTGTAGGAGTTGGGGGCAGGACACCAGGCACATGCATGTGCATTACTTTTTACGCTGATCGGGATTTATGCAGAGGAAGAACATGGAAGTTTGCGTACGCACAGATTCCTTCATCTGGATTTTTCTGTGTTTACACACATTCTCGCTTTTACGTCATGTTATAGTGTGAGTTCTACACACGGCGTTATACATGAGGCTCCAGAACCCCAAAATAGACTTTTCCAGGCAGGCTGAGGAGTGTGATCCCTCTGCAGTTGGAACACACCCTCCGGTCCCCTTTCTTAAAGAGGGGTACCACCATCCCGGTCTGCCAATCCAGAGGCACTGTCCCCGATGTCCATGCGATGTTGCAGAGACGTGTCAACCAAAAGAGTCCTAAAACATCCAGAGCCTTGAGGAACCTTGGGCATATCTCATCCACCCCCGGGGCCCTGCTTCCAAGGAGTTTTTTGACCACCTCGGTGACCTCAGTTCCAGAGATGGAGTATATCCACCAACGGGTTCGGGGATTGCCTCCATGACAGGCACCGTCCACCTTACGGCCACAGCTCCTGTCAGCCATCTCAACAATAGAGGCACAGAACATGGCCATTTCAGACTCAATGTCCCCCACCTCCATCGGGACGTGGTCGAAGTTCTGCCGGAGGTGGGAGTTGAAGCCACTTCTGACAGGGGACTCTTCCAGCCGTTCCCAGCAGATCCTCACAACACGTTTGGGCCTACCAGGCCTGACCGGCATCCTCCCCCACCATCGAAGCCAACTCACTACCAGGTGGTGATCAGTTGACAACGACACGACCACAAAGTCGATCATCGACCTGAGGCCTAGGGTGTCCTGGTGCCAAGTGCACATATGAACACCCCTATGCTTGAACATGGTGTTCGTTATGAACAAACTGTGACGAGCACAGAAGTCCAATAACAAAACACCGCTCGGGTTCAGATCGGGGGAAGGGGGGTTATTCCTCCCAATCACACCCTTCCAGGTCTCACTGTCATTGCCCACGTGAATATTGAAGTCTCCCAGCAGTACGAGGGAGTCCCCAGAAGGCATGCCCTCTAGCACCCCCTCCAGAGACTCCAAAAAGGGTGGATACTCCAAACTGCTTTTCGGCGCATACGCACAAACAACAGTCAGGACCCGTCGCCCCACCTGAAGGCGGAGGGAGGCTACCCTCTCATCCACCGGGGTAAACCCCAATGAACAGGCTCCAAGCCGGAGGGCAATAAGTTTGCCCACACCTACTCGGCGCCTCTCACTGGGGGCAACTCCAAAGTGGTAGGGAGTCCAGCCCCTGTCAAGAAGATTGGTTCCAGAGTCCAAGCTGTGCGTTGAGGTGAGCCCGACTGTATGTACCCGGAACCTCTCGACCTCGCGCACTAGCTCAGGCTCCTTCCCCTTCAGAGAGGTGACATTCCATGTCCCAAGAGCCGGCTTCTGTAGCCAAGGATTGGAATGCCAAGGTCCCCGCCTTCAGCCACCACCCAACTCACACTGCACCCAACCTCCTTGGCCCCTCCCATAGGTGGTGAGCCCATGAGAAGGAGGACCCACATTGTCTCTTTGGAATGTGCTCGGCCGATCCCCATGGGTGCAGACCCGGTCACCAGGTGTTCACCATCAATCCACCCATCCCCAGGCCTTGCTCCAGAGGGGGGCCCTGGTAACCCGCATTCGGGCAAGGGAAAACGTCGTCCAAGGTTTTTGTTCTTCATTGGAGGTTTGTTGAACCGCTCTTTGTCTCATCCCTCACCTAGGACTAGTTTGCCTTGGGTGGCCCTACCAGGGGCATAAAGCCCCGGACAACAGAGCTCCTAGGATCATTGGGACATGCAAACCCCTCCACCACGATAAGGTGGTGGTATGAGGAGGAGGAGAGGTAGGTATATATAATGTTTGGAATTATTCATTGTATGACCTTTTATGAGGTCAGTTCAGCGGTATATGCAATCATCACATTCAAATGTTAACAGATCACACACACACGCAAGAACCGTCTTTCCTACATTACGACGTGTGTACCTGCTGCAATGCGCACACTTCTCTCTGTGTTATGGTTTCTATTACATTCACTCAGTTCACTTTCCTGGAGAAGTAGCTGTCTTGGAACAGAAGCTTGTCGATGCTGCATCCTCCTTTTCTTTTTCCATTGCTTTTTCAAATAAGAAGCGACGATGAAGTTCCTCTGCAAGTTGAGCCATGAACACTCTGTGATGTCTTCTACCAATAATAAATCAGCCATGGTGGTTTGGTCATTCCGTGCACCATTATATTGTTACACAATAAGTAAAATCAAGTGAATTAAACATGACAACAATATGCAGTTAATTTTGGTGGATTTCATAAACTCCACATCATCATGTGAATCTGAAAAAAGAAAAGCAGACCACAGAGAAAAAATAGCACTGCTCTGAAGCTGGGTGGCGCCAGTTTGCAAAACTGAGCATAAAAGTGCGTACGCAAAGAGTGACCCTGCCATGAGAATTTGCATAGCTTTACGCCAAGCTTAGTTTTTAAACATCTCGAAGTGAGCGTGGAAACAGACATAAGCAGCAGTTTTGTGAATACGGACCGTTTATACTGCACACGAGGCCCCAGGTCACTATAATTTGTAACATCGAGGCATTAAAACACAAGCAGATATTTTCGACTCTGTGCTCATTGCATTCCAACCTTCCATTCCTTCCTCATTTACTCTTTCACCTCCAGCTAAGCTCTGGAGATTCCACTGTCTTCTCCTGTTCTCTCCCACACTTTTTGTTCCTCTAATAACAGGAATAACAGGCTGGTACAACTGAGGCATTTTGGGGTGTCATGCCAGCTGTCCTATACTTGTCAAAATATACAAATAAAATGACACGTGACGGCAACAATATAAGCAAAATAAAGTGGTCTCTCAGGGCTTCTTTGCGTGTGGCACATTATATCCATTATTGCCAATCACTAAAATTTCTGTTTTCTCTTTATTTAGCTTGAGAAAATCACTACTCATCCACTCAGAAACACAAGTAAGACATTGTGTTAGTGAATCAAGAGAGTCAGGGTCATCAGGCGCTATTGATAAGTACAGTTGTGCGTCGTCAGCATAGCTGTGGTAACTCACATTGTGCCCTAAATAATCTGACCTAACGGAAGCATGTAGATTGAAAAGAGCAGCGGACCCAGGATAGAGCCTTGTGGAACACCATATAGAATATCATGTGTTGTAATTACCACAACTAACAAAGAATTTTCTACCTGCCAGGTAGGATTCAAACCAATTTAAGACACTGCCAGAGAGGCCCACCCATTGACTAAGGCGATTTCTAACAATACTTTGATCAATGGTGTCAAATTCAGCACTCAAATCGAGGAGGATGAGAACAGATAAACGGCCTCAGTCTGCATTTATCTGCAAGTCATTTACTACTTTAACGAGTGCAGTTTGTGTACTGTGATTTGTTCTGAAACCCGACTGAAACTTATCAAGAATAGCAGGTTTATTGAGGTGGTCATTTAGCTGCATAATGACTGCCTTCCTAGAATTTAACTTAAGAAAGGCAGGTTAGAGATGGGTCTAAAATTTTCAAAAGCAGAGAAGTTGATATTATATTTCATGAGCAGGGGTTTAACTACAGCAGTCTTAAGACAGTCTGGGAAGACCCTCATATCTAATGACGAGTTTACTAAGTCAAGAATATTATCAATTAGCACGGCCGATATTTCTTTGTAAAAACTTGTTGGTATTGGGTCAAGGACGCAGGTGGAATGTCTCAGTTAAGAAATTATTTTATATAAATCAGGAAAATCTATCCTGGTAAAAGAATTTAATCTGTTTATAACGGAGTCCTGGGGCTTAAGAGGATCAGTGTTGGGGAGATGTACTATATTATTTCTAATATCATTAATTTTTTGATTAAAAAATACTGCAATAGCCTCACAAGTTTCACTGGAAGTATTCTGGAGGCATTCCATTGAGTGACCTCTGAGTTTAGCAGACGATCAATCGTAGAGAATAAGACTCTGGGATTACTAGCATTGTTATTTATAATCTTAGAGAAATAGCAGCGCCTCTCAAGACGGACTATGTTTAACCTTCAATATCTCATAGTGGATAATCAGTTTAGTTTTCCTCCATTTACCTTCAGCTCTCCAGCATGTTCTCTTTAAATCAGACACTCGTTGGGTCTTCCATGGTATAACAATGCTAGAAGATTTTTTAACTGTCTTTTCAGGTGCGACTATGTCAGCAGCAGCTCTCACTTTAACATTAAAATGTCTCACCTTACTATTTACATTATCCTCGATATTGTAGTTAGCACTGTAAATGGACTGGTTGCTGAATATGTTTGTAAATTTTGAAGCTGATGATGAAATAAAGAAGCGTTTTTTAACAATATGCTTCTCGTGAATGTTTTCTATCATTATTTCTATATTAAACAGTAAAAGAAAATGGTCTGATAGACGAATATCAATGATCTGCTTCACATCAACTTTTATTCCTTTGGTAATTACTAAGTCTAACGTATGACCTGCTTTAAGTGTAGGCTGACTAATGTGCTGGCTCAAATCAAAAGAGTCCAGGAGGTTCATGAATTCTTTTACTTTTGGGTAACACTGATTATCGATATGAAAGTCAAAGTCGCTGACTATTAGGAGTGTGTTATAGTTTGTAATTATAATTGACACCAAGTCTGAGAATTCATCAAAGAAAGACGCATAGTATTTTGGAGGTCTATACACGGATAATAATAGAAACTGAGAAAATCCATGAATAACAATGGCAAGATACTCAAAGAACTTGAATTTACCAAAACTGACATCTTTACACTTTAACCGAATCGAGTAAATGTTTGCTAAACTGCCGCCTTTCTTACCTTGGCGATCCGCACGAGTAAAGCTGTAATTCGGAGGTGCAGATTCGATTAAAACAGCCGCGCCATCAGAGCTAAGCCACATTTCACTTAGTGCAATAAAATCAATTTTCCAATCACTAATAAGATCGTTGATGGAAAACGTCTTGTTGGTTAATGCTCTAACAATTAATAAAGCCACAAATAGGAGACCCGGAAACCTAATTATGATAGAAAGCACAAGCATTGTGAATTCAAAAAGGGTGATGGGGTTCTTGTTTTGATCCCATCTGGCCCACAAAAGTTTCTGGAAAATTGACTGGGTCTTGCAATACTGGAGGAACACCGGAGTCATGTTAACTATAAAGTTAGGATTCTCAGCCAGCACAGGCCCAGGCCAATCCTCCATGTTAATCGTTTGAAGGAGTGCCATGATCCTAATAAGGTGCTGCAGTCTCTCAGACTGAGGTTGGTATTGATTATGATTTGATGGTTACTGTCCTTGACTGGAATGAATTCTGATGTCTTTACCTCTGTGCCTAGCTGGGCTGAAATTGCTAAACACAAGATTGTGACTGAGGTACAGCTGTGCAATTATCATTTTCCAGAAGCAACGAGGACTGCGATACGTGAAGAGGTGAATCAGATGCTCTATTTGGGTGTGGTTCACAAGATTAAATATGAATGGCACAGTCCATTTGTTCTGGTACCAAAACTAGATGGTTCCATTCGGTTTTGAATTGATCTTTGTTGCATGAACAAGATTTCCAGATGTTGCTTTTGATGACATACTGGAGAGACTTGAGCAAGCATTGTATATTTCCACCCTGTATCTCACGAATGGGTACTGACAGGCACCCATAGAGGAATCCAGCTGCAAAAAGACCACAATCACCACCACGGATGGGTTGTTTGAATTCACCAGACCCCCCTTTGGTCTTCATGGCACACCGTTGTCTTATTAGCAGATGATGGATCAGATTCTGTGACCCCATTCCATGTATACTGGAACGTATCTTGATGACATAGTCATTGTCAGTAATGATTGGTGGTCACATCTCAACAACTAGCAAGCAGTGCTTGACAGTTTGACTGACTCGGTTAACAGCTAACCATAAGAAGAATAAATCTGGCACGTCAGAAACACATTATTTGGGGTATTCTATGGGGAATGGTTTGATTAAATCTCAGTTGATCCTAAGTGTCTCCTCAGATGTTCTCTCTGTGAATTCTCAGATTTCTCTTTAAATCTCCTCCCCCTTCTCACTGAGCACAGTCAAACTTTCACTTTCATTTCTTCATGAGCCACTTCCTTGTTTGTCTGACTGATTCTCTCTGCCTGCCTCTCCTCAGACTGACAATGGCTGAGGCCCAGCTGTGTGGATTACAGGATGAGTTTACCTGCTCGGTGTGTCTGGACACCCTGACTGACCCCGTCACAATCCCCTGTGGTCATAATTTCTGTCTGAAGTGCCTCACGGACTGCTGGGATCAGAGCCAAGAGTTCAGCTGTCCTCAGTGCAGAGAGAATTTCACCACAAGGCCTGCTCTGCGAAGAAACACTCTGCTGAATGAAGTCATCAAGAAGTTAAAGAAGACAGAAATCAGTTCTCCTCTGTCTCAGAATTATGCCGGTCCTGGAGACGTGGAGTGTGACTTCTGTACTGGGAAGAAGTTCAGAGTGGTGAAGTCCTGTCTAACCTGCATGGCCTCCTACTGTCAGACTCACCTGCAGCCTCACTATGAAGTAGCGGCCCTGAAGCACCACAAGCTGACTGATCCAGATAGAGATCTGAAGGAGAAACTCTGTGTGGAACATCAGAAAAGTCTGGAGATGTTTTGTAAAACTGACGAGACGTGTATCTGCTTGATGTGTGGAGTGACTGAACATGACGGTCATGAAAAGGTTGAGCTGGAGATGGAAAGACAAGAAAAACAGGTGAGTGGGGTTTAGTGTTTAATGGAAGCTAAATAAACAAAGGAGTTAAATGATATGTAAATGTATTTTGGCAGA
This sequence comes from Polypterus bichir lapradei, assembly GCA_026402145.1. NCBI lineage: Eukaryota > Metazoa > Chordata > Cladistia > Polypteriformes > Polypteridae > Polypterus > Polypterus bichir. Next base: position 14,955,741 of record JANRMT010062807.1, read on the forward strand.
GTAATCTGTTTGTTCCTTTAGGGAGTACCTCAGACCTCTTTCAGAGACACATTACAGTCAGACGTAAATTAATATTGATGTTTGGGATTTAATCTAAAATTCTTATAATATGCAAAGATTATCAAGTGGCTTTGTAGTACAGATGTTCTCAGTTTAAGTAATTCAGTAATTCTGCACCTAATTAGTGAGCAGTCATAATGTCATTCAGTCAATTCCTTGAGTGATAATCACACTGCATGATTGTGACATGGACTCTGACCTTTAAGAGTTTGGAAAGAACCTCACCAACTGCATTTGTGCAAAATATTTGTTAAATGTTTGTGTTTCCAACATTTATGTGAAGATTAAAATCGACCATCCCACTACATGATCATCATATAATGAGGTCATATAAAAGGAGGATAAATTCAGTTGTGAAGAGGTAATATGGTCCAGAGGGTCTGAAAATGAATAGCAGAACATAAGAACATAAAAATCTGACAAACAAGATGAGATCATTCAGTCCATCAAGCCTGTTTGATTCGCTAATAGTTAAGCTGCCCTGATATCTCATCCAGGTTCTTCTTAAAGTTTCTCAAGGTTTCTGCTTCAACTCCATGCCTTTTAGTTTGTTCCAGAGTCCCCTTTTGTGTAAAGAAGTGCTTCTGGCTTCAGTTTTAAATGTACTTACTCTTAATTTCCTCTGGTGTCTTCAAGTTTGTGATTCACCATTAAGCTGTGAACGTTTTGTCTGATCTGCTTTATCAATGCCTCTGGAGGATGTGCTTTTCATTCCTTGAATATTTATGTTACCTATTGTTTACATTTTTTTAAATAAGTCAATTAATGAGGTACCCCAAAGATAAACATCTACTTTTAAATTTTCAGCAGCTGTCCAAATTAATTTATTTACTCTAAAGCAGGCATGTCAAACACGCGGCCCCCGGGCCGCATGCGGCCCGCATGACAGATCCTAGTTAACACTGAACTTGTACAAAATGATTACAATCGTTTGTGATTGAATCATTCCGCATCTTTGGTGTTACTTATTGACTTTTCTTACTTCTGCCTTCTGACAAAAGCGCGTTTTCCCATGGCATTATGGTACCGGAAACGTCATCTGCTAGTATAGCCATGAGCCTTGACCAAAGTTAATGAGCCGCAATGTCACAAGTGAAGTGCTAGGCTGCAGCAGCGGGCAGCAGGGGCGGCCTTAGGCATGTGCAAACTGTGCACCTGCACAGGGCCGGCGAATCCCGGGCGCTGCCACGCCAATATATATTGAATATAAAATAGAAAGAGAAAATAACGACATAGCTGACGGCAATGTGCCCGAAAAACACTGTGTTTCTTGTTAATTAGTACGCTGTATTTACTGATGTTGCTAGTGTCGAAGCAGTAAGCTACATGTAGTATTATAATGTTCTGTCGTAATGAGAATATGATGGGCCGCCACTTGGTTTTCAAGTTATGGACACGTGCATATAGAAGTGTGTCATGAGCACGAGGTGGCTATGCAGTGTCCGCAACGGACGTGACCATCTGCCGTGCATAAGATACCATATTGACATTGGCTGGCGAAGGGGCCACCGATTCTTTCTCTGTCCAGGGCCGCCACGAGCCTAGAGCCGCCCCTGTTAGGTTACACTCCTGGCTGGGCTGCTGAGACTGGCCACTGGGCAGAACTGACCATCACGAGTAGTAATAGACCACATATTTTCACGTTTTATTGCTCTAGTTTTATGTAATTTCGTGCTAGTATTGTAACGAACAGAGGATCTGAAGATCTGAAGTGGATGCGAGAAGTTGGTGAGTTGCTTATTAACACATTTTTGTGATTTTGAGTTTGTAAAATTAGGGTAGGTCAGGTGGCTTTTTGCATATCAGCTTATTTTACAATATAAACTTTGAAGTAAGCTTAGTAAAGTAAAATTTGATTTTTGGAGGATTTGTTTCCAACTTGAATTACTGAGCAATGAATTCAGTGAGCGTTTTCGTGATTTTAGTTCACACGATCAGGACTTTGCGCTGTTCTCTAACAATGTTGAGAATGCGCCTGAGAATATCCAAATGGAGTTGATTGAACTGCAGTCAGATTCTATTCTGAAGGCAAAATACAACAAAATTGGTGTGCCAGGCTTGTATGCGTACCTGCCACCCTCATATGTGCAGATCCGTAAGTTGGCATTGAGAGTACTGTCTATGTTCAGAAGCACTTACCTTTGTGAGCAATTGTTTTCGTTAATGAAAGCTACCAAAACCCCACATCGCTCACGACTTACTGTTGAGCACCTGTCATCCCTCATAAAAGTTGCAGCTGCTCAAGATTTCAAGCCTGAGATTGACGAACTGATTACTAACAAGAGATGCCAAGTGTCTGGACAAAAGAAATAAATCTCACACTGTAAGACTCCTTTATAAGCAATGAATATAATATAATAATATAAGGACCTAGCTAAGAGGCTAAGACTCTATTTGTACGCTGTTGTACGGAGAGTGTATGGAAATAAATTGCCTTTCTTTAAATTTTAAACTTTAAGTGTTACATTTTTTAAAGTTTTCAGTATTGGAAAGAAAGCTACAGTAACTTTGTATAATAGTATAATAGTATTTGTTACAGTGCGGCCTGCTGACGCACGTATGGCTGTCGAAGCGGCCCACCAATGGTAGTGAGTTTGACATGCCTGCTCTAAAGTGTCTGAGTGTTCAAAGGTTCTGTTGTTTGTAGATGATGAAGAAGCTTTTGATTGAGTTGAATGAGGATACTTGTGTACTGAAGTGTGCAGATCTGGGCTTGTGTGTGGCGTAAGTTACTGTACAGCAGTTCAGAAGTCTTGGTTTGTATGAAAAGATCCATTGTGACTCTCTCAGTTTAGAAAATAGAGCCAGACGGGGATGTCCATTATCACCAATGCTTCTTGTAGTTGCTATTGAACCCTTAACTGTTAATTTCCAGAAGCAGTCAGAGATTAAAGACTTCATATGGAAAGGTGTTGAAAAACGTCTTCATAATGACCTGGTGAGCTTTATCACAGATCCACACCGGACATTGTTCATCCACATTACAGCTTTCTTAAAATTCCATAATGCTTCCATGTTTCCTGCCTCGTATGCCCTTATGGGGGATTCTGTTCAGAGGACTGAATAATTTTGACACTGCAGTATTCATTAAAAGTAGCATTTTGTGCCTAAAGTGGAGAAACCACTTATACTTTTAGCTGTGTTAAGCTATTTAAATTGTTCTTGTTTGATTTGTTTATTGCAAACAGCTGGAATTTTGTAAATTGTGCCAAAAAATCTAATATGCAATGGAGTCTGAATAATTTTGAATGCAACTGTATAATGTTTTGTTTAAGTATTTCCAGTAGTTGCTCATTTGATTTATTGTCAGATTTCTCTGAGCTCATTAAACTGCTCTTCAGATTTCACTTTTTACTGAACTCCTCAGACTCACTCGTGTCTTCTCGGCCTCAGTTATCTCACTTGACTCCATTAAATGACCAAACACTTAACAAAGTTCTCACAAGTCTCATCTCCACAATGGCCTTGTTGGTCCTACAATTGCAGTCCTTGGCCATCCGAGGTCTCCTGGGTTTGCAGGTTTCTTCAGTTTTTATGTGTGAAGCTCTGATATCCTGGTTGTCAATGTGATGTCCTCTAAATCTCAAGGACTGACTCGTACTTTATTTGTAGCTCTCTTTAAGCCCAAACTTCTTCTTGAATTGAACTGTTAAATTAAACCTTTATTTGAATGTTTGTGTGATATTCATGTTTCTTTAATTAAATCTCCATGTACTGTGCCAAGATGAAGACAAGTGTGACAAAAAAGTGAGTTGTGTCATGGAATGTGAAACAAATGACACTCAGAATGACACTAAAAACTCAGAAAGTGGAAGTGAATTCTGATAAGACCCCCATGTGTCCTCTTGTGTGTCCAAACAGAAACAGCTGGGGGCGACATGGAGTGAAATTAGGAGGAGACTTGAAGAGAAAGAGAAGAAATTGAAGGAGACGAAGAGGAGGGTGGAGGAGATGAAGGTGAGTGGAATTAAGATAACACTTCATTTCAAAGAGAGGAGAAAAACCAAAAGAGTTGTGAGAGTTTGTGGTGATGACGTGTGAGGACAGGGAGATGGAGAAGGAGAGAAGATGGTTCATTGTGTCCTTCATGGCATTTCACTGCTGACAGCATTTCATGTTTTAGTTGTTAGGAATTCAGACCACAAGACCCTCATGTCCTCAGGTTTCTCTTTCCTCCACTTAAAGGTGACTTCACTCCACTAACAATAACTCATCATGAAGGTTGGCACTGATGGTCTGAGCTAGATCAGTCGACACAACATTCACTAATGGACTTTTCTTATTCCAGCTTTATATATATGCATATTTTTTATTTTTACAGAATTAAATTACAACAGACCAGTTTTTTTTTTTCTCATTCCCAATTCTTCTTCTTCTTCTTGACCAGGAGAAGCTCTTTTTAAAGACCACCCTGTGTAACACTACCAGGGTCCTCACAGGACAATAGTGCTGTCCCCTATCACCTTGTGCCAATGGCTCTCATAGATCCTTATTAAGACTGCATATTCCACATAGACCTGTGAGTGCCTTAAGAAGATGCTGCTACCCAGAGTACCAAGGGGATATACTGACTGGAAGGCAGTCTGCTACTGTCCTTCTCCTAATTCAAACTCTCCTTTTTCACCATTAAACTACCAACAAAAGTGTCTTCTGACTGTTTTTTAATTTGGTGACTCAATTCAATATTTTTCCCTTATGAAATAAGATCTCTATGGAAAGAGTGATGGAGGAACATGAGAAGAGCTTCACTGATCTGATTCACTGCATCGAGGAAGCCCACAAGAAACTGACTGAGAGGATCAAAGAACAAGAAAAGAGAGAAATGGAGAAGGCTGAAGGAGTCATGGAGCAACTGGAGAAGGAGATTGAGAAGCTGAAGAGGAGAGAAGCTGAGCTGAAGGAGCTTTCAGAGACCAAGGACCATCTCCACTTCCTACAGGTGAGAGTGACACTTCACAGGGAGTCTGATCAGACTGGGGTGTGTGGGACCTGAGAAACTTCAAAATCAAGAGAGCTGAGAAGTTTTTACAAATGACAAGAACAGACCACTCAGTCCAATTTCTTATATGCCTTAAAATTACCAGAATTTGAGCAAAAAGCTCAAGTTTGTGCCTTCATCTGAATGATAGGAAGGTAAATCTACAGTTGTTTGTTTGAGAAAGTAAATTTGTATGACATTTATTTTTAGTAAGAGTCATTTTAAATGATGCCACCTGATAGAAGACACCAACTCCTTCATATCTTTAAACACTCCTGTCATGTCACCTCCTCATGTCTCTGTCCTTTAACTGATGACATTCAAATCCTTCAGCATTTCCTCACAGCTCAAACCCCACAGTCCAGTCTGGTCTCTCTTCTTCATCTTGACTTTCTTTTGTGCTGTTTTCTCATTTCTCTAACACACAATATTCCTGATGTGGTCCCTGAAATGTGTTCTACAGGGCAGATGACAGAACTGTGATGAGCGCACAAAAGGCTCCCAAGTCTTTCTGACAATTCACACACTTTCTAGTGGCAGACCAACAATTGTAAGATTATACTGAATAGTGTGTGTAAGCCTTTGGATTTAATTTAATTGCCAAATTCTCCCATGGGACAAATATCTATCTATCTATCTATCTATCTATCTATCTATCTATCTATCTATCTATGGATTTCAGTGAGAAAAGCTTTTTCTAGGTCAAGGCCAAAAACATCTAAGGGTCCATTATAATGAAACATTCTCTTAAAAATAAATAATAAATGAATGAAAAGTAATCTGTCTGTCTAAACCCAAGATGAATGTCCACCACACTGATGTTTACTTCAGAGGAGGTCCTTCTTATTAATGTTCCTTTTTATTTCTCTTTGTCCCCTCTTCTCTGCTGATGCAGACTTTCTCATCTATTTGTGTCCTTCCTGCTAATGGAGACTCGCTCAACTTCACTGTCACTGCTGATTTCTCATCTGAGGACCTGCTAAAGGAGCTGTCAGGTCTGAAGATGAGTCTGGAAAAGATCAGTCAGTGGGACATCCTGTCATGGACTCCACCAGGTACTGTGACACTTCATGTTTTGTTAAAGTCCATTAGAAGGACCAGAGTGACAATCACAGGGACACTGAGTAGCATGAAGAAGGCCTTCTCTTTTACATTTGTCTCTAAGCCTTTACTGTTAAGAATATCTTATAATGTCTCTTACAGTGACCTGTTCAGTGATATCACACTCTCATTTTAGACCGAGTTCTTGAATTTTGAAGGTAAATAATGTATAGCATTTTTAAACAGGGTTGATGGTACAATGGCACGTCTAATTGTTTTGGTCATGTTGTATATTTATGAATCTCAGTTTCTCATTTTGTGCTTTTGTCTCCTCTGTTCATCGGTCATTGCTGCCCTCTGGTGGACACCAGATGCCCTGGCACAGACGTCAGACATTAGACAGTTTATTTCTTTATGTATTTACAGATATTTTTTCTGTTTACTCCCTTAAAAGCTTCTTCTTCATTTGACATTGTGATTCTTTGCGTTTTCTTTACATAGCAACCAACATAAAATAAGGAACAGGAAGTTGTGCTAAACTGGCAGGCCAGCTCAGCACACAAATGAAGTGAACCTGAAAGCAGTGACGACATAAATGAAACTGAATTGAGATCAACTTCAGTGCTTTGTCATATCATGAAATCTGAATGAACTTCTGATGTCTTCTCTGTTCTTTACATTCGCTCAGATGGGCTCCCTTTTTAAAATTCACATTAATCCGTTTCAGCCACGCTGCCACAGGCTCACTGGCCACATTATTAGGTACGCCTGTTCAACTGCTTGTTAATGCAAATGTCTAATCAGCCAATCACATGGCAGCAGCTCAATGCATTTCGGCCTGTAGACGATGTTAAGACGACCTGCTGAAGGGACTGAAGTGATTTTGAATGTGGCATGGGTGTTGATGCCAGACGGGCCAATGCGAGTATTTCAGAAACTGTTGAGCTGTCGGGATATTCACGCACAATCCTCTCTAGGGTTTACAGAGAAGGATCTGAAAAAGAGACAGTATTGTTACTGACCATGTCCATCCCTTTATGACCACATGTACCCATCTTCTGATGGCTCCTTCCAGCCTGATAATGAACCATGTCACAAACCTTAAATCATCTCAAACTGGTCTCTTGTACATGGTAATGAGTCCACTGACTCAAATGGCCTCCACTGTCAACAGATCTCAATCCCATTGGGATGCAGTGGAACAGGAGATTCACATCATGGATGTGCAGCCGACAAATATGAAGAAAGTGTATGATGTCATGTGAATATGGAGCCGAATCCATGGGGAATGTTTCCAGCACCTTGCTGAAGGCATAAGGGAATTCAACCTGGCACTCGTAAGGTGTACCTAATAAAGTGGCCGGTGAGTATGGTGTCCTATACTCAGACTCATTTCCCAAACAGATATTAAAAAAATTGTTTTACTGATCAAAGTATTTTAATTTCTGTGTTTTGGTGGTACTACGAGGGTGTTGTATCGCGTTAGCCATTATGAATGTCATGAGACATCAACCAAAATGACACCAAACTAGAACGATTACAATATATGAGCTGTCGAGGAATTTCAGGCTCCTTCTAAACAAATTAGAGGAGTGCATTAGAACCCTGAGCACTTCAGGACCTCCTGAACACTCCACTGAGTGCACATAACAAGTTTACAGGTGACACACATTAACAGACTTCACAAATTATAAACTATATACAGTAATCCCTCGCTATATCGCGCTTCGACTTTCGCGGCTTCACTCTATCGCGGATTTTAAATGTAAGCATATCTAAATATATATCACGGATTTTTCGCTGGTTCGCGGATTTCTGCGGACAATGGGTCTTTTAATTTATGGTACATGCTTCGTCAGTTTGTTTGCCCAGTTGATTTCATACAAGGGACGCTATTGGCAGATGGCTTAGAAGCTACCCAATCAGAGCATGTATTACATATTAACTAAAACTCCTGAATGCTATAAGATATGCATCCCGCGCGGTGTTTGTTTGCTTGTCTCTGCCTCTATCTCACCCTCTCTGACATTCTCTGTGCCTGACGAGGGAGTATGAGCAGAGGTGCTGTTTGCACAGAAGCTGTTTGCTTAAAAGATACTGACGCTCCTCTAAAAAATGTCGCTTTATCTCGGCATATTTAAAAGCACAAAAGCACACGTATTGATTTTTTGATTGTTTGCTTTAATCTCGCGCTCTCTCTCTGACGTTCTCTGCGCCTGACGGAGGAGATTTGAGCAGAGGGGCTGTTTCAACATAGGCTGTTTGCTTAGAAGATACTGACGCTCTTCTGAAAAGTGCCGCTTTACTTAAAAGCACACGTATTGATTTTTTGATTGTTTGCTTTTCTTTGCGAGCGCTCGCTCTCTCTCTTAAATTCTCTGCTCCTGATGCAGACTCATTTGAAGAAAAGATATACAGTATTTGCATTCTTTTAATTGTGAGAAAGAACTGTCATCTCTGTCTTGTCATGGAGCACAGTTTAAACTTTTGACTAAAGGGTGTTATTTCATGTCTAGAGGGCTCTAATAATGTTAACAGTGTGGGAGAGTTTATAAGGGCTTAAAATATATAAAAATAACCATACAAACATATGGTTTCTACTTCGCGGATTTTCACCTATCGCGGGGGTGTCTGGAACGTAACCCCCGCGATGGAGGAGGGATTACTGTAATGTCTACATATCATGATACTGGGTGTTTAAACAAATCTGTATGCTAAAGCAGTTCTGCACTGATGAACATAAATGGAACCTAACAATGTCTGTCATGAACAGAACTGCTGAGCTGTGGCCAACTGACAACACAGGAGAGGAAAACAGAAAGTGAGGTGACGAGGGTTAACAGGTCAGACATGTGTGTGCGCCCAACTGCACCGGCACTGTTTACTACCTGGAAGAAAGTCTGAGATCCAGCGGTGGATTTCACTTGGCAGGCTGAACTCCGTCAGTTTCTTATCATGGAGTGCTGAGATATTTGGTATCTAACGCGAGTCCACAATCGAGACCCTCACATCTGTACTGCTGATCAAGGTGTTGGTAAATAAAACTCAGACTCAGAGTCACTGCATCATCAACACACCGGTGGGCTCTGTGTGCAGACTTGATCCGCATGTTTTGTCATTTTAGTTTAACTGCATTACATTTGTAATTAGTGTTTATGTATTTAACATTATAAAATTACATCTTAACATTCTCCATTCTTCTCTTTTTTTTGTATTTTCAGGTCGTGAAGCTCCAATCTTCACCCTACGGCCTCCTGAACCTCAGAGCAGAGAGGAGTTTTTACAATGTGAGTCTGTCAATTCATGGAGTTTATCATCATTTCACTGTTAATATCTCAGGTCAGGCTTATGATATGAAATCGTTATGTGAGTGTGGTGGGACTGATGAACTGAAAGTGACGGGGGTCCTGTGACTGGTGCATTATGGGATATTGAGATTCAGGACAGGGAGGCACCAAAGCAGTCTGTTAGACTTGAGTCTCTTAACTGTCAAGTAAACTCACAGAAAATGAAAATGAAATCCTGCCGACTACGCCATATCCACCTCTCACAATAGTCTGACCTCCACTGTTCTTTTTCCTTTTACTTTTGCCTTATTTTTTTGTCCTGGCACTTCCTGCTGTTTTCTGTTTTTGTTTTCTGCTTTCTCCATTCTGTTGCATTTCTATTTCAGTCAGTCCTTATAATTTTGATAATGATAATTTATTTATGCAGCCCATGGTATGCAATGAAAGCAGCTCAGTGTGCTTCACATAAAAAGTATAATGTCCACTCCTATTCAGATATACATATACAGTTTATTTATATACAGATGTAGCCAAAAGGATTAATTTAAAAAAGAATCACCTTTTTTTGGGAAATAAATTGAAGCTTACAACAGCATTCGGCATCCACCATTCTTTTCTCCATAGAACAAACACTTTATTTTTGATTCATGACTTAATATATTGTAGGAATAAAACCAAAAGAAGATGATAGGGAAAATATTTGGGAGCCTTTAGATGTTAAAAGACATCACTGGATGAGAAACAATCCTCTAATGAGAATCATGAGGAAGAAGATCACAGCCCAGCATGGTCAAGGTGAAGACTACAAGACCATCTCCAAAGAGCTCCCTGTTCCTGTGGCCATGTTGCTAATATCAAGATGTTTAAGGTGCAGTGGACCACAGCCAAACTCTCTGGATGTTGCTGCAGATGAAGAATTGACCCCATTGAATAGAAGGATAGTTGAAGTGGTAGAGAACCAAGAAACTATCAGGACCTCCAAGATTAAGGTTCAACAGCTTCAAGTAGCACCATCCATCACTTTTTGAATGAAAGTGGGCTCCATATTAGAAGACCTCATTTCTGAAAGAGAGATGTAAAAAAAAAAAAAAAAAAAAAAATATATTTTATCTAAAATACATGTTGACCAGCCTATGTGCTGGAGAAGGTCCATTGGAGTGATGAAACTAAATGAGAGCTTTATGATGAGTCACGGCTGCAGAAAAACATAAAGCATGGAGGAGGTTCATTAATGTAAAATCAGAAGATCATCAAGACATTCTGGAGCAAACATCACAAAGCTCTGTCTTGTATGCAGGTCATGGGTCCAAGTATGACCACCCTAATATAGTCAAAAGTGCATCAGAATGTTGTGAAGTGTCTGCCATCTGCCCTGAAATGAATCTAAATCAACATCCATGGGAAGAGCTGGAAGTCACAGTGGGGCGAAGAAGTCCATCAAAGCTCAAGAAGAGTGGGACGATTGGGCAGTGAGAGGAATAGAAGTCTCATCCAGAGCTGCAGGAAGTGCTTGATGGCAGGACTCACCTGAAAACAGTCGGTTAAAGAACATTAGGTGAGGGTCCAATAATTTCGTTCACGTCATTGCCATTTATTTTATTGTGTGTTTCTGAAATTAAAAGCAAAGAGTCTGCTCTGTGGAATAAAGAATGGCAGATGACAATCACTGTGGTCAGTTTACACTTATTTGACAGAAAAGTGGGATTTGTGTTTAATAAATGGAATGGGACAAAAACTACTGGGGGCATGTCAATGATACAAACAGTAGAGAGACAGACGTGACAGGTGACATATAATATTGAGATATTAAAGTCACTATATACTGTAAGAGATGGGAAAGAAATGATATGAGAGATGGATAGAGCAATGAGAAAGACAGAATATGACACATACAATATGAAAGACACTATATAATAGATAGATAGATAGATAGATAGATAGATAGATAGATAGATAGATAGATAGATAGATAGATAGATAGATAGATAGATAGATATTCTGTGTTAAAAATAAAATGGTGATTTGCAACATTTACTGAAATAACAGTAATCCCAGTTAGCCCAGTAAGCCCCTGACTCGTCCTCAGCCCACTTTATTAGTTTACTAATTTGTGTCATTCAATAAAATTCCATCAGTGACTCAGTGAGTGGCGGCTGATTGTCTTCATGGACTGATTCATTCAGTTCAGCAGACCCTCATAATGACCCTCGTGAGTTTAAATTAATGTGATTTTGAACACAACATTGTCAAACTGGTTTAATCCAGTTCAGGCTGTGTTGTGTTAAATCCGTTGCTCACAACCACAGAAGGCCAGTTGAGAGTTGCTAATTTACCCAACATGCACGTCTGTGGATTGTGTGAAGAAAACCAGGAGTGACACGAGGAGAACACGCTGACCTGACAAAGATGACCACTGGGCACCAAATTCAAAGTCATGAAGCTCAATCTGTGAGGTCGCAGCTCCAACCCCTCAGCCATCATGCTGTCCTGAATCGAGTTTTAACAGTTCAGTTCCTCTTATTCACACCTTTCATTATTTTGAACCTGTGCCTTTGGATTTGAAAGTTCATTTCTACTGAATGAATCGTCTCCTTTAATGACTGAGTATCTTCAGTTCACTCCATGATGACTTTCTTCATGAACTTCATGTCTCTCAGCACTTGATGGCCGTCTTGTTTGCTGGACAGTAAATCATCAAGCCGTCATTCACAAGTTTATGACAATTCATTACAAACATTTCATTCTCAAGTCAGTTCTTATTTAATTTTTATTTTTTTATTTTCATTCTCCATGTAGCCCTGACCTGCAGGGTGTGACCCCTAAACATTTAGTAGGCCACTGGAAATGGAAGAACAAAAGACTGGGAATGGACGGAGGAGATCAGGGATCAGGGACTTATTGTGAGGAAAGGAAAATCAGTTTGTTGATGAAGTGTGACAGTGGATTGATTTTAAATTAAAGAAGTGGACAGTGACAATAAAAAGTGTCATTTAATAAAGCCAGTGGTCACTTTGGACAGTCCATTAGAACTCTGGCCATGACAGTGACCTTATGGTGTTTATCTTAATTCCAGAATTTTATTTTAAATCCTCACAGATTCTGTCCAATCAGATGAGCTCTTTACTATTAGTGTCTGGTCAGCGCAGCTCCTGATTGGTTCTTGTTAATTGTCTGTGTTGTGCTCCGCCCCCAGTCCCGTTACACACTCCCAGATTTCCTCACTCGTTTTCTTTTCTCTTCTTTCAGACTTCTGTCCCCTCACACTGGACATTAACACGGCACACAGAGGCCACCGTCTGTCTGAAGGGAACAAAAAGGTGACACGTGAGGGGACATGGACTGAATATCCTGATCATCCTGACAGATTTGACCAATGGCCTCAAGTTCTGTGCAGGGAGGCTCTGACTGGGACTCGCTGTTACTGGGAGGTGGAGTGCAGTGGAGACTTCATGAGGATTGGAGTCGCATATAAAGGGCTGAGCAGGAAAGGAGTGGGCGATGAGTGCGGCCTTGGAAACAACGACAAGTCCTGGAGTTTGCGGTGGTCTCATTCCCACTACTCTCTGAATCACGATAACAGGCACACTGTAATCAGCGCCCCCTACAGTCCCAGAATAGGTGCGTTTCTGGACTGGCCCGCTGGCTCTCTGTCATTTTATAGCGTCTCACACACAATGACCCTCCTGCACAGGTTCAACACCCCCTTCACTGAGCCCCTCTATCCAGGGTTTTCTCTTGGTCGTAACTGCAGTGTAACAATCAGCAATCTGACACCATGTGACCACTGACCAGTACCCTCCACCGGTCACATGATGTCCGCTGAAGCACCTCTTATTGTTTGTATTTTTAGGGTCAGAGTGACTTTTACTGGAATTTGGCACTTCTGTGAGTGAGTTTGAGAATGAGAATGCAGGGCGACTGACTGTCAGGGTCTCCATTATTCTTGGGTTTGGGTAGCCAATCAGGTGTGTGTGTCATAGTGAGGGGCGGAGACACCTCAGACCTACAAATACCAGTCTGACCAGCAGGGGTCACTATTGATTCACAGCTACATGCCCTTCAGAGTGACACCCCAACAACTACTGAGGCCCCCAAGAGTCACTGAATGTCACCTGTTAAGTAGGACAGGCGTGTGGTCCTGCTGGATCAGCACAACTGAAAGGCGCTATACAGACTCAGTATGGAGAGCTCTTGAATAGTGACTATATATAGGAGCAGAGAGTGACAGAGGGGACTGGAGTGTTGTCCTCTCACCAGACATTCTGTGCCCCTCCAATGAAGACGAGGACTCACCGGTCAGTCAGATGTCGGCCATTCTGACAGTTTGGTGTTTTACTGAGTCACTTGATGTCGCGTTAGACATTAAACTGCACCTCCTTCTCTCTGGTCTCAGATTTGTTACTATCACACTTTTATGTTTCCAGGGATACACACACACACATTCCCAGGATTCATTTTCAATTCCTCAGAACCCCTAAAGGAGCGGTGTGCCAGTTGATACCAGTCTGTGTAAAGTGCGTCTATCGGGGTCCCCATTATCGCCGGGTTTGATTTAAACTGACTAACCCATCCCTGTGACCTTGTCCCTCTATGCCTGAAGCTGGCTGGTCATTTCTACTGCTGCTGTCCACCCTTTCTCTACTTTCCCTGTCTGCCCACCTCTCACTCCTTCTCTTTGTCCCTTTGTCCTGCTATCTTCTTTCATTACAACATTAGAACAATTGTGACAAGGACAGGCCATTTGGGTCAATAAGTTGGTCAGTCCTATTCACATTGAGTCTTCAAAATAACCCCAGCTCGAGATTTGAAGGTCCCTAAAGTTCTACTGTCCACCACGTCACTTGGTCTTCACTCCATGTGCCCGTCGTTCTTTTTGAGAACATAACATTTTTTTTCTTTATTCTGAAGTTTACCCCTACATGATATGCCTCAGATCACCAGTCCTAATTTTCTTCGCAAACTTCAGTCTGTCACTTCTTAAGCTTCTCAACTCCTTCAGTCTCTCCTAATACCTCGGACCACTCTGTCCATTAATCCTCCGTCCTCTGGAGTTTTTCTGATGCTTTTCTGAAAGACGGAGACCCAAACTGCCCACAGTACTCCAGGTGAGACCTCACCAGGGTGTTGTGAAGCTTGAGTGTAATATCACCCACCCGCCTTGTACTACATAACCCAACATTCTGTGAGCTGTGGAAGAATTTGTGCTTATCTCTTTGAATATATCTCCGTTGTCACACATGCACATCACACATGCAATACCTCCCCGAACCGAGAGGAGGCGCTGCCTACCTTGTCTTTTCTTTATTACACATCATGGAAAGGCCACCAAGTGAGGGCAACTAACTCCACCCCTTCCACTCCCTGGGCTATAAACTTGAGACCACCCTGAGAAAAGGTGTCAAGTGACCAAGGAGAGGAGCTCCATACGCCGACCGAAAGAGCCACACACAGAGAAGCCCAGAGAGAACACCTTATTTTATTTTTATTGTTGCCATCGCGTGACATTTCATTTGTATATTTTGACAAGTAAACCAGGATAGCCGGCTTGACACCCCAAAGTGCCGCAGTTGTACCAGCCTGTTATTTCTCGGACGACCACACCATTCATGTTCTTCTCTGAATGAGCTCTGCTGTCTTTTGGTGTTTGGTTTAACAATTCATCCGAGGACAGGCCCTTCTGGACTCCATTTCTGTTTTCCTGTCTGACAGTACAAATCTGCAACTTTATGAGTACTCAGTCATTCTTCACTGAATCACTTATGTGCTTTTGTTACCTGAGAACTTGTCACGACATTCTGTGCTTTACATTTATCTCCACGTGTTTGGTTTTCGACCACTGTGATGAAACTGTTATAGAAAATGTCAACCACATGAGAAACGCAGTTCATTACATCTGTATTTATAAAGCAATGGCAAAGTGTGAGATGGTAGGCGCTTGTCCTGTTTGCCACCCTAAGTCTGAATTGGAGAGAAGGACTTATTAACCCTTTAAACTCAGCTCCATCACCAAACAATAATGCAAATATTTAACACAAATTGCATAAAACCTTTCATTTCCTCAATGCTATAATGAAAGTACTGTGTCTTGTCATTAAAATGTGGTATTGCATACCCAAACACCACCTGGGAATGGTTTAGTTTCATCCCATTCAACATCTGCTGTCAACCAATTGCTTCTTGAACATCCATTTTGACAGGCAGACTTTTACTTCTTTTTCTTCTTCTTCTTTCGGCTGCTCCCGTTAGGGGTTGCCACAGCGGATCATCTTCTTCCATATTTTTCTGTCCTCTTTCATTTTCTGTTACACCAATCACCTGAATGTCCTCTCTCACCACATCCATAAACCTTCACTTAGGCCTTCCTCTTTTCCTCTTCCCTGGCAGCTCTATCTTTAGCACCCTTCTCCCAATATCCCCAGCATCTCTCCTCTGCACATGTCCAAACCAATGCAATCTCGCCTCTCTGACTTTGTCTCTCAATCGTCCAACTTGAGCTGACCCTCTAATGTCCTCATTTCTAATCCTGTCCATCCTCATCACACTCAATGCAAATCTTAGCATCTTTAACTCTGCCACCTCCAGCTCTGTCTCCTGTGCCACCATCTCAAACCCATATAACATAGCTGGTCTCACTACCGTCCTGTAGACCTTCCCTTTCACTCTTGCTGATACCCGTCTGTCACAAATCACTCCTGACACTCTTCTCCACCTAATCCACCCTGCCTGCACTCTCTTCTTCATTTCTCTTCCACACTCCCCATTACTCTGTACTGCTGACCTCAAGTATTTAAACTCAACCACCTTCGCCAACTCTACTCTCCTCATCCTCACCATTCCACTGACCTCCCTCTCATTTACACACATGTATTCTGTCTTGGTAGTCCTACTGACCTTCATTCCTCTCCTCTCATATCTCCACCTCTCCAGGGTCTCCTCAACCTGCTCCCTACTATCGCTACAGATCACAATGTCATCATCAAACATCATAGTCCACAGGGACTCCTGTCTAATCTCATCTGTCAACCTGTCCATCACCAATGCAAATAAGAAAGAGCTCAGAGGTGATCCCTGATGTAATCCCACCTCCGTCACTCCTACCGCAAACATCACCACTGTCACACTTCCCTCGTACATATCCTGTGCAACTCTTACATACTTCTGTGCCACTTCTGACTTCCTCATACAATACCACAGCTCCTCTTGAGGTACCCTGTCATATTCTTTCTGCAGGTCCACAAAGACACAATGCAGCTCCTTCTGACCTTCTCTAAACTTCTCCATCAACATCCTCAGAGCAAACAACACATCTGTGCAGCTCTTTGTTGGCATGAAATTATCCTGCTGCTCAGTAATCATCACCTCACTTCACTAGGTTAAGAATTTAGGGATAACTATTAACTCTGACCTGAATTTTAAATCACATATTAATCAGATTAGCAGGACAGCATTTTTTCACTTAAGGAACATAGCAAAAGTTAGATCTCTTATAACATTGCAAAATGCTGAAAAATGAGTTCATGCTTTAGTTTTTAGTCGACTAGATTACTGTAATGCACTCCTCTCAGGACAACCCAAAAAAAACATCAATCAGTTACGAGTGCAGAATGGAGGAGCTGCCAGAATCTTAACTAGGAAAAGAAAATCCGAACACATCACCCCAGTTTTGATGTCACTACACTGGTTACCTGTGTCATTTAGAATTGACTTTAAAATTCTGCTTATGGTTTACAAAGCCTTAAATCATCTCACTACATCTTATATTTCAGAATGCCTCTCACCTTACACTCCAAAACGTAACCTTAAATCTTCAAATGTGTGTCAAAAAAAAAGAAACAGAGACGTAGATATATATGATATTTGGAAATATTCATTTTATGACCTTTTATGAGGTCAGTTCAGCGCTATATGCAATCATGAAATTCAAATGTTATCAGTTCACACACATGCAAGGACCGTCGCTCCTACATTTACGACGTGTGTACCTGTTGCAATGCGCACACTTCTCTCTATGCTGTGGTTTCTATTACACACCTGAAAGAAAGAGACAATATATGTGACATTTTGAAGAAATCATTTTATGACCTGAATAGTACCAATCAGAAAACATCATCGCACTAATGCAATATTAGTTGAAAATGAACAGCGTCAGATCGGGTGTGAATTTACGCTGGCGCTGTTATTTAGAGTCAGATCAGGAGAGGTGGGGTGGGGGGGGTGTTAAAGTGTGATTGTGATTGAGAGAATGAACCTGAAAGAAGCTAACTTTTACAAGTACCACAAATTTATACCCAATGTCCCATATATGTGTCTCTTTCTTTTTTTTCTCCGTGCTGCGTTGACATCGTGCACCAGAAGGCGTGAGCTTATTCAGTGCAGCAGGATCAACACACATGTGCTGTACAAGGCATGCACGGGGGCCACTATGAAAAGAAGAGTCTTCATGGCTCAACTTGCAGAGGAACTTCGTCGTCGCATCTTTCAAGGAAAGGCGCTGGAAAAAGAAAAGGAGGATGCAACTTTGACAAGCTTCTTTTCGAAGACAGCTGCTTCCCCAGGAAAGTAAACCGAGTCAGCGTCAGGTGCCCTTTCAATGTAACAGAAACCACAGCATAGAGAGAAGATCCTGTGAGAAGTGTGTGTGTGAATTTGATGATTGTATATAGCGCTGAATTGACCTCATAAAAGGTCATAAAATGAATAATTCCAAATATCATATATACCTACATCTGTTTTTTGTTTTTTTTTTTGACATCATAAACCATAATGTGCATACTAATTTTATTCTATGTTAATTACTTTTCTCTGATTTTAATTCTTATGTATCTTTTTTCTCTTTCTTCATCATGTAAAGCACTTTAAGCTATTTTATTTGTATGAAAATGTGCTATATAAATAAATGTTGTTGTTGCTGATGCTCCACAGTAATAGATGACAATTTAAATAAATCTTCTCAAAGCGAGAGAGAAGTGACCCGATTAACAATTTTTGCCCTCTGAGTGTCAGTGCAAACCCCCATCCATTCTTCCTGAAAAAGGTACAAGAACCCTCATGGCCTCCTGTGAAATAATAGCTCTAATGGACTTAACACTTGAATTACCAGAGCCTACGAGAAAACTCGTAAATCTGACCCACCTTAAATCCGTGTGCACCTCTCCGTCAGCATCTTTTGGGCAAAACACAGCAAGAGAGAAAAGAATGGGAAGTTAAACTCTTAAAACTGTTAAAATTGAATACATTACAACATGGCTTGAATAGAGACAAGAGTTTTATAGCGAGATATGAGGACTGTTTGCGTCTCTCAGACTGACACAGACAATCTGACTACAGACACACATTGTTTTGAAAAACTCATCACAAACTTCCAAGGACTTTGTTGGACAGTTATCTTATCTAAAGATTTGACCATACATTGCTCTTCTCTCTCTTGTTAAATTAATCTTAGCCTGAATGAACCTATTAATTTTTTACATTTAAGATTTTTCATTTAAAGATTTACCAATGTTGTTCCTTGTCCAAGTTTGTGGATATAAACACAGGGAACTCCAGTTTCTGTATTACATCTCGCCTGAAGAAGAGGCCTGAGTTGCCTCAAAAGCTTGCATATTGTAATCTTTTTAGTTAGCCAATAAAAGGGGTCATTTTGCTTGGCTTTTCTCTACATATAATAAAAGTAAGGTCCGATGGCCAGGGAGGACAGAAAAAAAAAAAAAAAACAAACTCTAGAATGCTGGAGAAAAAATAAAATCTGCAGGGGTTCCAGGTCATGAGACCACCCAGCCCCCTCTGGGCATTCTACCTAACATAAATGAAACAGTCTTCATTGTATTCAGGGTTCTCATGGAAGAACTTGATGATGACGGTCACGTGGACTTCTGGCCTTTAATCCATCAATGTAGGGACATCATGGTGCTTTGATTGGGTGGTGGTGGCACAGGTCGCCGCCACAGAAAACTGGAAAAAGAGCAGAAGAGAGAGTAGGAGTTTGAACAGATTTTGGAGGCACCATGAATAGTAATGATAATTAATTGAATATGCAGAGCATCAGGATTAAACTAAAATGAAGTTATGAGAAAGCCATGTTAAAGTAATGAGGTGCATAACAGCAGAAGGCCGCCTCACCACTTCTTTCAAGTTTAGCTCTTGGAATTCTAAGCAGACACTCATTTGAAGATCTGAGGTTACGATTTGGAATGTAAGGTGTCAGACAAGTCAAGAGGAAGCAAGATTATTTAATGCTTTGTAAACCATAAGTAGTATTTTAAAGTCAATCCTGAATGACACAGGTAACCAGTGTAGTCACATCAAAACTGGAGAAATGTGTTCGGATTTTCTTTTCCTAGTTAGGATTCTAGCAGCTGCATTCTGCACTTGTTGCAAACGATTTATGTCTTTTTTGAGTGGTCCTGAGAGTAGTGCGTTACAATAATCTAGTCGACTGAAAACAAAAACGTGAATTAATTTCTCAGCATCTTTCAATGATATAAGAGGTCTAACTTTTGCAATATTTCTTAAGTGAGAAAATGCTGTCCTAGTGATCTGATTAATATGCAATTTAAAATTTAGGTCACAGTCAACAGTTACCCCTAAATTCTTTACCTCCGTCTTGACTTTTAATCCTAATTCATTAAGTTAATTTCTAATATCCTCTTTATATCCATTGTTACCAATCAGTAAAATTTCTGTTTTCTCTTTATTTAGCTTGAGAAAATTACTACTCATCCACTCAGAAACATAAGTAAGACATTGTGTTATTGAAACAACAGAGTTGGGTTGATCAGATGCTATTGATAAATACAGTTGCGTGTCATCAGCATAGCTGTGGTAGTTCACATTATGCCACAAGATAATCTGACCTAACGGAAGCATGTAAATCGAAAAGAGCAGCGGACCCAGGATAGAGCCTTATGGAACACCATATAGAATATCATGCGTCTTTGAAGTATAATTACCACAACTAACAAAGAATTTTCTCCCTGCCAGATAGGATTCAAACCAATTTAAGGCCCTACCAGAGAGGCCCACCCATTGACTAAGGCGATTTCTAAGAATGTTATGATCAATGGTTTCAAATGTGGCACTCAGATCCAAGATGATGAGAACAGATAAATAGCCTCTGTCTGCATTTACCCGCAAATCATTGACTACTTTAATGAGGGCAGTTTTTAAGCTGTGATTTGTTCTGAAACCCGAATGAAACCTATCAAAAATGGCAGGTTTATTGAGGTGGTCATTTAGCTGCATAATGACTGCCTTCTCTAGAATTTTACTTAAGAAGGGCAGGTTAGAAATGGGTGTAAAATTTTCAAAAGCAGAGGAGTCGAGATTATTTTTTTTGAGCAGGGGTTTAACTACAGCAGTCTTAAGACAGTCTGGGAAGACCTCCGTATCTAATGATGAGTTTACTATGTCAAGAATATTATCAATTAGCATGTCCGATACTTCTATGAAAAAACTTGTTGGTATTGGGTCAAGGACGCAGGTGGAGTGTCTCAGTTGAGAAATTATTTTATGTAAATCAGGTAAATCTATCCTGGTGAAAGAATTTAATTTGTTTATAATGGAGTTCTGGGGATTAACAGGATGTGCAGTGTTTGGGAGATGTACTATATTATTTCTAATATCATTAATTTTTTGATTAAAAAATACAGCAATAGCCTCACAAGTTTCACTCGAAGTATTCTGGAGGCATTCCATTGAGTGATCTGGTTTAGCAGACGATCAATAGTAGAGAATAAGACTCTGGGATTACTAGCATTGTTATTTATAATCTTAGAGAAATAGCTATGTTATTGTATTCTGTTATGTTAACCTTCAACATTTCATAATGGACAGTCAGTTTAGTTTTTCTCCATTTACGCTCAGCTGTCTGGCATGTTCTCTTTAAATCAGACACTCTTTGGGTCTTCCATGGTGTAACAATGCTAGAAGATTTTTTAACTGTCTTTTCAGGTGCGACTATGTCAGCAGCAGCTCTCACTTTAACATTAAAATGTCCCACCTTACTATTTACATTATCCTCACTATTGTAGTAAGCACTACAAATGGACTGGTTGCTTAAAATATTTGTAAATTTTGAAGCTGATGGTGAATCAAAGAAGTTTTTTTTTAACACTATGCTTCTCGTGAATGTTTTCTATCATTATTTCTATATTAAATAGTAAAAGAAAATTATCTGATAGACCAATATCAATGATCTGCTTCACATCAACTTTTAGTTCTTTGGTAATCACTAAGTCTAACGTATGACCTGCTTTATGTGTAGGCTGATTAACAAGCGTCTCAAATCAAAAGAGTCCAGGAGGTTCATGAATTCTTTTACTTTTTGGTCACACTGATTGTCAATATGAAAGTTAAAGTCAACGACTATTAAGAATGTGTCATAGTTCGTAATTAAAATTGACATTAAGTCTGAGAATTCCTCAAAGAAAGACGCATTGTATTTAGGAGGTCTATACACAGATAATACTAGAAACTGAGAAGCTCCATGAATAACAATGGCAAGATACTCAAAGGACTTGAATTTACCAAAACGGACATCTTTACACTTTAACCGGCTCGAGTAAATGTTTGCTAAACCGCCGTTTTCTTTTCTTGGCGATCAGCACGAGTAAAGCTGTAATTCAGAGGTGCAGATTCGATTAAAACAGCCGCACCATCAGAGCTAAGCCACATTTCACTTAGTGCAATAAAATCAATTTGCCTATCACTAATAAGATCGTTGATGGAAAACGTCTTGTTGGTTAATGCTCTAACATTTAATAAAGCCACAAACAGGAGACCCAGAAACCTAATAATGATTGAAAGCTCAAGCATTGTGAATTCAAAAAAGTGCGATGCGGTTCTTTTCTGGATCCCATTTGGCCCACAAAAGTTTCTGGAAAATTGACTTGGTCTTGCAATACTGGAGGAACACAGGAGTCTTGTGAAGTATAAAGTTAGGATTCTCAGCCAGCACAGGCCCAGGCCAGTTCTACATGTTAATCTTTTGAAGGAGTGACATGATTCTAATGAGGTGCTGCAGTCTCTCAGACTGAGGTTGCTATTGATTATGATTTGACTGGAATGAACTCTGATGTCTTTACCTCTGTTCCTGGCCAGACTGAAATTGCTAAACAGAAGATTGTGACTGAGGTACAGCTGTGCAATTATCATTTTCCAGAAGCAACGAGGACTGTGATACATGAAGAGGTGAATCAGATGCTCTATTTGGGTGTGGTTCACAAGAGTAAACGTGAATGGCACAGTCCGTTTGTTCTGGTTCCAAAACTAGATGGTTCCATTCGGTTTTGTATAGATTTTCGATGCTTGAACAAGATTTCCAGATGTAATGCCTACCTGATGTTTCATATTGATGACATACTGGAGAGACTTGGGCAATGCCTACCTGATGTTGCTTTTGATGCCATACTGGAATGACAAGCCTTGCATATTTCCACACTGTATCTCATGCATGGGTACTGGCAGGCACCCATAGAGGAATCCAGCTGCAAAAAGACCGCATTCACAACCACAGATGGGTTGTTTGAATTCACCAGACCCCCCCTCCTTTGGAATTCATGGCACACCGTTGACTTATTATCACATCAGATTCTGTGACCCCATTCCACGTATACTGGAGCGTATCTTGATGACATAGTCATTGTCAGTAATGATTGGTGGTCACATCTCAACAGCGAGCAAGCAGTGCTTGACAGTTAGACTGACAGGATTAACAGCTAACCATAAGAAAAATAAATTGGATACGTCAGAAACACATTATTTGGGGTATTCTATGGGGAGTGGTTTGATTAAATCTCAGTGTCCCCTCAGAAGTTCTCTCTGTGAATTCTCAGATTTCTCTTTAAATCTCCTCCTCCTTCTCACTGAGCACAGACAAACTTTCACTTTCATTTTTAGAACATTAGAACACTCTGGACGAGAACAGGCCATTCAGGCCAACAAAGCTCGCCAGTCCTATCCACTTGTTTCCTCCAAGAAAACATCAAGTCGAGTTTTAAAGGTCCCTAATGTCTTACTGTCTACCGCACTACTTGGTCGCTTATTCCAAGTGTCTATCATTCTTTGTGTAAAGAAAAAACTTCCTAATGTTTGTACGAAATTTACCCTTAACAAGTTTCCAACTGTGTCCCTGTGTTCTTGATGAACTCATTTTAAAATACAAGTCTCGATCCACTGGACTAATTCCCTTCATAATTTTAAACACTTCAATCATGTCACCACTTAGTCTTCTTTTGCTTAAACTGTAAAGACTCAGCTCTTTTAATCTTTCCTCATAATTCAGCCCCTGTAGCCCTGGAATCAGCCTAGTCGCTCTTCTCTGGACCTTTTCAATGTTCCCTCTAAGCTGAGCGCGTGAGCGATCGCTCACACGAATTTAGAGTGTCGCTCATACTTCCCGCACGATCGCTCATTCCGATGCCGTCGCTCATACTTATCGCAAAAATTGGTGCTCATAAATTTTTGGCTTAAACAAAATGTCGCTCATAAACAATGTTTTTTGCTCACTATATGCTACTCCTTAGAGGGAACATTGGTGCTGTTATGTCCTTTTTGTAGCCTGAAGACCAAAACTGCACACAGTACTCAAGATGAGGCCTCACCAGTGCATTATAAAGGTTGAGCATAACCTCCTTGGACTTGTACTCCACACATCGTGCTATATAACCTGACATTCTCTTAGCCTTCTTAATGGCTTCTCAACACTGTGTGGAAGTTGATAGCTTAGAGTCCACTATGACTCCTAGATCCTTCTCATAAGGTGTACTCTCGATTTTCAGACCTCCCTTTGTGTATTCAAACCTAACATTTTTAATTCCTATGTGTAATTCTTCACATTTACTGACATTAAATTTCATCTGCCACAAAGTTGCCCAATTTTGTATGCTATCCAAGTCCTTCTATAATGATATAACGGATTCCAAATTATCTGCTAATCCACCCATCTTGGTATCATCTGCAAACATAACCGGCTTGTCACTTATATTCCTATCTAAATCATTTATAGATATTAAAAATAGCAGCGGTCCTAGCACTGCCCCCTGCTGGTCACCACTCTTAACATTGGCCAGTTCTGATGAGGTTCCTCGCACCATCACCCTCTGCTTCCTGTGTCTGAGCCAATTCTGCACCCATCTGAAAACATCACCCTGAACTCCCACTTCTTTTAACTTGATGCCCAACCTCTCATGTGGCACCTTATCAAATGCCTTCTGAAAGTCCAGATAAATAACATCATATGCTCCACTTTGATCGTATGCTTTTGTTGCAACCTCATAGAATTCCAACATGTTAGTAAAGCACGACCTCCCTCTTCTGAACCCATGCTGACTGTTCAGAATAACTCCTGTCCTTGCCATGTGTTGCTCAATCTTATCCTTAATAATTCCTTCCATTAATTTTCCTGTGATGTTTAATGTTAAGCTTACTGGCCTATAGTTGCTTGGATCTGCCCTGTCACCCTTTTTATATAATGGGATGATATTTGCCATTTTCCAGTCCTTCAGAATCTCTCCAGTGCGCAGTGACTTCCTAAAAATATGTGTCAGGGTTTATATCTGTACTCACTAGCCTCCTTAAGAACTCGAGGATAAATATTATCTGGGCCTGGTGATTTGTTTGATTTCATCTTATTTAATCTGAGCAGCACTTCTCCCTCTTCAGTTTCCAAATCCCTCAGTACCTCCTTAGTAGTCCCTGTTACTGCTCTGAGGTTATCCACTTGCTCACTTGTAAAGATCTCAGATGAATGTAAGTTTAGGGTATCCGCTATTTCACTGTCTGTATCTTTTAATTCTCCTTTACTATTCCTGATGCACTTGACCTCCTCCTTGACTGTTCTTTTGCTACTAAAATACTGAAAGAATCTCTTAGGGTCATCTTTCGCCTTATCTGCTATATTCCTCCCTAACTGTCTTTTAGCCTCCCTGATATCCTTCTTAATGGTTGCCCTCATATTCTCATGCGCTCTACGATTCACTTTGCAATCATTAGTCTTATATGCCTTATAAAGCAGTTTTTTCCTTTGCAACTTCTTTTTTAAATCTTTATTAATCCACTGTGGAGTTTTTTTTTAGTTTCCTATTAATTCCAAATTTAGGTCTGTATCTGTCCTGCATTACATTTTTAAACCTGTTCCACTGCTCCTCGACTGTCTCCACATTTAAAAGCTTATCCCAGTGTATCCTACTTAGACTTTGTCGCATCTTCTCAAAATTAGCCCTACCAAAGTTCAACTTAACAATTTTAGTCTTTGCATCTGCAATCTTACAAAATACTGAGAACGGTATTACATTATTGTCACGTGACCCTAGTGGTCCAATCACCTCTACACCCTCAGTTCTATCCTGATTATTATAGAACTAGCAAAATACCCGCACTTCGCAGCAGAGAAGTAGTGTGTTAAAGAAGTTATGAAAAAGAAAAGGAAACATTTTAAAAATAACATAACATGATTGTCAATGTAATTTTTTTGTAACTGTTATCAGTGTTGCTGTCATATATATATATATACACACACACACACACGTACATATACATACATACATACTGTGGTACTTGTCACAAATACCAAAATAAAGATTTGGGGACCGTCCTCGTATATTGTCGTACAGACAATAATGAAAAAATGCGGTGATTCAAAGTCTTGAAAGCACAATGAACAACTTAACTGTAACAAAATGGTGATTATATAGAACAGAAAACAGGTGACAGGAAATGGTTGGCAAAATGCTGACGTTGCAACTGGAACTGGAAACGACGTCATTTTGAGGAGCCGGAAGTGACGTCATCATTGTTGGCCGGAAGTGACATCATCGCTACCATTTTGAAACCCAGAAGTTGTGGGATTATTTCTCTTCTTGTTTTCTGTTGGTAAAAGAGAGTTTAGGTAAGTACCACGTGACAACCCCTTATCTTGCGATGTTTTACTCACCTTTAGGCTCTTTGACTGCCTCCTAATTGTACATGTGTGACATGACCCCCCCCCTCAGCCCAGACCCCTTGGGTCGGGCGACCTGCACCGCGAGGTCGTGGACACGAGAGAGAGCATCCGCGTTGGCTTGCAAGGAACCCCTACGATAAATGACACTAAAACGATAAGGTTTCAAATCCAAGAACCACCTAGTGATGCGCGGGTTAGACTCACGATGAAGAGACATCCACTGCAAAGTGGCATGATCTGTCACCAGAGTAAACTCACGTCCTAATAGGTAGTATCGTAAAGACGTGATAGCCCACTTGATCGCCAAGGCTTCTCGCTTCACCGCAGCATACTTGGTCTCTTGTTCCAACAATTTCCGGCTGAGGTACATAACGGGGTGTTCAGCACCGTCGACCATGGCACCCAATCCTGTGGCCGATGCGTCGGTCTGGAGAATAAAAGGAATAGAAAAATTAGGAGATTTCAATACAGGTGCTGATGTAAGGGCCAATTTCAGGTCACTGAATGCTTTGTCCACCGAATCGTCCCATACCACTTTTAAAGGCACTCGTTTCTTCTTTAAATTCGATAAGGGCGAAGCAATTTCAGAGAAGTGCGGTACAAAATGGCGATAGTAGCCCACCAGCCCTAAAAATACTTAAACCTGCCTCTTATTCATTGGACGGGGCCAATTCATGATGGCATCAATTTTATTACATTGTGGTTTAACAGTACCCCCACCCACCACGTAGCCTAAATATTTGGCTTCCTTCAATTCGAAGAAACATTTCTTTGGGTTAATACAAAGCCCTGCTGACGCTAGTGTGGAGAGCACTGCTTTAACCTGCGATACATGATCCTTCCATGTGCCAGAATAAATAACCACGTCATCCAAGTAGGCGGCACTATAGGAATTGTGGGGCCGAAGCAATGTATCCACCAGACGTTGAAAAGTAGCTGGTGCCCCATGCAAACCAAAAGGAAGCACCTTGTATTGCCAATGTCCACCGGGTGTACTAAAAGCGTTTTTTTCTTTAGCGGAGTCCGTTAAGGGAACTTGCCAATACCCTTTAGTCATGTCAAGAGCAGTTAGGAATCAAGCGTTCCCTAACCGATCAAGTAAATCATTTACTCGCGGCATGGGATACGCATCGAATTTAGACACCTGATTAAGTCGTCGGAAGTCATTGCAAAACCTCCACGAGCCATCAGGTTTAGAAACTAGTACAATTGGACTAGACCAAGGGCTATAGCTTTCTTCAATAACCCCTAGTTCCAGCATTCATCTAATTTCTAGCTCTACTTCCGCTTTCTTTGCCTCCGGGAGTCTGTAAGGTCTCTCTCTGACAATCACTCCGGGGTCCGTAATGATGTCATGAACAATCAACACAG
Source organism: Polypterus bichir lapradei (assembly GCA_026402145.1). Taxonomy (NCBI): domain Eukaryota; kingdom Metazoa; phylum Chordata; class Cladistia; order Polypteriformes; family Polypteridae; genus Polypterus; species Polypterus bichir. The sequence goes on from JANRMT010062807.1 coordinate 14,983,417, forward strand.
TATGTCCGGGTGTCTCGTCCACAACTTTAGGGACAGACAAGATAGCCCGTTCGAGATCTTGTCGTTGTTCAGCAGTCAAATCAGGACCAAAATTAAGATGTGCACATGACATGAAAAGAGAACGAGGTTGTCTGGAGGAGGGACCAATGTCCCTGTCCTTCCTCGGTTTCAGTAGATTTAAATGATACACTCGTTCACTCGGTCGATGATTAGGTTGTTTAACCAAAGAGTCCTTTTCTTTCCTTTATTTCATATGGACCTTGCCAGTGTGCCAACAATTTTGAATGGGAGGTTGGGACGAGCACCATTACACAATCAGCCGGGACAAACTCCCGAATGGTGGTATTTCTATTATAATAACGAGACTGCGCTGCTTGTGCTTTTTCTAAATTGTCTTTTGGAATAGGTCTAATTTTCGCAAGTCTATCGCATAATTGCGCGATATATTCGAGAATATTTGAAGTAGGGAGGACCTCCTCTTCCCGTCCTTCTTTTAACATATCCAAAAGCCCTTGGGGTTGTCTTCCATACAATAACTTAAAAGGAGAGAAACCTGTAGAGGTCTGTGGGACTTCCCGGTATGCAAACAAAATGAGGGGAAGCAACTGATCCCAGTTTCTTCCATCCACGCTAACTACCTTACGTAACATCTGTTTTAATGTTTGATTAAAACGCTCCATCAACCCGTCAGTTTGGGGATGATAGACTGACGTTTTCAGATGTTTTATATGGAGTAATTTAGCTATTTCCCTGAAGGTCTCCGAAGTGAAAGGAGTCCCTTGGTCTGTTAAAACCTCTTTGGGGATCCCAACACGAGTGAATATCCCTACTAATTCCCGTGCGATGGTTTTCGTATTAGCTGAGCGCAAAGGAACAGCTTCTGGAAAGCGAGTGGCATAATCAACTAATACTAAAATATTTTTAAATCCTTTTAACGAGGGTTTTAAAGGTCCTACGAGGACTATTCTGACTCTTTCAAATGGGATATCAATAAGGGAAAGGGGAACGAGAGGAGCTAGAGTCCGTCTGGGAATCTGGCGAAGCTGACACTCCGGACAAGAAGCGCAAAATCGCCGGACCTCCTCATTTATTCCCGGCCAATAAAATAGGAGTTTTATCCTCTCTAAAGTTTTATCGAAGCCCAAATGGGCTCCTAGAAGGTGAGCATGTGCTAATTCACACACTTGTCGCCGAAAAGTGCATGGGATTAACAATGATGCTCGCACTTCACCCCCGTGTTCTGCCACTCTGTATAACAAATCATTTTTAATAACAAAGAATGGCGTGGGTGGCATGGGATTCAGAGTTGTATAACCCTCGGTGGACACTATAGCATTCCTAGCAAACTTTAAGGAGTCACCGTTCCACTGTTCTCTTTTAAAGGATGAGGGTGTTAGACGGAATTGGGATGTTAACGCTTGAATTGGGTCTTGCACAACCTCAAGGGGAGGGGCTACTGCCTCCACGTCCTCCACGTTAACTGTATTAGCTCCCGCAGAGGACGATGGGACCTCGATTTTTTCGCACTGGGTGCTAGTATCAGTCCGTGCTACTGAGGGACATGACATGCAGGCAGTCGGATCAGTCTGTTCCATCATTAAGCCTAAATATTTCTTCGGTACAGTTACGTTTTTACCGCTGATAATTTCATTCCAGTCCCTACTAAGTATAACTGGAAACGGAGGATCCGGTAACACAGCCATGGCCATACTTGTCAGATTTCCATCTACTGTCACGATACATCTGGCTGTTTTATAATACCGGATACCTCCGTGAATACATATTAGACTGGTTTTTATTTTAGTCCACTGTTGCGGTAAAACGAAACGGGTAGCAACAATAGAAATGTTACTCCCAGAATCAAACATTGCCCTTACCTTTCTGCCATTTATAATAACTGCACCTGTATAGGGAAGAGACAAAGGGTTATTCACGGTGGCACAGTACCTTTCTCCCCTTACCAACGAACAATCCATTGGTTCAAAGGAGCAGTTAGGAGACAGATGTCCAACCTCCCCACACTTGAAACAGTGGGGAAGAATGGCTGGTCTGTCCCGTCTACGGATGGCAGGTTCGGGATCTTGTTGGGGGGGCTCAGGAGCTGCCCCACGTGCCTGTTGGGTTCGGCGAGAGAACTGTTCTGATCGCCCCGATTTGCAAGCCGCCCAGGTGATTGTTCTGAGAAAAGGTATGGAGTGAGGTAATTATCATGAGAAACCATGTGAAGCAAATGATAAGAAACAGTGTAAAGCACAGATATTTTAAGATAAGAAATGTAATAAATATGAGGCTCACCCTGAGAACGGGGCCCACCAGGGGTATTCACCTGCACGCACTAACCACCAGCCTGCTCTTTGGGCGATGTGGGACACTCTCACTCCTGGTAGGCTGCACACTTCTGTTGGCTCAGAATCTCTGCTGCATATCCTGAGGCACAGAGTCTCTGGCGACAAACACGTCCTTTAGTTATTGGGTTGGTGTGGTCAGGTCATGGGTTACCCTGTTCTCCTCTTTATACGCTTTACTATGCAGACCTGAGCACAATGGCCCAGATCTATGCTATTGCCCTCATATGCTACACTAACTTTTATATTTCTATGACCTCAGGCAACAAAACAGACTAGCAGAAAAGGCAGAAGAGATAGTTACACATGTATTCATGTATTATAGATAACATGTCCAAAATATAACAAAGCAGAGCACAGATGTCTGTAAGATAATAATATGACCTGCTTCATGCTGTTTTCAATAGGAGGCGCTAGCTCCCTGGAAATATGTTCTTTTTCGCTTTGCAATTGTGGCATCTTAAGTAACCTAAATCTATATAGATATAATAATAAATAGTTGATATCCCTCCCTCCCGTCCCCTTGAACCCTCAGTCCACACGCCAGACACCAGATAAAAGTCCAAATTGTTAATTTATTTGAACTATACAGTGCACAAAGCACCCTCCACTCACTACACACATAAATAATCACAATACTCAAATACAATACACAATAATCAATCATCCTCTCCCAGACGCGTTGTCCCTCTGACACCCGACTCAGCTCAACCCTGGGATCTCCCGCAGTGTTTTTTAAAGTCCTTGACACAGAAGTGTTTCTCTCTCTTTGTCCATGTGACTGGGAACACTTCCGGGTCAGATAAAAGCTCCTTTTCTTCAACCCGGAAGCACGTCATTTCCTCTGTCCACGTGACTAGGACGTACTTCCGGGTTGTAGGGAAAGTAATCCATGTTCCTCCCTGCAGCACCTTCTAGCAGCCCCCGTGGTATCCAGCAGGGCTGTGGATAAAAACTCCATTGACCATAATTCCCTGCTGGCATTCGGGGCACCTCCATGCTGCAGGGAGGGCTCTATCTGGTGGCCTGGGGGTATTGGCCGGGATGACTGGCCGACCATATACCACAATGTTCATTCGGCTTTGTTCCTGTACCTCCTTGACCAATGGGACTTCATAGGGCGGGCCGACTCCCCTGCTACATTCCACTCTTGTTTAGTCATGACTGACTCAGCTCAAGTAGATTCCCCCTCTCAAATCAACAAAAAATATTTACTTCTGACAAATGTTCCTGTCTTGCATGTTGTATGAGCCTGCATACTCTATGATTTCACACACACGTTACACAGCACAGTCTGAACTCGCTCAAAGCTGCCAATTGCATGCATTGCCACATTGCACTTCTTACAATACGTGTTGCACTGGTGCCTCCTTTTCAATTGCCTGTTGCTGCACTTTCTCACATATATTGTTAGTGCGCACTTTAGAGAGACAAGTCACCCATTTGACATCGTGCCATGCCACTGCCACCAAGTTTTCCGCCCATATTGTCACCTCTTTTCATCTTCAGCCTGTGTCTCCTGTTCACCCTCACTGTGCCACAAGCTCCAATTCCCCTGCTCTGTAGCTCCATGAACAATTCTGGTCATGTATAAAAAATGTCCAGATGTACACAACATGACCCAAATGTTCATAGCCCTGAAGCAGCTCCAGCACAACCTGATTTGTCAAGGGACAGTTCTCTCTTTGAAAGCAATACTTTCTTGTGTATGCGACTACTTTCAGGAAGAAACCAGTGTTTGCTTCTGCCAGTACAAAATCCTTTATGCCATATTTTGTGGGCTTGTCTGGCATATATTGACATCCCTTTTATTTTATCATAGATTCATCCACAGACAAATCACGGCCAGGCTGATAAAATTGTTTCTATGTTGGCTCCACAATGTCAAGTAGTGGCTGAACTTTATACATGCGGTTACAGGCTGGCTCACCCCTTGGGATTTGCTTCTGGTTATCACAGAAGTGAATAAAACTTTACAGCAGCACATTGTACCTATCATCACGTGGCATAATCTGTCCAAAGCCACCAGGGGACAAAGCACGTTTGGACCAATGATCCCTGAAGTTATACCGCCAGTCTAGTCCCATCTCTATTTGTAATGCCACAAAGCCCTTCATCTCGTCTTTTGTTGTGGGTTTGCATTTTTAAAAACGAGAATGCCGTGCAAGCGCAGCCCGCGATTCAAAAAATTGCTCTGCCTACCCGTTTGTCTCGTCTGACAGTAGCTGAAAAGCGCCATCAGGAGAGAGCAGCCTGAAGTAGTCCAGCGACTGGTGATCCGTCGTGTCCAACAGCAAGCCATGCTGTCTTGTGAAGTCCGGTAGCCAGTTTGGCTCCCATGGATCAATGTCTGGGTATTCCTCCCACACGAACCTTGCCGTAGGTGCGTCAGCTGTGCCAATGCGCTCAGCTGGTGTCTGATTAGCTGGGGCAGCATCGTCTGGTGTCTGATCAGCTGATGCCGGCTCCTCACTCTCCTGCTCGATTTCCTGATTACTCTCAACAAAATCAGATTCTGAAAAATCAGAGTTCGACTCAGCGATAATGCGCAAAACATCGTCTGCTGAGTATTTTCTTTACTGCACTCGCTTCACTCCCTCGTGAGATGTCGATGCCATCTTGCCTTTGTTTACATTTCATAACTTCCGCACACGCAAGGATTAGATGGCAAATCAATGAGTCTAACATTCCTCCAATCAGAGAGGGAATGCCTGTGACGTAACAGTGAGTTCTGTCGCCATTAACAGCTGATTGTCGCCCTCTATCCCTATATGTCGACTTTTGTCAACATGCACCTTCAACCCCTCCTGTCCACAAAAGTCGACATCCACCCTAAAAGAGTTAATGGCCTTTTATTTCAGTCCACCTGTATTCCCACCGGCTAGCTGGCCAGTCAGATTTTATCCGTTACTAGTTGTGACTTGTAGTCAACACAACAATTGGTTTGCACACTATTTTATTTTTAAGTGCATATTTTTATCATAATGTTAATCGTTATCCTTATACTGTAACAGTTAAGTATCAACTTGGCTTTATGTGTGTTTTTTGTTTTCTTGTTGGTTTTATTATATTAGACTTATTATTTTTCACTTTATTGTATTATTTCTCTTATGTTTGCATCTTTAGATGTGTGTCTTTTTCTTGCATTCTCAGGGTGGTACCCCAAAAGGCAGGATGTGACAGGTCGTGTCACAGAGACCTTTAATGGGTGGACTCATTTACTTGGCTTTACCAATACAGTAATGTGGCTCGGCTCACATGGGAGTGTGTGCTGTCCCTCATATTTAGTAATGAACTAGCATCAGCTGGGGTTGCTACAGTTTAAAAGTGCTAAAGGTGACCAGAGAAAAGATGGAGAGAAATGAATAAAAGGTGTGGATCTTACTGGAGAGAGCAGGATGAATGCCATCAGGTCTGCTGATTATTCATCCAGCGAGCAGGACTGATGACTGTTAGCGAGATCTGGAAAAGCAGCAGTGTTCAAACTTGCTGATTGTGTGCATTTTAGTGAGCAGATGAGAACAGTGCAGGGTCTCTGCAGATAAGAGGGAATCCAGAGTGCTGTGACATCACTGAGAAGAGGACAAGGTGAGCATCGAGGACTTCTACAAAGAGAGGCTGTGGTGGTAGTCTCACTTAGTCTGCAGGTACCGACTGAGGTGGCAGAGCGTGGTGCAGGGGTCTGTGCTGAGGGGATTTTTTCCGGAGTCTTGACAGTGGAAAAGGAAAACCTCTTGGATTTCTTTTTGTGTAGTTTAATTCTGGTTATTTAGTGTTCTCCAGAAAACACAGTTTTAGACAAATGAGACTCCAAATGTCCATTTGCTTGCTTTTCACTTCATTGTCTGTCGTCATCTTTTGATAATTTCATTTTATATTCCTACAAATGTCGTCCAATCAGATGAGCTCTTTATGAAGGCACAGCTGCTCATTGGATCTTGTTAATTGTCTGTGTTGTGCTCCGCCCCCAGTCCCGTTACACACTCCCAGATTTCCTCACTCGTTTTCTTTTCTCTCCTTCCAGACTTCTGTCCCCTCACACTGGACATCAACACTGCCAACAGATGCCTCCGTCAGTCTGAAGGGAACAAGAAGGTGACATGTGAGGGGACAAAAGCTGAATATCCTGATCATCCTGACAGATTTGACTACTCTGGTCAAGTTCTGTGCAGAGAGGCTCTGACTGGGACTTGCTGTTACTGGGTGGTGGAGTGCAGTGGAGACTTCATGGAGATTGGAGTCGCATATAAAGGTCTGAGCAGGAAAGGACGGGGTGCGGAGAGCCTCTTTGGATTCAACGACAAGTCCTGAAGTTTGCAGAAGTCTGTTTTCCAGTGCTCTGTGTATCACAATAACAAGAGGACTGTAATCAGCGCCCTGTACAGCTCCAGAATAGGTGTGTATGTGGACTGGCCTGCTGGCTCTCTGTCATTTTATAGCGTCTCACACACAATGACCCTCCTGCACAGGTTCAACACCTCCTTCACTGAGCCCCTCTATCCAGGGTTTTATCTTGGTCGTAACTCCAGTGTAACAATCAGCCATCTGACACCATGTACCCTGCACCAGTTACTTAATGTCCCCAGAGGCGAAGCTCATCTTTGTGTTTGTAGTTTGGGGTGAAATTAAATTTCAGAGGATGGGTCAGGGTTGTAAAAAAGTGAAAAAGGAGTGGGGGTGAAGGTGACAGATGGCTTGACGAATGACCTGGATAGACAGAGTGAGTCAGGTGGGTATGCTGCACGTGTTTCTGTATTCTGTTACACAACTTAAATAAATAAACAAGCTTTTATTCTTCTTTCTGACTTTTCTCCTCTTTGACTTGCCACACGCTGATGGCCGTCCTGTGATCGCAGATTGTATTCCTCGTTGATCAAATCCATATCTCGATGTGTGACTGATGTCTGATTCTTTAAGCACTCGCACATCAGACAGGTTGTCACCCGATAAGCTCTTCACTGCTGACCTCTTCTCTCTCCTGTCAGCTCGGCCATTGCTTCAGTCCCCGCTGTGTGACCTCATAAAGCCACTGGTCTGTCTGGTCACTCAGGCTCTCGTCACAGCTGCACACTGGCAGTCGTTCAAACTCTATAGGCTGACAGCCATGTTGTCCTGTTGTATGGATGTTTGTGTTGGTTGAGGTCGTCTCATACTGACTTTGGGGGCTTTAAGAGCTTAGGATTAATGAACAGACCATCGCGAAAAGGAAGTATCAGTCAGCATTGTGGGTAGGTGAGCAAGTGGGCACATTCAGGGCAAAATGTCACTTAAAAGTCGATGAGCACACTGGACACATAGTCAATCACTGATAATCGACTCCACGCCAGCTCCTGTGGGCGTCATCACCCTGACCAGCTCACCTCTTGTCCTTCTTTGATGTTAATGGCACACTTGTCCTGTTCTGATGTCTCCTACAGGAGTACCCTGAAACCCACCTGTTGATATCAGTTTCTTTAAACAGATTCTGTTTATCATTCACATCCTCTGATGAGCACACAAAGGATCGTTTTAGTCGCTCACAAGATGAGGGCCATCACTTCAGTTGGCTCAGGTCTTCCTCTTATCACCACCCTAGATATTATACACGACTTTATACAAAGAAGAAACGTTACATATCTGACCTGGAGGCAGTCAATGAAATCTTCAACACTAAAACACGGACAGGACATGAGAGCAGAAAATGAGGAAGAAGGAGAAAGTCAGACTTACAGAAACTTCAACTGGAGGGACTGAGGGATTGGACTGAAGTGCAGCTGCGCCTCTAGTGGCCACTCTCTGTATTACACCAATGGAAAAGCTCCGTAGTGAAGGAGGAGAAAAAGTTTGTAGTGCTTTATAATACAAATAAGAATGAAATACAGTATAAACGGAAGAATAAGACACATGAAAAGAAGAATGTAAGGATTATCTCTCACATAAATTCATTTTTTATCTTCAGTGACTCATAAAGGTGAACCAGTCACATGGCTTTCAGTGCTGTGAGATGAGCTGATTCTTCTGTAGGCAAACAGCCTCTAATGGCCACTCTCCATATACCACATACGAGAAATATCCAATATAAAGGTGGACTACTATGGAGTGAGTCATAACAGAACAGAAGAGCTTAAAAATGATATCTAAAGTAAATAAGTTTAAACTTTAATAAGAGTCCAAGAGTGTCAAGTGACAACACAGTCACATGAGTTTTAGGAGATCAGCTGATTCTTCTACAGTCAAACTGCTCTTTCTGTTGGCCACCCTCCATACTGCATGCATGAGAAAACTCAAAGGAACATTTCTAGTGAGATTTATTAAAATTCTTAATACTGACTTGGCCTTTAAGGACTGCGATATTTGGTCACGTTTTGTAAGATCACATGCATAGAAAAATATTTATTTTCAGTTAAGTGCTTATTAATTATGGTTAGGAATGTCACTTACAGATTCAAATGTGATTAAAAATACATTTGTCTTTGAATTCCTTAATTAATTTAACATTAGAATTACCTGAGCCTATGAAAAATCTTGCAAATCCAGCCCACCTTAAATCCCTTCGCACCTCACCGACAGCGTCTTTTGTCTTATAAATGTGTCGATAAGCCCAACCAGCAAGCAGCCTGCTATACCATCACACCACTGCCGCAGAACGGGCAAGGAGTTCTCCCAGTTTCTGCCTTGATTATCTGGGAGTGAGCTACCTAGAGTTGTAGGGGAAATAATTTCATGTGTGTTCTGTGTCTACAACAATCTATGCAAACACATCGTTAAAACAGAAATTGTTTCATGTTTTAGTAATAAATAACAAAATGTAGACATGAACTGTATAATGTGTGAAAGCTGATGGCCAAATATCAAATAAACACTTTCACAAAAGGTGCAAGTACAATACGACAGCTTCCGTGCTGTCATCTTAATAGACATAAGCACGAAAGGTGAAGCATCAGGCCATTTCAAGCCAGTTTCTGCACACGTTTTCGCAGGTTTGTTTTTGAAGCTGCCATTAGTTCATTCATCTAGTCCAGCCTTTCCTTTCCTTTCTATATGGAAAAGCTTCTACCAATTTAGAAAACAAATAAACTATAACTTATACAAGTTCAAAACCCTGAATTTTAGGTAATTGCAAAAAATTCATTTGTAGACGTACAAAAGGGCCATGGGGTGATGGAAAAGCACCAGCCGGGCATGGTTTGACTTGACCAGTGTGGTAGAGTTGGCACATCGTGCACTGAGTAGCAAAGCCAGGGGCAAACCCCATTTTTGCTGAACTCTTTTATCAAATCAAATCAAATCAATCAAATCAAAATCTTTATTGTCATTGTAGCAATGAGACACTGTACAATGAAATTTTAGGTGCAATTTTCCAGTGCAAAAAATAAAATAAAAACAAAACAAAACACAATTACTCAAGTTAAAACTAAAATAAAAAGGGAATAAAATAAGTGCCAAAATAGTCCATAACAGCAGAACAATGTTTTCCACTCATACAGACGTCATATTGCACTTGTCCCTTATCCAGTGCTGACTTAGGACTGTATTGTAAACATGAAGGTGCACTCGGTCCGATTGACCACTTGGCAGCATTCAGCCTGGTGATGGCTGAAGAATAGAAACTGTTTCTCAGTCTGTTTGTCTTAGTCTTTATGGATCTGAAACGTCTGCCTGAAGGCAGGCGTTCAAACAATGCATGTCCTTGGTGTGTTGGGTCCTGAAGAATTTTCTTGATGTTCCTGAGACAACATGAACTATGTAGTTCTTCTAGTGAGGGGAGAGGACAGCCGACTATCCGCTGGGCGACCTTAATGACCCTGTGGAGCTCTTTCCTGTGTGCTACTGTGCAGCTGGAGAGCCACGCGCAGAGGCAGTAGGCCAGGATACTCTCTGCTGTGCAGCGGTAAAAGGACACCAGCAGTTTCTCAGGGATGTTGTTCTTCCTGAGGAAGTAGAGTCTCTTTTGGGCCTTCTTCACTACCTCAGCAGTGTGTGTTCCCCAGGTCAAATCCTCCCTAATGGTGACTCCCAAGAAACGGAAGTCTGAGACCCTCTCCACACAGTCCTCATTGATGATGAGTGGCTGGATGTTTTCTGCCTTCTTCCTGAAGTCCACGATGAGCTCCTTGGTCTTGGCTGTATTTAGGAGCAAGTTGTTATTCCTACACCACGTTGTCAGCCGCTCCATCTCATCCCTGTAGGCAGACTCATCCCCCCCAGAGATGAGCCCTACTACCATGGCATTGTCAGCAAACTTAACAATGGTGTTGCTGTAGTGGGCAGGAATGCAATCATGGGTGTAGAGGGTATAGAGCAAGGGGTTCATCACATAGTTGTGTGGGGAGCCAGTGCTGAGGCTGATGGGTGTGGAGAAGTAGGGGCCCACTCTAACCCTCTGAGTGCCATCACTCAGGAAGTCCTTGATCCAAAGGCAGGTGGAGTGTGGAAGTCCTATGTCTGACAGTGTGGTCACCAGTCTGTGGAGTAAGATGGTATTAAAGGCAGAGCTGAAGTCTATGAAGAGCAGCCATGCGTAGCTCCCCTGCTGCTCCAGATGGGACAGAACAGCATGGAGAACAGTGACCAGAGCATCCTCCGTAGACCTGTTTGCTCTGTAGGTTGATCAAGCATGGGAGGAATGAATGACATGATGTGGTTCCTGATGAGCTTCTCGAAGCACTTCATAACCACAGGGGTCAGTGCAACTGGCATGTAGTCATTAAGACTGGTGATGGTCTGTTTCTTGGCCAGAGGCCCTATGACAGAGGATTTTAGGCAGGATGGCACAGTGGACTGAGACAGAGACTGGTTGAATATCCTAGTGAAGAACCCAGCCAGATGGTCTGCACAGTCTTTCACCATGCTTTCTGAGATGCCATCAGGTCCAGCTGCCTTCCATGGATTGACAGCCCGCAGCGTGCGTCTCACCTCGTGCTCCCCCACTGTGAAAATGGGGCTGTTGTTGGTATCTGGATGTGGTCTGGCTGTTTCTGGTGGATCCACTAAAAACTGGGCAAAGTAGTGGTTCAATTCCTCAGCCAGCGATAAATCACCTCCCACAGCTCTGAGACTGGTCCTGTAGTTGGTCATATGCTGGACACCCATCCACACTTGCCTGCCATTGTTAATATCCAGGTGTTCCTCAATCTTCCTTTTATAGTCTGATTTGGCCTCTCAGATGCCCCTCTTTAGGCTGGTACGGGCTGTGCTGTAGAGACCCTTATCACCAGACCTGGGATGATTTTGTTTGTGTTTCTTTTCCCCCAGGGCTGAATATTTTTCCAGAAACTCAATATTTTTGAATAGAACACAAAGCAATGGTTTAACACATCTTGCATGTTGTATGAGCCTGAATGCTATGTGGTTTCATATGCATATCACATGCATGTCACAAAGCAAAGTCCTACAAAGTATGATGAAGCCACAAAGCCCTTAATCTTGTCTTTCGTCGTGGGTTGCACTCCCCGCAATTCAAAAAATTACCGTCACTTTGTTTCTCTGTTTCGGGACGGAGGCATGGACTGGCCAATCCCAATAACTTCCCATAGAGAAGATCAGACCTTACAGGACCAGACGCCTCTCCCTACCAGGCTCAGCTGAGGTAGGGGAACTGTGGTGGACGGCCGAAAACCCTTCCCTGGCCAGGATACCCATATGCTGGAAGGACCGGGGGAGAGAACTTGCATGGGGCACTACCTCCCCCTGAGAGCTAGATGGCAGCCCCCCTGGGTTACAGCGGTGCCTCGGATTCCCACAGGGCTCCATGGGAGTTGGAGTTTGGCACAGCCGTGCTGGGTTCTGTGGGTGCGGCCAGTTTTTCTCTACCAGCCAGAAGTTGTTGTCCAGCTGCTGTTTGGAAGAACTATCTCCCAAAAATCAGGAGAGGTCTCCCTGTGACTTTCTCGTATACTTAGATATGGGGAACGATATTTGAGGAGTAAACCGCAAGACAAGGATTATATTTTTATATTATGTACATCAAAGAACCATCAACAACAAATCAAATCTAATTAATAATATTTGAAACAATTATTATAAAAGTAAAGTTATATATATCAGACTCTGCAGCTGCACGAATAAAAGGTAAAGTACCACTTCCGGTTAGCGGAAAAAGCCCAAAAGTGTACAGAAATGTACGTTTTGTACCGAATACTTATATGCAAAATTTGGTTGAGCAAAGTGAACGCGTCCTCAAGTTTATATACACACACACACATAAAGACAGACAGACACACGCACACACACACACGCACACACAGTCCAATACACAGAGATATAATTCCAAAAATTGCATTTTCAGAGTCAGGGAGGTCTAAAACATCGAGATTCATCAAAATCTCTACATCTACTCTTTGGACGATTCCGATACTTCCTTGTACTTCGTATACGAGAAAGCAAAAAATTGGTGAAGTTCCTTGCATTCAGCAGTGACGAGACTAAGCTCACCCGCATGTGATGACATAAATTATCTCAATTTGTCCTTTTCTACCGTGTTTTACAATGAATTTCACAATAAATCATGTTTAATGATATTTTAATAAAGCTTTTTCTGCTCCTCTTATCTTGTATGTTCTTTATTAGGCTAAAATTTTATTAAGCACTGAACATTTAGTCTATAAAACCCACTGTTTAGTGGGGGGTCCATCCACCTGTTTCCCCCGAAGCTATTGTGTCAAACTGGACATGAGCTGCCAGTCGGCTGAAGGGACATGTGGCACCCATGGTGACATTCAATGTAGAATCGTCAGTCAACCACTTTCAGACTCACACAGCACTGCAAGACTCATGAGGTGGCAGTGCTGACGAGTGTGCCAGTCATCATTAACACAGAATGAATAAAAGAAATGTGGTGTAGCAGTGAAAGACTGGCACGTCACAGAAATAAGAGGGGCTTAGTATACTGTAAGAAGAATGATCATAGGGCAGTAGAAGAGCTGGCGTACCAAATGGTAATCTCTATTCAGTCATCAGTGATGGAAAAATGGAAAAGTAAAGAGGCCTTGTGAGAGCTAAACAAAGTTGGCATCCACTGATGCCAAACAATGGTGAGGAGCTGCCCCGTCCTTCTCTATGGCAGCCCCCTATTGAATGCCTACTTCTAGTGGCCCTGGAAGGGTTGGGTCTTCACAGCAGAAATGGGGACAGGAAAGGAGATGCAGTGAGCAGCAGGGCACCGTCTCTACTCGGGGTGGTAGTACCCACTTTACCAGAGCCCGAGGCACACGGGTTTAATTGATTAATATACTAGTAGACATTACATACACCAAAGTCTCCCAAAATCCTTCTTGATGTTATTTATTGAGAATAACAATCACAACGCCAATGATGTGCATTCAACTCAGGTCAACAAAACCTTTGTCACGTACGTGTGAGTAGGAGGACATTGTATGGACCAAGCGAATGTAATTCCACACCAGGCCGGTGGTGCCAGGGTGCACTAAACCTTCTCCTGTTATCACTACAGACCAGCCGCGGGAAAACCTGTCTGACTCATCATTGAAGATGACAGTTCTGGTTCTGGCGCCTATGACGATGTCACTTCCAGTTACAGCCACGAGGATAACGTCAGAAGAAAGTCACTTCTGGTTCCCCCATGTACATTCTGGTCTTTCCACTTTAAATCGCCATGTTCTGCAAACTGAAGCAGTTCACGTCAGGACTCCATCAAAGACACTTCTGTCTGAAAAACAAAACCCATTGCAGTCAGGGGCAATACACGGGTGACTCCCCCAAACCTTTTTAAGTGTGTCGACTTTGATCTTTTTACACCTTTAATTCAAGAAGAACCTGCTGATTTGTAAAATGAGTGTCGGCTGAAACGTTCTGATAAGCGTCATGTCAAGTGATTGTGAATCTCGTCTTCAGTAACGTAGCTCATGTGTCTGAAGATACTAGGGGGAGGGCGGTCTCTGCCACTTCTTATCTTCAACCTCCGAAAAAGCTCAGTAGCGCATCATATTAACAGAACAAGAAAACTCCTGCAATAGAAAATGGTGTCATTTCTAATTTCACTAGAATAACTGGAGCACTCTCAGTTGCTCACATGTTTCTCTGTTCTTCTTAATCACACATTGTGAAATAATGGCAGTGATTAGAAGTGCAACATTTACTGTCTTTCTGGGATTATTGTCTGGTTGTCCACAGGAGAGGGCAGCGTTAAACAATCACCCGCGTTTTTGACGTAAAAAGGGAGAGAAATGCAGTCCGGTGCGAACTGGTGGTGACAAGCAGAGATTCCCACCTGCATTTATAAGCACAGCTTGTGGGGGTCACTCAAGTGAAAAGACCAAGAAAATCTCATCATTACCTCCACTAAGTAGAATGTTAGAGTTTTAACAGCAGGGGCCCCGGGACAAATCGAGGGGAGACCCTTTAAGATTCACCGGCACCCTTACAGGCCTGCAGTGTTTATACATCATCTTTCTTTCTTTCTTTCTGAGTGTCTAAGTCTCACTTAATACAAAGTGCACAGGCATAGATTAAAAAGTAAAAACCAATAGGGAATACAAAGAAAGGGGGAAGAGCTTTAACTCAGTAATTCTTGTGTGACGTTGTGATTTTACATTTCCCTGATTTTACATCTCCATATATTTCCCAGATGGTACCTCCAGCCTGCCGTATCAGTGAGGTGGCCCTGACTGATTACATTTCAGACAATCCATTCTGTAGAAAGTGGCCTAATCCCCCTCACCCTGAGTGTGCCCCCCTGCCCCAGACTGCTTTTTGGTATCTCCCAAAGGCATACAAGGCTCACGCTGGCTTGTGCTCTTCAGTTCAGTCTCCTGACTCTGTCGCTTGCTGGTTCAGACGTCTGCCCATCTTTTCTAAGGCCCACAGAGCTTTGATTTTTGTTTCTGCTGGTCAGCACCTTTTCTCCATCTTGGACTCTCCTTTCCTGCCTGTGGTGAGTGGCTAGTGAGTCAGCTTCTCAGATGTCTCTTTAATCACCGTCTCTACTTCCAGCTTGTTCATCAGTTGGGTTGGTCTTTCATTTCTCTAGTTAGTGGACACACATCTCAAGGATCAGCAGGTATTTTCTGTTTTACTATAAATGTGTTTGTCTCTCCTTATGCAGGTGTTGCTGATGGAGACTGGGGACAGAGGACAGTTTTAACTGCTCATGTAAAATCAACTTTTAGAACCCTCAGCCACCATGGAGAGAAAACTCCACACTAACTGCTGAGAAAAGGCTTAGCCTGCTGGTTCATCTTTAAATAACCCAGAAAAACAGAACAACAGCTTGGCTTCAGTAAGCTGACCAAGTGCATCATGGTCTGGAGGGACGTGTGGGCCTGCTCTGCTATACTTCTCTTTCTGGCCACACCTTGCAATCTGAATTCAGTTGATTCCAAATGGCCAATGGGTGAGTAAAACCTTTAAACCGCCAGAGGACCGACTGGCAGTGGCCGTACAACAACAACAACAACATTTATTTATATAGCACATTTTCATACAAAAAAAATGTAGCTCAAAGTGCTTTACAAAATGAAGAACAGAAAAATAGAAGACACAATAAAAAATAAACATAAGTCAGCATTCATTAACATAGAATAAGTAAGGTCCGATGGCCAGGGTGGACAGAAAAAACAAAAAAAAAAAACTCCAGAGGCTGGAGGAAAAAAAATAAAAAATCTGTAGGGATTCCAGACCAAGAGACCGCCCAGTCCCCTCTGGGCAACGTACATACGATGAGAGACGGCTTGTGAGGCTCTTACCTTCTGGTTATCACAGAATTCAGTTAAGTTTGGTTTACTGGAGCAGACCCCTGACCAAAGGGATGTTTAGTGAATCTCAAAGTGAAAGAAAGAAGTTAATGGAAACAAAATTAAACCTGAAATATTTATGACAATTATACTGCACAATTGCTGTTTGCTGAGCTGAATTCACTTTCAGTTTCAATTGAAACTTCACTCTAGATAGATAGATAGATAGATAGATAGATAGATAATATTTTAGGAATATTACTATATGGGTGATTCCAGTGTGAATTTCAAATGTGTACGTTTGCTGCTGAGACTCAGTCATCTCTGCCAGGGTTTTCTTTGTTCAGTCCTCAGGACCCACGGTGGCTGCAGATTTTTGTTCCAACCAGTTTCTCAGTCAGTAGGCCATTGTTACCTTTACTTGATCTCATTGCTTAATTAGTTGACCCATTTTTATTTATTTGGACAATTGCAGATTGTCAGATTTACATTTACAGGATTTTAAAATATATTTGTATGTTTTGTGTATCTTTAAATACCAAAAATTACTGTTGAGCAGAGCAGAGGGCAACACACAGGACTCGAAAAGGACCAACAACTTTAGTTTCACCCACTTGTGTATTTATTAGTAAATCTTCTTCTTCTTCTTCTTCTTCTTCACCCAGCTCAGTCCTGCACCTCCTCCCCAGTCAGACCTTTTCCTTCAAATCATCTTTTACTTTATGCATCCACCTCTACTTTGGCCTACTTTACTTTCTCTTTCCCTGTACTCCTCCCCATTCCCATCACTCTTTTGTCCACATATTCCTTGTCTCTCCTCATCACATGTCCATGCCACTTTAGCTTACTTTCCTGTACCTTCTCTCCCACTTTTGTTGTACCTCTTGCTGGTCTCATTTCTTTTTCTCTCCACACACCCATCACAACATTTTCATTTCTGACTAATCCAGCTTCTTCTCCTGCTGTGCCCCCTTTAGCTGTCCACGTCTCGGCTCCATACATCATCGCTGGTCTTTCCACTGTCTTGAAAACCTCACCTTTAATCTTCACCTTAATTCTTTGATCACACGATACTCCTGATACCTTCCATCTTCCGATTGTTCATTCATACTGCACTCTGTGGGTTATCTTTGTATCTAGTTCTCCATCTTGGGCTACCACTGAATCGAGATACTTAAACTCATCCAATTATCTAAATTACCAGAACATATAATAATTTAAAAAAAATGTAAAAGGAAACAATTGATTTCTTACCCATCTAACATTCATTTAGTGAAAACACAGCATAATCACTTTGTAGTTTGGTTGTAAGAAAACAGAGAAACTGCTAAATAAGAGCTTGCTTGATTACAGGAGGGGTCCAATTAAGAAAAGACCCTGAGACCTCTTTGGTCATCACAAGTCCACCTCGCCTCTGGTGATGCGCAGCCCCAGTCGCAGTCATTCTGAGAGTTGACGTCAGCCAGCACTTTCTCATGAGCAGATCTCGGTTGTTGGGCTGCTAAAGACTTGAGAAATTTCGGCCTACGTGTCCACATTCCAGATGTCCCCCAATTGGGACACAAAGAACACCTGTATGACAGAAACAGAAGTAGGCTTTTCATATTAGCTCTGGGCATCAGAGAAGCTCCCAACATCACCTGGGCATGGTATGTTGGCACACGCTGGCTGCCACTCCTCTCTGCACGAAATTCTCTGCACCTTCTCACTCTTTCCCACTTTCATCTTGGATTTTGATTTTGTTTCAGTTTCCGATTCCATAACCTTCAGAGCTATTGTTTTGGTGGTCTGTTGAAGTACATTTTGAATGACTTGCTGCTGCCCGATGTCATTTTAATGAACACTTCATTTATTATTGTTTTGGTATCTTAGGAGTACTGCCCATTTTCTCCGTTGTACGGGGTCACTACCAGCCCCGTCTCTTCCTGTAGTGCCGCTGTGCCCACTCAGTTATGCAGTAACCCTGCTGACTTGCTTTTGTGCACCCCATGTTTCTTTTTCTGGCCTTTTTAGCAGATCACAACTCAAACCCCACTGACGTTAGCTTTCCCCGTGGAGACCAACATGTGTGGGCCATCCTAGCATTGCATTTTTCTGCTAATTACTTTTCCATGCACCTTCTTGTGTTGTTCCTTGATTAAAATGTCCAAGAACACCAGTCTGTCTTTTCTCTGACAACAAAGTCGGTGCCCACCTGTACTCAGCCTTCCTCTGCTGTGCCACACTGATGCCATGTTCAGTCTTTTCATCAGCTTTGCTCTTTCCTAAATAAGGAGTGGGTTTCTGCTACGCCCAAATATCCGTGTGATGAACCTCTCAGTTAAACCGACTGTTGGAAGCCCTATCACAGCGTCAACCCACAGGTGGCCATTCATGCAAACTGTGTTACAGTATTAAGCAAATCTCCAAGAAACAGAGAGTCTGCTCCCACTTGGACAAATGAAACACAAAATACAACAGCAAAAAAACACCTTTTTCTCCCTTGGACACCTACCCTCCTTTTAAACCCCCCTGACCTCCTTTGACCACAACAGCCCCTGCAGGGACTGCTGGGAGATGCAGTTGTAACTCATAGTAGCACTGCTACAACCTGACATGCCATCTGCTGGTGGTTCCTAGTGAGTTAGGACATCTCGCAAAATCTGCTAAATCCTGGTGACGTTCGGAGGAGTCTCCTCAACAGAACTGAATGATTGAAATTTCTCAATCAATTAGGCCTGTTTTCCTCCTCTGCGACTCTCGATAAGGACAGGCACAGATCTTGATATCTGATGAATAGCTATTGGCTTTTCGCTCCAAAACCGATAATGAAATCCATTCCTATCCGATTCACTGTTCTTGGTCTTTGTGATTGATGGCAACATCTACATTTATATTCTGACCTGTAAGTGTACAGATATCGTGTTTTTGTTTTATGACTTTCTTGAAATTTTTTTCCTACTTATTCAGAAGTTTGACTTGCATGTAAAGGATGGCACAGGGAAACAGGAAACGTTCAATGCACGAATAAAAACAGAATACATTATATGATGAAATGTATTGTACAGGATATGTAATTAATGATGGTAGTCAATATTTATTCCATATTCATTTTATGTTTTCTTGAAAGGTGTTCATGAAGGTGTTGTCCATTTCTATGTACGCATTCTGACAGCCTGTTGTAGAAATCCTGCATTTCGCAACTTAAAATATCAAGAGTAAGCCCAGAGATATTCTCTTCAATCCTTTTTTTTAGTTCAGCAATGGTGGCAGGACGTGTGCATTTAGGGGTAGGTTTAGAGTTAGGGTTACACTTGGCTTTTAAGATGTCCCCACAGAAAAAAATGACAAACAGTGAGACCTGGGGATCTCATAGAATGTCACTGTTGCATGAAATGACGTGCCTTTCAAACAATCGTCAAATAACTGCCATCGATTGTCAGGCAGTATGCAAGGTCGCTCCACCTGAGGACTTCTTCTTTAAGGTTGAACCCGTTTCTTTGACATTACGCACCCATGTTGTAATCGCATAAGCAGGACGGGACACGATCGTGACGTCCTGAATGGTAATAACTATCACCATCACTATAGCTATCACCATTCTTATAAAAGGCTTTCTCAGTGAACGCTCATTGCTCACCACTCCACTGCTCCATTATAACTGATGGCGAGGGGTTCTAAACGCAGTCACATTGGTCCCAAACAACTGCCAATGCTCCAGGGATGCCAACACCAACTTCCAAAATTTCCCGTTTCCCTGCGCCACCTTGTATTTATCTATTATTTACCATTTAATGTTTGATGTTAGTTTGGATCCTGTGTTATAACTTCATCTTTGCTTTTATTCCTATTTTATTCCTTTGATCATTTATGAAGTGCATTGAACAATGGAACAGATGATGTACAAATATTAACAACAACAATTATAATAACAATAACAATAGTAAAAAATGCATTTGATGCACCCAATAGGCCTCTCCTAAAGTGTGGCACACTGCCTCCCATCTTTTGCAGCTAGTCTTTGAATTATCAACCAACATACATCAACCTATAATCTGTACACCTGCAATAATCCATCATCCATCACTGGTGTTCTTTTAATAATTTTGTTGTAGACATTTGTGGGACACGGCCAGCAATGAAAGACAAGATTGTGGGTGGCGAGACAGCAGTGGATGGCTGGTGGCCGTGGCAAATCTCCTATCACATGACAAAAAATGAAAGTTCGAGATTCTCCTCACAGTGTGGAGGCACGATCCTCACCAGAGACTGGATTGTTACTGCTGCGCACTGCCTTGCCACTGAAGATCAGTAAGTCACAAATTTATGCCTTTTCCCTTTCAAGTGTAGCTACTAATTGAAACTGGAAGTTGAAAGGCATTACGCGTGGCATGGTGGCCCACGGTCCTGGATTTGTTTCCTGTCTCAATGCCTATGTTTAAACAAATGTGTCCTCAGAGTTTTCATTACACATTATGGTGGCAATGGCTACAGAGTAGAATGATTTCAGATTTCATTGACCTGTCAAGGTCCATAGCAGCCTCTCCATGCCCACGTGGGTTGTAGATTTGTTCTCCAGGTATAAAAGAGAGCGTGTCTTCACCTTACAATGGACTGGTATTCTGTCACACAGGATGGTGGCATTGTGTGACAAACTTGCCAGATAATGCGCCAAGCTTGTGTAACAGAATAAGCTGTTGGCACCCATGCCAGTCCCTACTTGAACTGAAGTTATTCTACAAGAAAGCACAGGGAATACAGAAACAAGTTAGGGATAAATTTGAGATTAACATTACAAAGCAACTATAGGCCTTGTGACAATAATACGCCAAAGACATCATAAAGGTTTGGGGCAGCCACCCGTATATTGTTTTTCCCAGCTGCAAAAGGGTTTGTTGTATCAGAAATATGATGTGCATCTCACAGAGTCCAAACTAGAACTGGCTATAGTAGCCCAAAATGGAGGCTTTAAAGGCCTGGAGAGGAACTGATGTCATCAAAATGGCCGGAACCAGAAGTGACGTCAGCAAAGGGGCCAGCTTCAGAAGTCATGTCAGCAAAGGGGCCGGCTTCGGAAGTGACGTCAGCAAAGGCCCCGGCTTCAGAAGTGACGTCTTCTGAAGCGCCAGAACCTTGCAGGATTTCCCAAGAAAGGTCTGTAGGGAACTGAGAAAGACAGTCAGCACACACCACCGCCCCCTGGTCAGATGTTTCACTACACTTTCTCAGGCCCTTTAGCTGCCTCCTACTTGCACGTGTGTGACAGCCTATTGATAAAGACTCTAAGTTGAGTTCGGGTCAGAGACAGTAGACCTTGGAGACTCTCAAACCAAAGCTTGAGTTTATTTAGAAAAAAGTTACATGGAACGGAAATTATGAGCCAGGTGTGAGTGAGTGGCCGCTCTTATGTAAACTTGGTTAACGTTCTCCTTTTTGTGCTCGAGTGTCAGTGTCTGTGTACTCCGTGCTCAGGATGATCCTTCGCTGGCCTGCTCTTGTAACAAGACTCACTTTGGCGGTTAACGCCATTGCTGTGCACCCAAGACCTGCGAACTAGCAGTGGACCACAACAAGACTAAGTGCAGTTACAGTAAGCCTCTTGGAGTCGGAGAAATCAAACAAAGTTGTGTACTAACTTGGACCTCCTCGTGAGCGGGTTTATCAGATTTAGTATGGAGGGTAATGTGACAAAATGAATTCTGCATACTTTGGACAGACAACTATGCCACTATAAATGAAATGGAAACCATATTTAACATTTATATTTGGACTGAAGTATAGGGTAGTCCAGATCTAATTATGCAATTTTCTATTACGCTATAACTTATTAAGTTTATTACATAGAAAATCACCCAAAAAATCCTGGACCATTGAGAAGTGTGCGAACTAACGACATGAAGAATCATCTTCCCGCTGAACTGGAATCATCCCCGCATAAATTAAAGTCATCCAGACGATCGGGATCTGCATAATTAGATCTGGACCACCCTGTATAGAATGAAACTGAAAAAAATATATTTAAGGCAATGACACAAGAACAAAATGAGCGATGCATGAAAATATTCACATTGTGAAATGTAAGAAACCAGTAATGGCGCACTGCTATAATGATAACTTGCAGTGAACACACTTGACGTGATCATTCCTAGTTTTCAGACTCTTTCTCTGTCCGTTTATCATTCGTTTGCTCAGAGGTTGATGCACTTGCTACTTCCTGAGCAGCTCTTGTTTCCTGCACCCTAGTTGCCTGCATCTTCTCTTCTTTCATTGGCATCTTTTCACATTAAAACTGATTAAGTCAGTGTTTGTGTTTCAATTGCTTAGTACGTTTTTTTTTTTTTTTTTTCATTTTTCTCTTAAGCTGGCACTTAAGTCTTCTGTGTTAAAAATGATTTAAGATATGAAGAGGTAGGGGAAGTTTTGGCAAAGGTGGTAGGATTGAGAATGGCGCCCGTACGCATGTGCCACACCACCACCCTGCTGGTCGCTGCCGAGAGTTGATCCTACAATAAAATCTCTTTGTAAGACATGCTCTTCTTGGAAGACATTTTCACTTGAGGCAAGGCAGTGAGACAAAAGGACAGCTGCTGTACAGGCTTTCAAATGATCGATGCACAGCTCAACAAGCAGAACACGCAGCTCGCCAGCAGCTGATCCAACCACATCTCTTTAGTGTGCGTTCAGCCCCCTACCTTCACAACACGAGCAGTGTTATATGTCCCGCGAGAAAGAGATTTAACCACGCCTGGGGCCGGAAATAAAGGACAAAAAGTAGATGACAAAGTAGAACATCGTAAAGAATTCAAAAATGTTGGTGCAGTGTACATGCACAACTGGTTAGAGATAATGGAAGTACAAAAATTCCAAAATCTCAAAAAAAGGATAGGAAAGATCGCATTATTGCAAACAAATAGAAATTATTACTCAGTGAAATAACAGAACAGTGAAAAGAGATTGAATATATTGTCCGAATTTAAACTTTAAGTCGGAGACTTGTAGATCGTCTAATTTGTGTTGGCCAGTGAGAATTAAAAGATTCCAAAATCGTTGTTGCTGTATGAAGTCCCGTGAGCCGGAGACTTTTAGCATGAGATTCTTTCAAGTCACGCCCTACTTACAACTATTTTCAAGCAAGACCACCGTCATCTGACCTCAGTTGTGTGAATGCTTTTGTCGGACACACTTCCTGTGCGCTCAGCTCTTATAAATTTTATTAGGACAATAATTTTATACGTTCTAGATGACACATCAATGACAAAGCGCAGAAGAAAGAGCATGGACAAACATTCGATAAAGTCATTTTATTTATTAGAGAGAAAGAAACGATATTCACTCACAAGCAGAAATACGTTGCGTTGTTACGAATCAAAACACGGAATCAAATTTCAATGTGATCATTAAGAAAAGTTAATTCCAATTATTGTTTTTACAAAAGTTTTAAAGTTAAAGTGAAAATAATGCATATGTAACAATTCCCGTGAAAATAACAAACTCTTTAAATTGTATATCTGGTTAACCAAACCCAGGGGTGGGAGAGCGAAGTGAGCAGGGGGTGGAGCCCCCTAGTAAAATAAAAATAAAAAGAGAAATAACCTTGGAGGTCAATCATCACCATGAAAGCAGATAGTAGACGTCATATAGTATATGTGTACCAAATTTTAGATCAATGGCTCAAACAAGCTACAGGTGATTTAAAATCCTGGACAGACAAACAGACAGCTACAGTAGTGTATTATATAAGAAGATAAGAAAATATGATCAGTACAGAGGTAATGATTAATCTACAGTTAAAGGACAGAGCTGGTGTCCCTAATTTAGAACTCACTCGTCCACTGGTTCATTAAAAGTTGCTGCCACTTTCTTCCTCATGGAGGTGTCTTTGTGGTTGTCCCCCAGATTTCATTTCAGAGCTCTCACACTACACATTACATAGCACATGTGCTTTACTGAGACGTTTGTGCTGCGATGAGACATTCTTCACAAACAGTGTTGTGCCTCCGACTGGGTGTTTTATATGCTTTGGTGATTGTTGGATTCATTCGGCTATTAGGAAAACCCTGGGTACATAATGAATGGCAAGGATCAACATCTGTATTACCTACGGAATTGGAAAATGAGTTAGAGCAAGACCTGAGTACGAGGGTGTCACATGTGTAGATTTACACTCTATGAACATCACATATAAAAGTAACATGAGCCAGGGTTGGTGGTCTCCCTCGGAGATTTAAGACAATGGTCACCCATTTATTAGACTGAGGGACAGCGATATAATGTATGAGTAACCACGTAGAGTATGTGTGTTATGCAGAAGAGTGCAAAGTACCGCTGAAATAGAAAAAAGGCCGGCATTACTTCTTTATCGCGTGTGCCAAGATGCCGAGGACACACGCAGGTCACCCTGATGGTAGATCTGTCCAAGTGTTACAAAAAGACAACTCCATTTTACTAACATGTTCCTCTCATCAGCATTGCTTTCTATATACTTTTTTAGGGCCTTCCAGACGCTTGATCTGAATAACATTTGCAATAATGACAGTGACACTCATTCTGACTTAATGTAGCTGAACAATTGCAATGAGTTGATTGTACTTTTTCCCTGTGCTCTACCCCTTTAAACTGAGGGAGGGCCGGTGCACTACCATTTATAGGCAAACTGAGGAGAAACACAACACCAACACAAGACCGGCTGTGAATTAGTTCAGCTTGGGGCTGATTTTGTTTTGTCCTTCACTACAACAGAACTTGGACCGGAGGACTAAATACTCTCTCTGGCCTTGATCAGCAGCGAGTATGGGATGCTGGTGTAGGTGCGCTGACGCTGACCCACGAGGTCCTCTTGTAAAGAGTTACCTTGATTGGCTGCTGGGCCACGTCAACACTTAACAGTCCAGCTCTCCCATGTAGTGAATAACAAAATGTAAAAGTGAACAGTGACTATTTTGTTAAAATAAAGTAAATATAAACACAGACATATTTCAAGGTGCAAATATACACAGTGAAAAAAATAAAAAAATATATATTTCTATACAATAGAATTCCCCTCCCTTGTTACCCCCACTAAATAATCACTATAGAAACTTTCTACAAGAAAAACACAATGAAGTAAACACACAAGTGCGAGCTGAAAACAGTCATTAATAGAAGTCGCTCAAATGATCAATTGATTGGTCCTTGAGGAATGAGAAACAATGGCGGAACTGAAGGTGCCATCTGACGTGAGTGAGCCAACACAACCTCTGCTGTCACAGAAACAGCAGATGCTGTCAAATTGTATTCATCTGAACCTTCTGCATACAAGAAAAGGCAATAAACTGTCAGCAGTAATAGAGAGAGAAGTGCTGCTTTGATTCAAATGACTAAACTCTAACAAATCACCGAGATCACATAATGTTTGTCACTTGTGTGCTTGAGTGCTTATGGAGCTTAGTGAGAGCAAATTGAAACCCATGTTGTTGTTTTTTTCGTTGTTGTTTTCTTTACTTTTGAAAATCTCTGCACATAGGGAAAATTTCTAGACTGGAGGCTTCCAAATATTAACACGTTTTATTAACCTGGAGATGGCGCTCAACCAAATAACTACAGTTAAGTAAGCTTTCCATGCATCACCTGTTAATTAAGAATAAATAACAAGCAGGTTAAGTGTGCACTTTGACAGCATACAGGCTTAGAAAAGATTTGTGTCACATGAAATTTAACGTCAGTAATGTAAAGAATTACACATACAGACACTTAGCAGGATGAAGCCATTAGGAAGCACTAGTGTGGCCACACCTGGGGCCTCATGTATAAATGGTGTGTACGCACAAAAATGTTCTGTACTCCTGTTTCCATGCTCAAATCACAATTTATAAAACCTAAACTTGGCGTAAAGCCACACACATTTTCACACTTGCTCAAACTGGTGTACGCAAGTTCTCCACTCTGTTTTACAAACTGGTGGCACCCATTGCCAAAGCAGTGCTACTGTTCCTGTTTGGTTTCCATTTGTATTTTAGCTCCACAACCCTGACGCACTATATCATATAAACTGAAATTAACCACATATTGTTTATTAGTTTAAGGCATCTGATTGTAATTAACCCGTAACCGTCTAATTTTGCACGGAATGGCCAAACTATTCCAAATACCATAGCTGCTTTTGCGTTGTTCCTCTCACTGCACTACTCGGAGTATTTATCTCACTGTATCTGAGTTTGGAATAACAGCTCTACAGCAGCTGATCTCAGCCATGCACACAGTCTATTTGAACAACTTCGATACAGTACAGTAAATGCTTCAGAGCCTTTCCTGTGTGGACCTCACGGTTCAGAAACAGTTTCATCTGAAGAGCTCTAAATGCACTCAAATCAGTCCATCAACTGCTCCTTGTAGAACTGTTTATACTTATAAGTACAATCACCTCACTGTAAACTTGCACTACAGTTATAATATTGCACAACCTGAGCCACTTTATAAAGCACATATTTGCATATGAAGATGAATGGCTTCAATTTATATTTCCAGGCGCTATCTTCTTGGAGCTCTTGATCATTTTTAAGATGACATGCAGTAAAGCATGTTTATTATATTATACTGATGTTTTAAACTTCATTAAAATTATGCATATTAATAATAATTAAACATGTGAGTACAGTGTTGCAGTGCTAGCAACAACAACAACATTTATTTATATAGCACATTTTCATACAAAAAAAAGTAGCTCAAAGTGCTTTACATAATGAAGAATAGAAAAATAAAAAACAAAGTAAGACAATAAAATAAGTCAACATTAATTAATATAGAATAAGAGCAAGGAGCTGGCGCTCTGTTCAGGGATTGTTCCTGCCTCGTGCCTAATTCTTGCTGGGGACACACTGAAAGTATAGATGGAAAGAATAATTAAACATGTACGACAAAGATATTTCAATGTTCCTTAAAAGTTTTGAAGAATCAGCATTCAAAGCTTACAGATGGCTTAACATCTATTACAGAGCTGATTGTGTGGCGATTGGGTATTTGGAGAAAGAAAAGTAAGGGCAGGAACTGGAGATTAGTATATTTCAAAGAGACAGTACTGCTGCAGTAAATTATTTCACTGAAGGTCGCGCATGGCACAGCAAGCATCTTTCAGAAGGCAGGAACAATCTCTGAAAAAGGGCGCCAGCTCGTCACTATCACTGCACCACCGTGTTCCCATGTTTAATAACATGTTTTAACTCCTATCATGAAAATGATACCAAGTATACATCTCAGCATTTAAATTATTCAGAAAACTGTAATATCATCAATGTAATGGATTTTGTGTCCTGTCGGCAGAAGAGAAAGCCCATATAAGAAGCACATAATGATTCATACACACAGAGCACATAGAAGAACAAATAGAAAGAAGCATTTAATGTGTTACTTTAGTTATGACGGTATTTGAGAAACTAGTAAATTAAACGATTTTCAGATGAAGTTTAAGACGTTCTGCTTTAATTACAAAATATACTACATGATTAAAGTTGACATATGGACATTTTTTTCAACCGTGTCCATATTTTGTTTTTCTTTCCTCTAAATCCTAATAAGCCTTCATATGACACTCAAGACGGTGGACTACGACTCGCCTTTTCACGGCGACTTTTATATCTGACAGCTTCTTTTTTATTTCGGGCGCTGTGCTACTTTATGAAGTTGAACTTTTTGAGTTTCTCGGACACTCTATGTCACTCAATCAACTTCCTTTTGTTGTATATACCACTGTTTAAACCAAAAAACAGTACGATTTTCTTGCCTCCACTTGGTATTCGCTGAAATTCTTCTATTTCCCCCAATGCTTTTGCCATTGCCTTTTCACAGAATAATGAACTTAAGGGAAATTTATATTGATTTGCATATTCAAAGAGGTGTAATTCTGGGAGGAGTCTGGGCAAGGCAACAGGCGCATGCACGGCGTTACTTTTTATACTGATTGGGATTTATGTAGTAGTAGAGCATGGAAGTTGGCGAACGCACAGATTTATGCATCTGGATTGTTTTGTGCGTACGCACATTTTTAACTTTTGTCCATATGCCATGTTTTAGTGTGAATTCTCCGCAATGTGTTATGCATGAGGCCCATGGCCTTTATATGTTTTTATTTTGAGGCATATTCATTCGTCCAAGAGTCTTGAAAAGAGCGAACATCAAGTTTTTGTCGTTTACGAGTCATTTTAGGGAAGTATATTACATAATAATAACAAGAGGTTTGTTTTAACGTACCACGGCCTGCACTGAGTACATGGTTTGCCTTTAAACTTATGCTAATTACAAAAGGATAATTAAGTGGCCTCCGTAAAAAGGAGCCAAAAAGGCACCAAGGGGATTGTGATTAACAGCCTCTATTTTTCTCTAATCGTCACACACACTTTTGGATATATTTTTGAACTCCAATTACCATATTTTTATTCTGGATGTACGTACTGCCCTGTGCCTGCCTGTTCACATGGTTTCTTCTCGGTCTGGCAAGTCCACCCAGTCACACCAAATCTTTACGCTACAACTGGAACCTGGTAGTTCAAAACCATACATTTCCTTCAGAGTGTCTTTCATAGGGTTTTGCATTCCAGACACCATTGTCATCTGCACTCGCACCTACCGGACTGTGTTGGACTTTATTGTTAGTGTTGTTTACCGAGTTGTTTCTGTTATTTTGCTCAGTTTCATTTATTTAGTGTATGTAAATAATTATTGCCATCGGGGAATCGGGGAAGGCTATTGTGTACGTGTTTGTTTAATAATTACATTTTTTTGTTTCTTCTTTTTTTGTTGATTATATACTTTATTATCTTTAATACTTATGGTTTATTAAGCCGCTTATCAATGTGTCTAGGTGTGAGTGTGTGTGTGTGTCAGGTTAAGGCTGGGTGTGTTCCTGTGGTCCCCTTTATAAAATTAAACCAATCAACATTCTTGGATTGTGTGAATCTTGGCATCCTTGCAATGGCTACATTGTTGCCACCATTTGTATGAATAGTCCCTGTATGAAAAACCCACAAATGACAGAGGATTGGTGAAGGTCTGAATTTGTAAATCCAAGCAATGTCCACACAAGCAAAAGTGGAATCTTTTGTTGGACTCAATTTGTTTTTTAGCCATTCTGTGCTCTGTTTATGCTACACATTTAGTCCTTTTTATTTTAAAGGTAGTGCTTTAAACGTTTAATTCACTTGGTTTATTAGTTACTTCAGTCTGCACTTGCAATGGAAAAAAAAATGAAGGTTTAATTCCACTCTGTAAAGGAAACTTAGAAAAAGGCACAACACTTTGGCTGTAAAGCCTTATTTTCCACCACATATCATTGTAAAGTGTCTCAAAGTAGATTATGAGTGTATTCCTTCTTGTGGCTTCTTATTTTTACATGTAAGCCATGTCCTGACCCACCACTGACAGTGATATGGAAACTTACGCTGCTCTTGTTATAATAGAATGTTAAGTAACTATGTCTCACAAAAGACGCTTTTGACATCTCTAAAAAGCATATCACGGATAAAATTTCAACTGGTCACAATAAATTCAGCTCATATTGCACCCAGCATTAGTTTGAAGATTGTCCAAAGTTTGTCATGGCAGAGTTAGACGCGTCAACAGTAACAGAATCGAGCAGATCTGACTTACGACTGCAGGACGTGAGCAGCAGAGGACATCAGCAAAGGACACAACAGGCCCATCTGCGGGGACTCTGATGTGCTACAATATATTTCTTGTTTTTTATAAGTCACGTTGGGTAAATGAATCAAAAAACAAATAATCATCTTAGCAGGAGTATGTAAAAAAAAGAAAAGAGAAACTAAAATGAAGGCATTGTGACCTTTACCAAGACTATTATTATTGTTATTTTTAACTCTGTGGCCTCACAATGTTTATTGGCCTCATGTTTGGAGACTGGGCCTGATAACAGGTAAGCATGGACATAAAAGTGGAAGCCATTGCGATCGATCATTGTGTGTCCAGTTCTGAAGTATTAAGCTACAATAAAGTGATGGCCTTAATTGCCGATGTCCAATTCAATCACAGAAAGTCACATGCTGCTGTGTGGGTGCCGGTCTCATACTAAATGAATCCTCTTTTCTTTTTTTCAGTGAACAGTTTATACTAAGAATATTAGTCGGAGGTTATGTCAGGAATGAAATTTCAAAAAGGACGCAATTTGTTAAAGTTGTAGAGAGACACATAACAAACTACAACTTTAATATAAGTCCAGTAATTAATGACATTCTCTTGGTGAAAGTAAACCCAATATTAACGTACAATGACTACGTCATGCCTGCCTGTCTGCCATTTGGTGATTCCATAGAGGAGAACTTGACCGACTGTTGGGTCACCGGCTATGGAAATACAGTTCAAGAAGGTAAGAGACTGTGACCGTCAGTCTTGTGTGTTTGTACTGTACTGGCAATCACATTCATGTGTAGACTGGACCTCCGTTTGGGTCCTGTAGGAGGGCCAGAGGAGGCCAGAGGGACTCCAAGGAGATTAAACGTTGTTTAAACGAACGATAAATAACTCAGGGAAAACATGAAAGGCTGTGAGTCCCCCAGACTCTTTCGAGCAAGATCTCAATCTATTCTGTATCTGGTAGGCTGCCTCAACCACACCAAAGCTCACCTCCTTCTCTCCACCTACACCTTCTTTCCCCAGCATCTGTTCCTCCCACCATTTGAATTATTTTCCAAATCTTGCTCAGTGAGTCTCTTAGTCCACGACCACATTTTTTGTCACTTTCAGACCCCCAAGAGCTACCAGAAACACCAGGCTAGAGGGCCCCCTTTTGCTTGACCTAATGTTGGCCTCAAAGGGCCTGGACACCATAGCAATCCCATTATTATGGAGGGAGGGCCACTGCCATCTCTTACTGCTTGACGTCTGTCCTCCTTCAGCATTGTCTGTCTGTCTGCATGAGACAGCTTGGTTTTCAGTGGACCAAATTTGGAAAACTTATTCTTGAAAGAAATGTATCAGGAAATTTTATTTTGATTGAAATATCTTAAATCGAGTTCACTGGACACATTTTTGAATTTTCAAAATCTCCCATTGAAAAGCAATGGCAAATGTTTTAACTTGGAGCTCTTAAATTAGAGTATTTTTGTCACCACTTCATTTGTGGGTTAGTTCATGGTTTTGAATGTCTGTCAAATGTTATACCTTCCATGGGAAAGTGCAAAAAAGAAAAACAAAAAAGTAATAGTAGAGGAGAGCAGTAGAGGGAATGTTAGAATACTGGATGCCCGAAAATCTGCAAAAAAAAGTCAGTCCAGCCGGTCACCAAAACTAACCTGCAATGCATTCAAACAGTTGAGTCCAGAAACTGGGAGGTCTACAGAGCACTAAGAAGAATTCAAATACAAAATGGGAATAACAAAACGACAATGGAAAAAGGTCAAATTACCCCATCTCTATTCATCTTGGCTCGCAAATTCCCACCAAGGTGGCACACAACCTTGGAACAGTGATTGATGACCAACTGTCCTGCAGCGACCATGTCTCTGTGGTCACTTGGTCTTGCAAATTCACAATATCCAGAAGATGAGGCTTTGTTCCTGTCTGGATCACAGCCACTCTCTGTTGGCAGGAGTTCAAGCTTGTGTCACCAAACCACTGCAGATGATTCAGAATGCAAAGGTGTTCAATCAGCTGAGGCGATCACAGGTCACTCCTCTCTTCAGATCACTTCATTGGCTTCTTGTAGCAACACAGTCCTCCCAAAGGCTGAAACTTTAGGACTTGCCCAGTACCAAGGTACAGTGAGACCCCACTTAATGCGGAGGATACATTCCAAGAAATCCTAACGCTAAAAGAAACAGCGTTAAACGAGGTCATCTTAACATGTAAATAATGGAGATAGGTGAAACAGGACAGAAAATTATAAAGTTTATCATCTCTTTTGTTTTGTTTTGTAACGCGTATAACTAAATATTTTTTATTACATTAATTATAAATATTGTTATTGCTAATATCGATTTTTATTCATAAATCTCTCTATTATATAAAAAAATCTTGCAACAAGACAAGACTCTTTCAGAGAGATAAATTTTAAGTCCCGCGAGACGAGACTTTGTGCCAAGAGATGAACTGGAAACCTAACAGGTCCAAGTGGTGGCGGAAATTAAAGACAAAAAGTAGAAGAAGAAAAGACAAAGAGTAGAAGACAATGTAGAATGTCGTAAAGAGGTTCAAAAACTTTAGCGCGATACACATGCAAAGCAGGTTAGAGGTAATGAAAGTACTAAAATTCGAAAGTCTCAAATAACTGATAATAAAAATCTCATTAGCACTAACAAACGGAAATTATTACTCAGTGAAATAGTAATGGACAGGTGATATGACAGAAGTATGTAGATATTGTTTGGCTTTAAAGTTTAAGTTGGAGACTTGTAGATCGTCTAATTCATGTTGCCATCAGGGAAAAGTAGTGTTTCTTCACAATGAAGAGAAATAAAAGATTTATTTGGTGAAAGTGAAATCTGCAAACACTACAGGCCAAATATCTGAATCTACAATAATCTGTTTGCGTTCGCATCATTCAAAGCTCAAAATGTAGATTTACATGATTCAAGACCAAACGCTATGAGAATCTTTGGTCCCGCAACAATTAAAACTACGACAAGTTTAATTTCAAAGACACCACAAGTTGGACAGGTTTATATTTATGATCACGGAGAAGCGATGTAACACAGAATCGAAAGAGTTAAACGATCAGACGTATTAGAAATTCAATGAGTAGCATCCACTTGCAGAGCCATAGCACCATACGTCACCCCAGTTGTAGACCCGCAGTTACAGACCCGAAAGTGACGTCTCCGTCGTTCCAGGACTGACTTCGTAAAATTACTTTTGGAAGGTTTTGGCAGGTCTCGGCAAAGCCCGGAAAGTAACGTTGGGTTAAAGACCCGTTCAGAAACCAAATAATATGCATCATTGTGAAATTCAGAGGGTTTCTGCCATCATGTCGTGTCACATATCAAACTAAACAATACGGATACTTTCTGTGAAATATTAATATTAACATTTACGTTGTGTTTGGGTCTGTGGGAACCATTTAACATGTCGACAAAATTAAAATCATCGAGATCTGTGTTAAATGAAAATAGCTTTTCATTTTGCATTCATGAAACGAAGTATACAATATAATTATAATGTTTACACCATGTTAGAGTTTAGTAAAACGTTAATAATAAAACTTGATTACGTTTTTTAAAATGTGCCATGCATGTGTGCAATATTGTTCTAAACCAATTTAGAATTAAAATTTAAGCCAATCTAGTATTTTTAAATATGCATGTGAAGAAAACGGCAATACATATTCTACACTGAATTATGTTATATATTAATTGCCTTATATAGAACTACTCTAGTTTTTGTCACTAATTATTATAAACGATGGGCCATCAAAACAAAAAAAGAAAAATACTAATATTCATCAATGCCACTTCATCTTGCCTTTGAACCTCTAGCAATATTTGGATAGTTTTGTAAAAACTGATCCATACTTTAAGTAATCGTGGCTAAACATTGTTTAAAAAAATCTGTTGAAAGTTCATTTTGTTCCTCATTTTCAGAAACGCTAATTTCGCATTTTAGTTTCCAGTGAAATGCTTTTTCTTGTCACTTTACTTTCTTTTTCTTTACAACCACTCATTTTAAAACTAAAATGGGATAATTGTTATTTATTACAGGAAAATAAAATGTTGTGTTTATATCCTTACACAATAAGGTTGATGACCAATCATAAATGAACAGTGACAGAGCAGACATGTGTAATGTACTGTACTGTACTGATATGAAAAGCACCACGAGACTGTATGTGAGTATCTCATAAAGTCATGCAATTGCGGCAAAAACCAACATTTATGCTGAGAACTGAGCTTTTACATGACTACAAAGTGAATCAATGAAAAATTAGAATAAAAAAAAAACACGTAACACCGAAACAGCGTTAAATGGAGCAGCGTTAAGCGGGGTCTTACTGTATCTGGGAGTCTGGAAGAGCAAAGAGGACAAAGGGGATCATTAGAATGGCCCATCAAAAACATGGCTCGTTGGCTACTGTTCTTACCGACTGCGTAATGAAACCAGAGATTCAAGCACAGTGACCTGGAGACATCACTAGAAAAGGCTAAAGAGCGTGGACATTTGAGATGGTGTGACGTACCTCCACTTTCACTACACATTTTGTACATCAGAAGATGCTGGTTGTAGTTTAGAAGAATAGGACACAGTCTGAAGATGGAGGAGAACTGCACTGAACTAAATATGTAATCACAAAATGGTATGGCCAAATGTTCAGAGTTAATTGAGCGCAAAAGAATGAAATGAATTTTGAGAACATTTCAATGTATAAAAATGACAGCATTGCCCATTGTAACTTAAAGTTTCTTAACACGTGCATACCTGAGCAACTGTCCATGTGAAGTTATGACAAGGCATATTGCCCATTGCATTGTGGGTTAAGACATTCATGATCTGAAACAAATGCAAAGATCAAGATGGTTAAGGTTGATGATGATAACAAATGAGATAGAAGGGCAGATAATGGAGAATCAGCCAAATTGAGCCTTGGGCAGCAGACAGACTTAGGCAGATTTGTGGACAGTGATATTTAATGTCAGTAAATGTAAAGTATAACACGTACAAAGTAAAAATGTGAGGTGTGAAGAGACAAATGGAGGTCTGAAAATTGAAAATACACCTTATGAGAAGGATTAAGGAGTCGTAGTTGACTTGACAATATCGATCACTAGTCAGGGTTCAGATGCCATTGAGAAGGCAAACAGAATGTCAGGTTATATGGAGCCTTGATGCATGGAGTCAAAGGAGTCAATGCTGAGGCTTTAAAAAGAACTGGAGTTCTGTGTTGGTCTCCATATTACAAAAAAAGGCACAGCTGCACTAGAGAGAGTCCAGAGAAGAACAAGTAGGTTAATTCAGGACAAAGGAGAGAAACTGAGGAGGAGAGACTGATGGACTTCAACCTTCACAGTTTAAGCCAATGGGGATTAAGAGGGGACACGATGGAAGTGTTTACAATCATGAAGGGAATTAGTCCAGTGGATCGAGAATGTGACTTTAACATGAATTAATCAAGAAAACGGAGACACCGTTGGAAATTTGAGAGTAAAAATCACACAAATGTATAAAATTTGTTCTTCAGAACGTGAACCCCAAGTATTGTGGTGGATGGCAGGACAGTGGGGATCTTCAGAACTATTTGGGTGAATCTTTGGTGAGCAGGACTGGTGATCCTTGTTAGATGAATGGCTCGTTTGTATAAAACATTTTCTAATGTTCTCAATCCATCATAATTATTATTGTTTTTCCCAAGTAATGTTTCCTTGTGTGCGTTTCTTTCTCTGAAAAGTGCTTTGTAACAAGATGCACTGGTGAATTGATGAGTGTTGGCTGACATACTTGCTCATTTTGATTTGAAGGAAGGCAGGTTCATAAATATCTGAAGCAGGTGACAGCACCAATGATCCCAATCAAGCAATGCACCGCGAGAGGTTGGCTGCCTGTAAGGCTTGATGAGAAGACGCAGTTCTGCGCTGGACATGAAGAAGGCGGCCATGATTCCTGTCAGGTGAGTTTGGCATTTCCTTTGGCACTGTTGGCTCCCTGTTGTGATGATGATGATGATGATAAGCCCAAATACTAATTCACATGTTAGCCAGCCAGTAAATGAGAATTGTAGTATCTGTCAGCAAAAGTAGAAAACAAATCCACAGGAGGGACACTGAGTTGTCTAATTTGATTGTAAAGTCACTGTTTAATTCATATAATCAATAGACTTGGGCTGTCAAACTGCTCAGTCAGAAATGAGTGCATGGCTTGTTAACTGGCCCAATCCGGCTACAGAGATCGAGGCCACTGCCACTGGGCCACAGTGACCCTTTAAAAGAATAAGCGGGTTCAAGACTGGCACAGACTGAGCTAAAACACTAAATTGCATCAGCCTGGAGAGGATATCAAGCACAGAGGCAGCAGCGGTATGAGCTGCTGCTCCATCATTCATAATTAGGGTGAGCCTGCCTCAATCACGCCATCTGATGAGTGTATCGATTTCCTCACACATGTAAATTTCACAAAAGCATTTGCCCCTTATTGTCTGTATATTCCAGCTCACTTTTACCATTCCTAAAAGGCTTCACCTCCTCCTGGACCTCTTTGGGTCATGTCTGACCTTTTCTGAGGAGCCCTAACCCAATATTCAAGAAACAGGCCTCAGGCCTGCACAGACTCATCAACCCAAAAATGCCTACAATGCACTCCTCGGTCAAACAAAACCAGTTCCCAATCCCCAAAATCTCATTCTATAGCAAAGACAAAGTCCAAAAACCAAAGAATCAGAAAATGCAACACCAAAAAACAAGAACTGAACTGGACTGGGAAGAAATCAGTGAATTCTCACAAAGAACAGAAGTAGTCTTGTGCACTGCAAGTCATGATGGCAACACAACTCCATTCATTGTCTGTTCCTGTTGTGTCTTCAGAAACACATTTCTTAAAAAGATTACATGCGATTTTGGATGGGAGTCAATCTGCTGACAAACAAATAACAAAACCAAATGTGGAGTAGTCGCCCCATACCTCACCAATGCTACCCAGACTTAACTTGTCCTCGTTTTGCACACTACACAGTATCTCAACTAATTCCACCTAATCACTCGTCCCAAAAACATTTAGATCCTTTTCTGGTTTCTTCCAAAGACACACTGACGTTGAACGCAGCACTTCCAGATGTTGTCGCTCCTACTCTTCTTAAACTGCGGTATCAGGTGGGAGCTTCAAGATGGTCATTTGAGTGCAACCCTCCACCCTGACTGACCAAACTCAAACTGTTATGGCTGGACGAAACAAGCAAAATGAAGCGAGGCTTGAAATCAGGAAGTGAAAACAGGTGGAAGATTAAAGTGAAAGTTGTTACAGGAAGGACATGAAGTGATTGAAAATAATTATTAGTAGAAAAGGACCAGAAAATCAGAATGAAGAAGCAGTACACATTATGTCATGCCGGTGTATAATTTGTCACACGTCACGTCACATAACACACCCGGCAACTCGGTCTAATGTCTGGTCAAACCGATTCATGACGGTTTATCATGACGCTATAAATAAGGCCCATACAATACATCTTATGATAGAAAATACTTCCAGAACCTCAAACCAATGGTACTTCATATACTTCACAGAAAAAGTGAAGTCCAGAACATCATTGTAATCGTGACATTCACAACACAAACGTGGCAGACAGAAGAACTTCATAAGAGAAATGAGAGGGACTCTGATTTAAAGTGAAGCGCGTGTGCGGTATAACTGGAGAACAAGCATCACCTGAAGCGAGAAGTGATGAGTGGCAGAGAGAGTTAGGCTCCCTGTCTCATGTCTTCATTCTGTTTCTTGTGTCAAGCAATTTCACTCGTTGTAGTTCTCCTCCTGAACGATATGAATTGTGTTTTGGCAGGGCGACAGTGGAGGTCCTCACGTATGTCTGAACACATACAATGGCAGATGGTACCTACGTGGAGTTGTTAGCTATGGTGTAGGTTGTGCTTACCCAAAGAAACCTGGAGTTTACACTCGGGTGACAGGTTTTCTTCCTTGGATACTTGAAACAGTAAAATTGCCTGCCCCAACTTTGGAAGAACTACCACATCCTATAGGGTCGACTGTGAGTCCTGCTCCGGCCACCCAGGAACCTGCAATAGTCCCAGTCACTCAGGCACCTGGTGTGGGAGCAGGCATTGTTACCCAGAAGCCCACTGTACAGGCAGTCACTCAGGCACCTAGTGTGGGAGCAGGCATTGTTAC